>KK117031.1:539035-617973 GCA_000611955.2 Stegodyphus mimosarum
ACTATCATTACTCTGGAGTGGACTTTCGCCTCCCTATATATTTTAGAGTCCTCCCCCATGCCGCAAAGGCACTATACATTTACAAACATCTGTGCGTTCTCCGGGATTCTAAACTGGGCCCTTCGGTACCACAGTAGTCTCCCCTAACCACAGCACCGTTTGGACGGCTTAATATTTTTCATGAATGCTGTAACAAGTTACAGACGACGTCCTTCTGTGTTTACTACTTTATGAAATTATACTTTTCTTATACGAGAAGTTAAATATTTTTTTTCTCTGCTCTGATGTGCTTGGATGTACTAGGAACATATCATGGACATCTGCTTGGGTGTTACCAAAAGAACAAAATATGTTTGAACGCTTTCAATTATAGGCATTCAAATAATATGGGGATGCCTCAGGACTAGTCAGTACTTAATTCAAGAAAAAATCTGAAAAGTGGCGTTTCTCTGTAACATTTGGTAGTAACTTACAGTCGGATCTTCCAGTAAAGTCTGTATGCCAGCGGTCTTGCCAGATGCTTAGATTCTGTTGTTTGATGTGTAACCATATTAAATTTATTGAGACTTTGACATCTTCAAAAGAGACCATTATTATTCCACTTTTGGTCAATTGATCTGCTTTTCCGTTTACTGTTTTTCCATTATGACTTCGGATACAGAAAATGGATGTTTTATATTTGTGAATGGCATATCTTACATTTATTACATTATCAGTTCAAGATGTTGAACTTTTGTAAAGCTTTAAGTACTGATTGCCTATCAGTATAAATCACTCACTCACAACCAACTGACTCCGAATTGTTGTTTTGATATATTTCTGCATCATCTGATTAATTAACTTGCTTTGCAACACATCCGTTATCGAAGATTCTCAGTTCCATTCTTTCATTTTCGTAAAATATCATTTTGAATAACACTGTGAATTTGGTCTTACACCCAAACAAAACTACAGAATGAGTGCAAACAGCATAAACATTAAGGCAGAAAAACAATGATGTACATATTCTAGTAGTTACTAGAATGATTGAGGTGCACGTTATATCTTTAAGTCCTATTCATATAACAACCTGTTGAGTTGCTTTAACAAAGGTCATTGAGTTATGGCCTTCATTATTAAAGAAACTGATCTGAAATAACGGTGTGCGGAAAAAATGTCACCCGGAAAAAAAAGGAAACGGAAGAAAGCCCCCGGAAAATAAGGAACGGAAAATAGGAACTCTAAAATCTCGCCAAATAATGTCGCCAATCGGAGTTGGGGAAACCTGCCAAATTCTAATTTAACCGGCAGGGTTATAGCGGGCTCTCTTGAGGGAGGTTTTAAGGGTAAGACGTTGAGCTAGCTGCAGCCGAGCAAGGTCATTTTGATAGCAGGTTTTAATATTCTTATCACAAACTGTGACTAAATTTCATCTACAACGGTTTGTTATAATACTGCTTTTAACGCTCAGTTATGCGACAATGTTTCACCCCTGAACCACAGCTTAAGGCTATAACTACATGGGGTACGAGGGGAACAATCACTAATGACCATGACCCGCTGGTCAACCCTCTATTTTTACCATCGGACAGGCCAGCAGCTCGCTTATCTTCTTTCAATCATCGTCAGAAGATTTCCCTATTCTGCCGGTATGGTTGTTATAAAACTTTTATCTCTCATCTTGGCGATATTCCTAAACATCCTTTATTTTTCCCATTCCAAAAGAATAGGAACTTATTTTCCGTTTCCTAATTTTCCGGTGCCTATCTTTCCGTTCCTTATTTTCCGGGTGACATTTTTTCCTACAACCGAAATAACATTAGTATGGACGCTACTTGTAATTTTAAAAATAAAGATAAAACAGATTCTCGATTACGAAGTACTACAGGATGTTTGCCAACTTAGACATAAGTTGCATACTCTATTAGGGGTCTGACCTTCATTTAAACTCATTTATCCCTTGGTTTCTGGTTTATTCATGGTTTTCTGAGCAGGGAGTCTGAACCATTCGGCCTCTTTCCTTCAGGCACTTGCGACCTTTTACACTCTTAAAATTTCAGTTCTCTTGTTCTTTCAGGGAACCACTTTTCAAAGAATGATTACTGGCAGTTTCGCAAAATAGTCTTCTGTTTTATCCTAAAGTGCATTTAGCAACAGGCTAGTGTAACATTTTAAAATCAAAATAGCAATGTGTTGACACTTTCCAATACTAAAATTACATAACCAAACCCCCGTTAACGATCGTAGTTTACATAGTAGTTAACGCTCGCCAGTTTTTAAAAGTCTTTCGTCAGTTTTCGTCAGTTCAATTTTCAAACTTCTTGTAGAAGGTTAAGTATTTGTTAAACTTTCTGGTATGAGCGTATATATGTGACTTGAATCAAAGAGAAGATAAGGCAATGATCCTAACTTCAAAACTAAATGAGAATGAAGAAGAAAATTTATGAAAAAATAAGCAAATTAACCGTATGAAAGAGAGCTGCTTAAAATTAAATACTTTTACGTACTAAGTTCAGTTCACGAAAATATTTTATTTATTTATTTATTTATTTATTTTTTGATAGGCAAAGAATGATCCTTCACTCCTGCAGCATTTATTATTTTTGCAACAGTTGTTATGCACAAATATTCATATATGACCAGAAATTGCTAAAAGATATTCTGAAATAGCATTATAATATTATATGCATGTCAATTACCTGAAAGACCAATTTAAACATCCAGAAAATGAGAATGCATGTGAGAACAAGTGTAACGTCAAAACTGCACTTGATGTAATAAATGCCAAACTAAAAAACTGTGTTTTAGCTAATATAAGAATAAGTGATATCGATAATTACAATTCGGTATTTGACAATTTCAGTTTTATTAGGATATTCTGTATATAACGCAATTCATTAGAGAACAGAAATATTTCTAACAGAGATCAAGCAGGAGTTCTCATGAGAATTCGGAAATGGTAGTACTGTTTTAATTTTTATAATAAAAGCAATACGGATGTGTTTGCGTAGTGAAAAAAGGGCAAATTTAGCAAATTCAATTAAACCATTATTGGAAATACTCAAACAAGCTATCATTTTATCACATTCTTAATTCTTAACATTAATTTCAGTAGCATCTTGGAAATACCTTTGAATTTATACAGCTTTTCTGCAAGAATTTGCTTGCAATTGCCTATAGTTATATCCTTTATTATTTTGAAACAGCGTGTAGCAGCTTTTGTAGGAAAAAGTATGAATATTTCTATATGTGATCTTTTAGATATTTTCTTGTAAATATATATTCTTTAATTAATACGAGAAAGAGATTCTGAAACTGTCAACGAACACATTTCACCGTTTGTTTCATAATTCACTGCTGACAAATTCTATTAAAACATTTGTGTAATGTCAAGTCCCATCAGTTGATGATGTCACTCATATACTCAATAAAAACAAATATCAGAGTGTATATCTGAAACAAGTACTATGCACAGATGCATGCTTTAATTATTCAGACTTTAATTAATGCAAACTTTAATTATTCAAACACAAAATCGCTGTAGAGTAATGCAATCATCCATTGCATAGATAATTTTACACACTTTGCGGATCTCTTAATGGTATTCCGAAATGATAATATTCTGAGTAGTGGCATCCGTTGCCAATAACTTGAAGTCTGTTCAAGTTTAGTTAAAATCTCAAGAACGTCAGCAAGTGTTTACTGTGATACAGAAATATGGTAGTTTAGTCCGAGTTTCGAATCCTGCGAAAACGCCGGCTGCCTGGCGCCTTCATGGCTTTCCCAATGTGTTCCTTGCATACTAGCCAGTTTCCCTTCACAAGGGTGTAGAGACATTAAGATTATTTTGAAGCTGAGAGGCATGAAAAATGAGCAATGCCCTCCCAGGGTCTCTAACCACGGACCTCTCGAACACGCGGGGGGGTGCTGACCATTACACCACGAAGGCATGTTAAGGAGGCGGGAGAAATACCTTATATACGCCCCCTTTGAAAGGGGACTGTGGATTAAGGGACCCAGTCGCCAAATCCTGGTGGTGGAGAATCCTCATCCACCACCTTGTTTAGTTCGAGCGCCCCTGTAGAGATATTAGGATTATTTTGAAGCTGGGAGACGTGAAAAATGAGCACCGACCTTCCCGGGACTGGAACCTCGGACCTCTTAAATACGCGTCGAGTGTGCTGACCATTGCACCTCGAAAGCATACTAAGGCCTTATATTCGACCTTATAAAGGCATCCCTCCTCTTAGGCAGATAGTTCTTGAGACTCTGCAGTAATCACGTAAACCACATCAACCCCTTATTAAAAGAATATGCATGAGAGGATTGTTATTCGTAAAATAGTACTTTTTTAATATTCATATTATATTAATTTTAATTCCTTAAAAATTAATTTGCTAAGCATTTCGTTTTATTAAACATGTATAGCATAATATTTTAATTTATAAAAATTAAATTGCTTAATTTAATTAATACTTACTGAACTTTTTATGTTGCTTAAACTCATATTGTGTTTCACATCATTATACTAATCACTTTAAAATAATACTTTGGTCCCTCTCAAATTTCAAAACAAAAAATGTAAATCTTCATAAAATATTGAAGACCTTCTTAACATTTTATTTTTTCATAATCTCAGTTCAGGTTTCCATACCTTTCTGACAATTAATGTTAAACAATCTCATGTGGCGCAAATTAACTAGTTACCTATGATATGTTTTTTATTTCTTTGTTCATTTTTCTTATGCGTCAGTAACGCCTAGTGATGGAAAAACTGTAGAGAAAAAAGCAAAAACAGTTTCACATAAAATAATAAAATTAAATTGTTTTTCTTCAATTTATGTGTTGATGTACCATACCTTTAAACAGAAATGAAAGTTGTAATTTTTCTCTTTCTCGCATTACCAAATAGTTAAAAGAACTCCTTAACTCCATTTTTGAACTTAATATTCAAGTGAAAACTTGTGAAAAACAGATCTTTAAAATAATTACGCTGGAGTACTGAATATTGCTTAAAATTTTCATATTATTTATGTTTTATTCTGAAATATTTAAAACATATATAAGTCATCCTTTTTGATTTCTTTAAGTTTGTGGAAAATAATATCAGTTTAGTAAGATTGTATTTAAATGAATATATGCTTAAACAGATTTCGAGCATCATCTTATTGCAGTGATTCATTCTTCCTGTTCTTCTCTTGAGGAATGTAAGTTGATCCCAGTTTAGGAGACAGAAAACTTTGGCAAACCATATCTCACTTTTGATCAGGAGCTCTTTGAAAAGGACGGAATTCAAGATTCGTATAGCCCTTTTCCTCCGTCATCAGTTTTTACAGGATATTCCTCGCTGTGTGACGTTTAAATGTCGACATGCAACACCGATACTATGTGGTTACAAATATCCGTTCCTTTTACATGATTCGATCCTGCGTCCAAAGATATCACAGCCGAATCTACTATCGTCATACGATGAGAGAGGATCTATTATTTTTGTTGTGCAAGCGAGAAGTAAAATATGTGCTCGTGTGCAAAATTAAGAGAATTTGCAAATTATATCTTCTTTTACGAAAGGTATTGAACAAAATGCATTAATGATGCCGCCGAAGAATTACGCAAATGCAGAGAGTCGAATCCGTGAACGTACACATGCGTGTCTACCTAGCTGTGATTGTGGAGGGGCTATAAACACCAAAGCAATTTCGACACTTTGTGCGCTAGTACTCCATTACGATATTCGCCCTGTTTCTCTCAAGGGACGGATACAATTTATAACGTATTAGGTAAAATGAGTAACCATTAATGTATGGGTAAGAGAATGAGAGATAATTGTATCTATTCTAGAGGCAGGCCAATCAAGCGCAGGCGGCTGCAGAGCTCAATTCAACGCCGAAGGTCGTCTGCATTTTGTAGAAATAATTTCAGAACACTGGATGCATATCGTGAAAACTTAGACAATGTCAAACAAGACCATAAACGGCGAAATGAAGATCGTTATTTGGCACTTTCCAGCTATACAATGACTGCTACAGATTTACAGCTCTCACATGAGCTGTATACGGCCACTGAAAACTGATTTTCACAGTCTACATTTGCCCAAAGGCTTCGTTAAGTATGGCTGTATGCCAGAATACCTTTTGTTTCGCCATTGTTTCTGAAGCACACAAGACAAAGCGTTTTATCATGATGCAGACAACATGCACCTTGGAGCTGACTTCAGTGGAGCTCCGGCCCCTTTTTACCGATAAGTAGAGCCTCAGCGTGGAGACTAATTGTAGATGTATCTGAACCTGGATCGAGTCTGGAGCACGATAGCATCCACCCTTCCCTTCAGAAAAAACAACGATCATTACGGTAGTGCAGGTAATTGGTAATCAAAAGGGGAAAGGCCCTAGCTCACGTAACCAAACTTACGTTTGGATATAATGAATCACAGTGATCTGCCCAGCCAACAGACACCGTGAAACACTTTCACGTTGACCGAGGTTTAACGGTTTGAGCAGGTGTTATATTGAAGGCAGCATACACCTGCATGTGTCTTCCAGAGGCTCCCTAACTGCTATAAGATATAGGGGGGATCTTAGAGCCCTACATTCGACTTTTAAGCAGCGAATATAGTACCTATTTCCTGTTAATGGACAACATGATAGACTGAATAGACTCAGCTGGTCGTCATTACATACAAAGTGAGGATATTCATCCCGTGGGTTGGGCAATCAAATCTTTTAAACGTAACCATATTGATCATATCTGAACGCTGTGGGAGGGCAATTTCATCTCTCCATCCCCCTATAAGAACCATCTCGGTTTTGAAAATTGCCTTGTTGCAGAAGTAAAATTGACTGCCACAGGGACCCTTAAAATGTCTCCTGTCCAATATGCCGTCGCCCTGTATGCTGCCACTGAAACCCGAATTTCACAGTTCAAGAATTTTAAAGATATGATGCCTTAAAAAATTCTGGGATTTTTCTTTTAAATTTCATGAGGCGCAAATGTGAAGAATGTGATGTTTCATAACAAAATTAAAAAGAGAAAAAGAAGTTACGTTAGCAGGAGTGAGCTCAAAATTAGTTAGAAAAATGGCGAGCTCAGTTTGGTAGACGAACAGCAATTTTGGAGATATCTATGTTTGATTACATTTATACAAAGGTGGACACATTAATCATGTTCTACAGAATTTTGAAATGCAGAAAATATATATTTAGTTTTCATAAAAGTATAAAAAGCAAATTAATTTTAATCATGTGTTTCAGTCCTAGCAAAGACATTAGTTAGTAATAAGTAATTTTTAATAAAATTTTATATTACTTTATTCATTTCTATATGAAATTTAATCTTTCTAAAGGATGAGTTCCTAAAGTTACGGCTACATTTTTTAATAAAATTATAGCTCAATCAAAATAAGTAAGCTGTTGAAGAGAATTAAGTAATATACGAATATTAAACCTTCCCCTTTCCATTCCTTTGACATTACTTACTTGCCTATTCTGTCTTGAGATAGTGGGGCTAGAATTATGCTTTCAATAACATTATTAAAGATGTTCGCATTTATTATTTGCATACAAAATTTAATTAACTTAATTAATATATGGAAATTAATTGAATGATTTTTCAAAATACTTTTTTATATTACAATTGACAATTAAATTGTTATTGCAACATTCCAGCAATCACGACATAAAATCGTATTTTTTACGTTTCTTTGGTGCTTTTTGTCAAGTTATTCGCAATAATACTTTGAAAATACTTTCTTGTATGTTGTGCTCTGGAAGAAGCATGGTGAGATTAATTTCTTTTCTTAAATTGAATTACTTCAGTAAATTCTTAATTTCTTCAAAATTCTAGCTTAAGCGCAAAAAGAAAAAGTTTTTAATAATGAAATTTAGTTTTCCATAAACGTAAATTCTTTAGTTTTGTGGAAATTAAAACATATATTTTACCAATAGCTGCATTTTTATAACCATAATCATATTTCTTTATCAACAACAAGCTAAGATGAACCATTCTGCTTTAATTATCTTTTAAAACTTTTAACTTAAAGTATTAGAAAAATTCCTAATAATCAGTAGCTTAAGTTTCCACTGAGAAGATTACTTGAAACATCGTTGGTTCTAGGCTCAGTGAAGGAGCTTGAAGGTGTAATTAGACAAGAAGAATGGAACTGAGAAATAACTTTACGTAAAGGTTCATATTTCTTACCTCTTTATAAAAGTATTACAGACATCCTTTTAAGAATCTAATGAGAACATGACATTTGAACCCTTCTTGCCTGCTAGTCAAGTTATTATGAATGTTAATTCGTTGTTAAGAGGAAAGATGTCGTTGAAAGGAAATACGTGCAAAAAACATTATAACCTATCAGTATAAAAATTTTAAAAGATAGTTTGTGTATTGGCAGAGATAGCAAATGCACAACTTGTAATCATGGCTGCATGATGCACATACAGCCATGATTTAACTTTTATTCAGATTCATAAATGTTCAGCGCCTATGGAGTTTTGAGAACAAGTTTCATTGTAATAAGAATAAAATAGTAAAAATCTTTAATCGATATTCCGAATTCGGTTTGTAATTAAGGTTCTAATTAATTCGATTTCGTCTTAAGTATTAGAATGAATTAGTGTCACTTTTGCATAACGAAATTCGGCAACGTCAAAAACAAACGAGCGCTAAACGCTATATATTGGCGAGAGAGGATTCTACATATGTTCTGATGCAGAAGTCAAAAAAAGATTTTGAACTTGCATTTTACTTGTGCTTCATTCTTTTCAGCATGTTACTTTCTTTTTCTGGAATATAGTCCTGACAATATTGCCTAAAAAGTCTGAAGCTATTTAATACTTATGAATCAATCTCTTTTTCTTTTTAATACTTCGATTTAGATGATTATAAAAGCTGTTAACATTGATTTGTATTTATTTTGTGTTCTGTATGAGCTAAGCAATCTCTCTAACTTGTTAAATAAAGATTTCATAGTTATTCTAACTTATGATATATGTGCTGAATAGAGGATAGTGTACTCAAACTCCTGAACTGTGTTAAATCCATGTATTAAACCATCGGCACCCATCGTTTAACCCATCGATACATAACAATTTCAGTGCACATTGAGTCAGTCATAGTCGAACACAGATCACATTGAAAAGATGCATAATGCATCATTATTGCAAGAGTTGGAGCAGTGAAAACTGCTCCAACTCTTGCAATAATGATTTTATAATTAATAGTTTAAATTTTTTGCAGACGTTGTGTGCAAAAAATTTAAAAAGTAATTATCCAAACAAGGTTTGAAAAATATGTGTTAGTCTGCATGGTGTAATCCATGCGGCCAGGCAAAACGACAGTTCTTCAAAATTAATGCCATTTTACGAAGCTTTAAGATTTTTAATTTATTTACACACGCAGGTTATAAATCTTACGTGCGTTATGATATAACACAGAACAGCATCTGCAGTTTAACTTAAATTTAAAATAGTCGTTGTTTAGCAGTGAGTAACGTCTGTTAACTTTATTGATTATTACATATTACATTATATAGAATGTATAGTAGTTATTACGTATTTCATAATAATTAATTTTGATAACGTCTTTAATGAATCAATATTATTATACAACTAATTCGCATAATTTACAGTTAGCCGTATAAGCATTTATCCTGTTGAAATAATTAATACCTGTTATTTCTAACGCCTGATGTTACTGCAAAATAATTTTTATGCGTCGCTTAATAATGTGTTTGTTCCTATTCTAAACTGAATTCGAACTATTAATATATTTTAATTATGATATTAATGCATAAATAATATATTTAGCTACCTATCCATGGATTTCTCTAGTAGAAATGCAAATTAAATTCTGTGAAATATCCAGTTAATAAATGTTCACCATATCTTTAAAGATATATCTTAGTGATTTAGTAATATGTCTTTAGCTCGGATAGATTGTATTTATAATATACAGCATAGAGCACTTTAGAAAATCTAACTGATTAACTCTGCTGAGTAAGCGAACACAGGGCTCTTTCTGGTAATTGAATTTCATGCATTATAACTTTCAAAACTCCGAATTACTTTGATGGTTTGGCTACAATCCGTAATTCACTGCTTTGCTATTCGTTGAATATTTCGAGCTACTGAAAGCTCGATATGGTAAATACATACAAGTATGCTATTTAAATGAAACAGTTAACATGCCTAAGCTGTACTAAGTTCCAGACTTTCTCATATTATAATAACATTATAAGCCTTTGAAACGAAAGCTCCAGACTTCCTCATATCGTAATAACATTATAAGCCTTTGAATCTCTTTACCTCAGCTGGTGCATACACGGCCTCTCTCACATTACGATATTTCATTAGGGTCAGTCAAATGAAAAATGAGAAACTTTAAAATTACTTGTTATATTTTATATTTTAGGTAGAAGAAGGACTCCCGTAATGCCGTAAAGATATAATTTACCAAATTTATTCTTTCAGCTATTGAGTAGCAAATCAACACATTGAAAGCCAATAAACTCAGTTCTTTAAATTATTTTTTCTCACTTTTATTCTAATTGATTTAAATAAAAATGCATTTATATCATTAGATGTCTAATAAAAAATATTAAGCATTTCTTATGAAATGACACTAGCTGGACTGATTAAAACCATGAAATAATTTTTACTTCCTTGTACGACGCAAAAACGAAGTATTATAATCGCGAAAAATTTCGGCTATCATAATTCAACGAAAATATCTATTTTGACCGTTATCGTATGCAATTTAACTATGGTTTTGAGTGACAGCCGTACGTAAAAACAGAATAAAGACTCTTTTTCCAAAAAATATATATATATATAAAACAGATTTAAAATGGATATGGAAGAAATTTTTACGTGCCGTCTGTGCGTACGTACGTATGTATCTATGTATCTCGCATAACTCAAAAACGAGTAGCCTCAGAACGTTGAAATTTTGTATATAGGACTGCTATAGCATATAAATGTGCACCTCCTGTTTTGGTTGCAATCGGCCGCACCAAAAGTATATAAATTTATGTACATATACACTCTTAGACAAATAAAAAACGACGCACAAAGAAGATATAAAGCAAATTGGACACAAATTGATACGCATACAGGTCTCGACGAAAAAATGCAAAAGTTTACATTTTGGTTGCCAATGAATGAACGGTTGTCGCTACAGCGCATTTGCGCAACTGGCAGGATATTTAAGAAAAGAAATTACAATTCCAGGTCATAACTTTTCACGAATTTCATTCCGTGTACTCTGGTAGACAGTAACTATGCCTCGCCTACAGGTGCGCGAACGATATGCGCAGATGTCAGAATTTGAGAGAGTTCGTGTAGTTGGGCTCAAAAAAGCCGGTTGGTCTTATTGGCGAATAGCTCGACATTTGAGCAGGAGCGATGCCACTTTGACAGGAATGGGTGAACCATGGCCGCACACAGCGTCAAGAAGGAAGCGGTAGGCGTAGATAAACGACAGAACGTGAAGACCGAGCAATCGTCAGAGCGGCACTCAAGCCCAAATGCGACTGTGTACTTGCAACTAGTGCTTTAGTGACCGCAAGGACCATTCATAGATGGCTCACAGAAAGGGGACTGAGGTCACGGTGCCCCTTGCGCCAACTACCATTGACCTCTGCACAACGTCAAGCCCGTGCAGTGGTGTCGGGCTCATTCGCACTTGAATATCACTGACTGGAGTAGAATAGTCTTCATTGATGAGTCCCGCTTTGAACTGAGTCCCGATGACCAGCGAAGGCGAGTCTGGAGACGCCCTAGAGGTGTGATACCAACCTGACTGTCTTCCGGCTGACAAGCCGACAACCAGGAGTGATGGTCTGGGGTACCATTTCATTTCATAGTAGGACCCCTTTGGTTGTCATCCGTCGCAACCTTACAGCACAGTGGTACGTCGACGAAGTTCTATGGCCCGTTGTATTGCCCTTCATGTCACTCCACCCAGGACTTACATTTCAGCAAGATAATGCCCGCCCCCACACTTCACATGTATCTACTGCTTCCCTTAGTGCTTGCCGAACATTACCTTGGCCAACAAGGTCGCCGGATCTCTCTCCTATTGTGCCCGTTTGGAGCCCTCCAACCAAATCGAGATGTTGACAATCTAACGCGTCAGTTGGACAGAATTTGGCACGATATCCCTCAGGAGGACATCCGCAACATCTATAAATCGATGCCAAGGCATAACTACTTGCATAAGGACCTGAGGTGGACAAACGCGTTAGTGACCTTTCCACTTTGTGAAGCTCTATCACTTCAATAAATCATCCAATTTTTCTCAAACTGTAATCATTTGTTTTTCTGTACCTGCACATCACTTCTACCGATTTTCGTCCCGTTCGGATAATTCCTTCTTGTAGCGTCTTTTTTTAGTCTAAGAGTGTATATCCACTCTGTTACTCAGCTCAGTGAACATAGTTTTTCTGTTCTTATATGTTGGTAAATTGTGTATTTTTTGCTTTAAAAATGATTGAATTATGTTTGTTCTTATCTTCCGATTAAGGTTTTTATGCCTTTAGTAAATCTGCATGCAAGATTTGTAGAATTATCAACAACTGAAATGTTGTTTAAGTGCCGCTAAGCCTAATCATTTTTCTCATAGCGGACATATTTGTTTACATTTGAAACTTAGGAGAATATTGGATTTGTTGCCAATCTAGAGAAACTAAGCTACGCAACAACAGCGATAACGCCTTTTTTTATTGCGAATTAAACTATGCTTAATCCATTCCGGAATGTACTCGAGGAAATAAGTGTTTAAAATTTATTTCGTAATTATTAATAGAAATATTTTGAGTTTTTATGTATTTTTGCCTTATCGCGAAATGAGAACTGGACTAATTGGATGAGAAATACTGAATCGTCTGCGAAAAACTGTTTCTTTCTTTCCTTTTTTTTTTTTTTTTTTTTTTTTTATTATAATTTCTTTACTCATCGTTTTAGTATATTAAAGTAATACCCGAGGGTATAAAATAGCCGTTACTAAAGTTGCTTTCCCTTTCTTGAAATTTCGTTCTACTGATGAGGAGGGACCCGTAGCTGCTTTCGAAATCGATTGAGTGTTTTAATAAATGTACGCCAAATACAAGGTTGTTTCAGCAATTTTGATTGTCACATTGGCGTGTTTCTCTTCTATTCTATATTAAAGTATATGAATAGAACATGTGGCAACGATTAGGTAATTCTCCGGATGATATACATAATTTTTAACGCTATTAAATGAAGCTAGCGTCAGAGTGTCGCTCTGGTAAACAAATATAGTGAATTTTAAGGAGTGCATTTATTCTATTGTGGTTTATGCGCTATCGAGGAAGTAGATTTAATTCAATCCAATAAGTTTAAATTAAATGCAAAATGCGTGTAATTTAATATTCCGTACAAGGAAGTCATGTGGTGTAGATTTCACATCATATTTTTCCTTTTTTATAATAACTTTTTTACGCTGCTTGCAGCTCGAATGAGAAGTTTTCAAGGAAATGATATAGAGAATATTAAAAAATGTATGGAGATCTCTAATACTGTATCAAAAATTCTAAAGAGCTGCTATTGGAAAAAAAATTGTGATTTTGCTCTTGAATTTTATCTGGCGTAAGAGCGAAGAAACCGACGCTTGATAATAAAGCTAAAAGAAAAGAAATGTGTTAGTAAGGGCGACTCCAAGAATAGATTAGCAACCTACGATGTTCAACGAAAGAATAAAAAACCTTAGCATATCCTCTGGTGCAATATTAAAAATTTGAATCGTTTCAGATTTTCTTTCTTTCGTTCGGTTACTCTGTTTAATGGCCAACTTCCTTTATCTATTAACAACTTCACACTTTCTTGATCTGAAGTAAAGTTCTTTTTACAGTCCTAGATTCCACTGTTTTACTACATACTTCATGCAAAAAATCCTTTTCCTCCGTGTTATACCTCGTGAGATTTGCAAATTTCTTTTGCTTCTGCTACTGTAACCTTTTCGTCTGGATATTTCGTTTTTTAGCGTTGAATTTTGCAAATTTCTTTAAAATTTGACTAGTGGTGTTTGGTCGTAACATTTCACTAGTGGTCATGGTCGTTCGATCTATGTTCTAAATCCCTGCAAAAGCGGGTTGCATAGAAATTTTCATGGCTTTTCCACGCGTAATATATTTGTTTGTTAAGTTTCTCTTAGAAATATTTTTATGAAGGCATTGCTACTCTTAAGCAAATAGCCCTAATTAGCTTAGTCGGAATCTAGTAAATATTTGCATTTTAGGTTGAGACACGGATGATGTGCCATGTATGTTACCTGTCTATTTTGCATAATTACTTAATTACGTAAGACTGAAACCAGTTCTATTCTTTCGTAAGAAAAGTCACGAAGAGGCGATCTATTCCTACAGTTAAAAAAATTTGATGCGGATACCACATGGCTTCCATATATGCCTTATTATATTATACATAATTTTTGCTGGATTTCATTTAAACATATTTCCTTGATTTTATTAAAGCTATATAGAGTTTCTACGCAAAGATAGGTAATTCGTCCAGTATGCAAGAAGGCAGATTTTTTGGTGCGCAAAACTGAAAGTTTACTTCTGGTTCCTCTCGACAAAAAGACGTTTAAGGTGCAGAAACAGACTTAATTCAATATTCTACGGAGTTTCAAATTTAAACAAAAGACGGTTCGTTAGGCTTAAATCGGCACTTAAACTATTAAATTGTTGATAATTCTATAACTATTGCATGCAGATTAACTAAAGGCACAGAAACCTTAACGATAACATAAAAAATCGCAAAATTCAATCACTTTAAAAGCAAAAAAATTCACAATTTAGCAACATATAAGAATAGAAAAAGTAAGCTCATCGAGTTAGGACACAAAGTGGGAATGTATTATATATATATATTTACGATTGGTGCAGCCCATTGCAACGGAAACGGGAAGTGCGCAACTAAATGTTATAGCAGTCCCATATACGAAATTTTTTGGCTACTGTTCTTGAGTTATGTAAGATATATACATACGTACATACGAATGTATGTACAGACGTCAAGGAAAAAAATCCCCTCTGAATCAATTTTGCAATCCTTTTTGGCGGAAACAGTCCTTTATTCCGTCCATATGTACGGATGTCACGCAAAAACATTATTCAAATCCTGTCGAGGGAAGTTGAAATTGATATTTTCATTGGAATCTGAAACCTGAATGTTTTCGCGATTACAATATTTCCTTTGCTTATTACAAGGGAGTAAAATTTTAAACTTAAGCCCATACGAACTACGCACAATATACTTAAAAAACCTACGTTATCTTCTAATTGTCCAAAATTAAACTTTTACTCTCGAAAGCTATAAAATTCAATAATATTTTTTATTCTGTTATGCATTTTAATGTGTTTTAATTGACCCATTTCTAAAGCACGCCTTCTTCAATTTTAAGAACAGTGCTGTCTCATTTTTAGGGCATTATGAAATGGCGCGTAACATATGGCCCGTAATACCATGACCATTGTAATATAACAAGCTTGTCAGAGAAAATCGTGAGGGTCAATATCTAACACTAAAACCAAGACTACAGTATAAAATGATGTCCAAAGAACAATAAAATTTTTCAGGCACATTTTAACAGTTTCAGCTGCCAAAACCTTAGAAGTCAAAACAAATACAGACAAATATTAATAGCACTTTATGTTGACATGTATTTCATATTCCTATTACCTGACACACAGCAGAATACCTTTTAGCAAATTTTGGTTTGTTCTGACTACTGTTTTAAGACTACTGTTATCTTTAAGAAAACTTTTGGCTGTTTCACATTCAGGTTAATTGTCCCTTTATGTAGAATATCTCGTAAATACCGTATTAACTCTGCATAAAAAATATTCATTGTTGTATATGGAAAAAATGTCCCAAGTGCTTTCGAGAAAAAAGTGAATGAAAAGTTATGATGTCACTTAAAATTGAGAATTCTAAACTCAAACGTAGTATGAAAATAGTATGTATATATATTCTGTGAGAGTTTTAATGAGTGCAATCATTTAATTAGTTAAATAAAAAATTAAATATCTAAAACCAAATCGTGCAAAATTTTATTACGAAAGAATAGTGGTTTCCTTTCCAACAATAGCAACATATCATTCGAAAATACCAAAATTAATATGATAACATGTAAATAAACTAAGATAATGTATTTAGTTGCTAAAACATGTAAAGTATATAATCTTCAGGCTAACTGAAAATGCAGCACGTATTGCAAAAGTGTATTTTATGATCAGACGAAAATTAAGAAACGTGAATGAAATTCTTAGTCAGCTTATTGTTTCATTCATTAGAATAAAACATGCTTAGTTAATTTTCATATACGAAATTATGACTTTTCCTGTGCAAGCTGTCGTGGTGTAACTGGTAGTATGGTTGGTTTGCAATGAGAAAATCCTTGGTTTGAGTCCTAACATAGCTGATTTTTCAAGTGTTTTGCTCTGAAAAGGAATCCGATAGCTATGCACATTAAAATTATTTGCATTAAAATTTGCATTAATAATTACATTAAAATTTATATATTTTAAATACATGTCCAATATAAGCAAAATGCCCTGAAGAATATTTTCAAATGTCCTCTAGAAACTGGCTCTTATGTTGAAAATATATTGGAATTCGGAACTAACAGTGATTGAATGTTATATTATTCCTTGAAATTTACTATAGGGTACGTATGAAAATTTTCAGGACTATGACATGGTAAGATTTATGTCTTGTAAAACTCAAATCAACGTTGCTCTTTTTAACCAAATCCCGATGAGTTTTATTTAGGGAAAAAATAGCGTGGAAATCTATTGATCTCTTTCGACGGACATTAATAAGGTAATATAATTAGAGGGCTATTTATGGACTCTTAAACTCCTTTAGCAGTTATGTAAAGTTTATAAATAAATCCTTGGTCTAGGGATCATAGTGTATAAATGAGCCAAAGATTTTTCTTAAAGCATTCATTAGCACAAAGAGGCAATTTCCCCAGAAGGGATACAAATAAATTTCTTTTCGGCATTTTACTTTGGTTCACTATTAATGTCTGAATTACTTTTCAAACTGTTTCCACCAAATATTAGAGCCCTGAGTGTTTAAAGAAATTAATAATGAAGAATCTCCATGAATGTTGTATGTTACAATACTGTGAAAAAACAACAGTATCTAGAGAGATAAAATTTTGAATAACATAGCCCTCCACTCGATTATTTGCATCTGAAAGCCCAAATTGTGAATTTAGAATTTGTTTTACTGTCTAATTCTTATTTTATGAAACTTTAACAAATTTTTCTTTAACAAACTCAACGATTTCAAAGCGTTCCGTTAGCATTAACATCACGTGCATCTTCAAGCGCGGATATTTTATGCACGAGGTTTTTTACACGTTTTACTGGTATTATATTGGTAGCTTAGAAACGCAAAGACTTAACTATGTCTAACTGTATTTTGTGTCGAATGACTTCGAATATCTGTATCACTTTTTCAAATACCGTTTTGAATCCCTCCGGAGGCGAAATGCCCCTTTGGGCATAATATAAAATCTAAAAGCTTTCAGATTTTTTTTTAAGAATGTTTTCCTAAAACGTTTTATTTAATCCTCTTCTGTCATTTTTCTCAGTGTCCACATTTCTGAAGTCTTATATTATAGGTTTTAAAAGTAGTATTTTGTTTCTTTTGTGGTTTATTTCTGATTTTAAAGCTGAAATATTACAAAGTATTTAACTCAGGTGCGATACTAATGTATTATTTCTTTCAATCAAAAGCTAATCAAACTTAGAGAAATTTTAACTTTTAATAAACAATTTGCACACAACAATCACTTATGCAACCAATTTCGTTGTGACCTAGTGTCAAATTCCAAGGTTCTTCCTATCTAGGACATTAAAGACATATGCCGGAGACAAGTATGGAAATAATTTGTCATGTCAAATGGAGCGCCGATGGAGTTGAACTAAAAAATGGTTTCCACGGATCGAACAGACCGACTACAACAAAAGGGCGGGGCTTCAGTACCAGCTTGCCCTCCGATTTATAGGAAGTAGATAACAGCTGGAAGCTGAGAAAAATTCTTGCCCCCTTTTTCTTTTTCTTCCAATAGGGGCTGGCGATTTATTCTTTGGAAATTGAATGGAGTTATGGGAGAAATAAAAATGTCCAATTAATGGACTGCGGGGTAATATTTTTGCAATGCATTGAATATCTATGGCAAGGAATTCGTCTCCTTTTTTTCATAATAGTTCACGCTCTTTATATGTAATTTTGTTTTAATAGCTTTCATTTAACTAACTTCCAGGCTATTAAAACTGCATTTGAACTAATATTCGATATATTGAATTTGAATCCATTGCCGTCCAAAAAGAAAAATTCTCCAATCTAACATGTCCGAGTTTAGTTTTATCGAATTTTGCTTTTTTTACATATCTCAAATTTATCCTGAAACTAACTGGCTAGTTCATTAAAGTAAAATTCCAGCTTAGGTTTTTAGATGTCACCTTAATACCTGAAAGCTGACATAAAAACATATCGCTTAAGTTAAAACTTAATTTAATGCAAGCCAAATCGAAGATACATAGATAACAGCTAAAAACGTATTAAATCTAACCGCATGATGAGTGGGTAGACGATGATTCTTATTTTGAAGAGTTACAAAATAACTTTGTGTAGTTAATTGTAAGAAAAAGGAAGCTGGAGAATTTTAAAGCAATATTTAGTACAAATATGCAAGGAATTATCGCTAATAATAGTTGCTGTGGAAGTCAATCCAGTTTGTCAAAGTTTGCATGTTATGGTGAAAAAAAATGTGGAGCTTGGAGCATATGTTTCCAAACCTCTGGTAGGAATCTTTTCAGATCTTTCTTCTTTTTATTCTTCGCAGGATTATTATAATAATAACGACAGTAAAGCAATACAAGCTCTGAAATGAGCGTGTACCCAGTTCAATAGTTTCAAGCATAAGATTCGCATCCTTAAGCTTGACAGGCCGCCTTTAGAAGAAGGAAACACTACTAGATTAAATTTTTCAAAAGGAAGAAGGTGCTTCATTTATTGATAGAGGAAAATAGTATTGCTTGATTATTTTCTCTGCTGAAAGTTTTGGTATGGATATTATTCCATAAATGATTTCATTCTCAAGTTTGCTCGTTTTTAATTACCTCTATGAAATTCGCTTTTGTTATATAAGAATTATACTTTAGCCAATAATTTTGGAATGAGGCTTTTCAAGGAGATTAATTATAAATATGATATTTTGGGAATGACCAAATTGAAAGAACGTTCATTATAATAAGTTTTTAATTAAAAATTATAAATTAATATGCATATAATAACCATATTATTATAGAAATATATATAATACAAATGCCTTAGAAACGATTATATACACTTCTTTGAAAAAGAATTTTTTAAAACTTTGTAGAGTCATTAGGATATATTTGGAAACAGGAATGATGAAAAATGAACAACGTTTTCGCCGGAAATCGAACCACGGACCTCTCGGTTACGCGTTGGGTGTGCTGACCACTGTACCACGAAGGCTTGCGATGATGGTGGGAGAAATACCTTATATATCCCCCTTTTTAAAGGGCGACTGGGGTTCAGGGGATTCAATCGGCAAATCCCGATAGTGGAGAATCATCATCCACCACCTTTTTAGTTCGGGCGCCAGTCATTTTTATTCATTAGGTTATTTTTGAAACAGGAGAGATGAAAAATGAGCAACGCCTTCGCCGAAAATCGAATCACGGTTACCCTTCGAGCGTACTGATCACTACACCACGAAGGCATGCGAAGAACGTGGGAGAACTACCTTATATGCTCCCCCTTTTAAAGGGCGACTGGGAATTAGGGGCCCCAATCGCCAAACCGTGGTGGTGGAGAATCAACCTTTGAGTTCGGGGGCCAGTTGTAGAGTCATTCGGATTTATTTAGAAACAGGAAAGATGAAAAATGAGCAACGCCTTCACCGGGAAACGAACCACGGACCTCTCGGTTACGCGTCGAGTGTGCTGATCACTACACCACGAATGTTTGCTATGAAGGTTGGGAGAAATACCTTATAACTTAATTATAGGCTTTAAAAGTTCTTTCGTACAAGGAAAACGAAACTGCAGACAAGGTAACCAACAGTGCTTAGGTCGATGAAAATAAAGTAAATTATTCTAATATTTCATTTCCTACTTGTGATACGATCTTAGTTATTCTGATCAATTAATAAATGAAACTATTGATGCATGAATTAAAGAATCATGAAAAACTGGATGATACGTATTTGTTATTTTTGAAAACAAGCGAGCGCACGTACTGCATACAGATGATTGAATTTCAGATTATTATAATTTTAATTTTATGCATGGTAAATGAATTGATAGTAAACTGCATCTTAGATTGTATAACTGACATAAATTTATTTGCCCATTAAAAAGGTGAATCTTTATAAATTATCTTAAATGAATTCCACGTAGAGCAAACAGCTGTTGGAAATCTAATAACATTTATTCAATAAACTATTCGTGCTTATCAGTGACAACTTATCAACATTCAGGCAAAACTTCAATACCAGTAGCAAAACACGATTGATCTTTGCAGCTTGAAGACATGTAATTACTTCGATCTAAAGCTTCAGACATAAAGATGCTTATTGAAGTTCGAAGTCCATTGCAACCAGACCTGTTAAACTGGGTAAGCTTTTGAATAATTCGGTCCAACACCATTAATGGCTGCTCGGCATAGTTGCTTGAGTGTGTAAGTGCAGTGTCTTGCAGCAGACGCATTTCTTGCGTCAGTTTTGTGTCTCTGTTTCTCCTCCAAGTACTGTTGTAGCCGATGATGAATTCAGCACTGTAAGCACTATTCATGGTCTGCCTTTTGGCAGGTAGTCATACATGATCATCCCTTTCTTGTCTAGAAAACTGGTCATCAGCACCTTGCCAGCAGGCTTCAAATGTCGGTATAGGTTGCATGTTCACTTTCTTCAAAACCATGGCGTCCATTTGGACGCGGGCCATTCTAATAAATCTATGATTCATCACCCATTACTACTGAACTGAGAAAACTCAGGAACGATGTTTTATAGATAGCCAAGAACGGTAGCACATTGAACCACTTCCAAAGTCTTCAGGAATGAAAGGATGCAGACCTTTCTCATACCAAAGGATATTTTTTGGCTATTGTGATCTCTGAAATATCCAATACGGCTGTTAACCATCGCGCGAAATTTGGTCGGTCACAGAAGACGAAAGCCCGGTAGTAGTCCTGATTTCTTCGGGGTTAGAGCTAATCGGTCGGCCAGACAGGCATGCATCCTCCATCGAAGTTTTCTTGCGTGTGAAAATGCTAATCCACTTGCAACCGTGTTGTACGTTGTAAGACTCTTTATCCTCATCAAGCTCACTTTTGATCTTCGCCGCACTGTAGTCTTTCAGCTCGAAACATTTGTTGACTAAATGCATATCATTGTTGATCCATTTTTTCTGAAAACTTAAAGTGTAACGATAAATATCTGCAGGCAGAAAAAGCAGCAAAAATTCAAATGAAATATGACTATCCTATGAGAAATATGATCATTCCGATACACTATAGCTTTCAATTTGTAACTACCTCAGTTCAGGCTTCTACGAGCATTTTGTTAACTTAATATTATCTTAACAAAATTTAAGATTTCAGCTGAAATTAGAAAAAAATAAACACATATATTTACAAAACATTACAACAGTAAGTTAAAAGAAAGTAAAACTGAATAGCTTGGAGAAATGCTGAGCCATATTACATCAAAATAACAAATAAAAAGGGAAATATATTCGATAATTATTAAATGTTCATACACAATTTCATTATACACTCAACACAGACCGGTGAATCTATATCTTACAATAGCCTTTCTTAGATCCGAACAATGATTCCCAGTTTGTGCTCTATAGAATCCCTGAGGTTGTAGAGACATTAGGTTAATTACAAGCAGGAGAGATGAAAAATATGCGCTGCCTTCCCCGGGAATCGAACCGCGGACCTCTGAAATACCGGCTTAATGTGCTAACCGTTACACCACGAAGGCACGCTAAGAATGTGGGAGATATACCTTATAAGGTATAAGGTTCTGAAAGTATTTTTGAAGGAACTCGCTGCCGCTTCAAAAAAATAAAATAAATAAAATTTTAATAAAATTTAATGAGAAGAAACAAAAAGTAGAATAAAGAAACTAAGAACAGCATTCTCATTTGCTTAGTTGAACTTCTGATTTCTTCTAGAGCACAATGCTTGGTCATTTTGCTCCTCATTAAAAGACGTTTTATTAAACTTTTACATGATTGTTCTTTAACAATATTTCCCTTTCCCCCTTAACAACACTTCTAAATATCTAAAATTATAAAAACTAAGATAAGCCTAAGGGGATCAGTCAGAGAAATTTATTTCAAAAGGGATTCGCGAACGGAAATTTTGAGGACCACTGGTGTAGGTCATTTCCAAAGTTATCTTACTTTCTATTACACAGTATAAGTTTATACATATGACATCATAAAAGATTTCCTATGGGCTTTAAATGTTTTATATATTAAATAACAGATATTTATTATTGCAATTCATGGACAAAGAAAATTTCCTTTCTCTATTTGGGGCATTTATTTTTGTATTTCATTTGTTTTGAATAAAGCGAACTTTTGTTGTTACAGATTTACTTACCGTTTAATTCTTGATTTAATTTATTAATGATGCTTTTTGTTATTTGTGCAAATATACGGATTAAAGACTCGTTACTGAAAGTCATGATTCTTAAAACCTAAATAAAACAGATTTTCTCATTCTGAAAATTAACTAGATTTCTAAGAAGTGAAACAAACAGAAATACAATTTTTTCGGTCTGTTGTAATTCAGCAAGTATTCTTATAACAGAGAGACATGGTAATGCAAATTTTATCTAAAAAAGTGACTTTTAAATTGCGGTGGAATTTATAAAAAAACTGCGTTAATTCCATTTCTTCCCCCCCTTTCAATTCAGCTAGTCGTGTCAGATTGTGGATAAGTAGTCTTTTAATGCATCTGCCCCTCCAATAACCGTACGGTTATGACCACTGAATACTGGTAGTTCTCTCTCTTTGGGATCAAACCCAGGTCAACGAGCTGGCTGCAAGGTTGACATTTCCTCATGTGTAATGTGAACATTTGCCAATTTACCTCAGAAAGGACTCCACGATGGCATACCTTCTCTTAAACTGATAGCCTCTAGGGCTTTGGCATATGAAAATAACTAAACTCAACAGACATTTTAAAACGTCTATCTTCAGAAACACTTCACATTTTTGTAATCAAAATTTAGATTTGTCGATACTACTAATCTTAGTTTTTCCATCCCCCCTTTTTTAAGCAAGAAATAGGAAAAATCAGTGATATTCTGACCGCAGTTCGAACTAGTAGCCTTTCTATTCCTAGCCAGACATGCTTTCAATTACACCGTGAAGGCATTGATAAGGCGACAAATCCCTGCAGATTTAATTTAAACTATAATTTGTGTGTAATGTTCAAGGGAATTCATGTAATAAATATTAAAAAAAATAACTAACGTATTTAAAACTAAACGACAACCCAGTTTTTTTTAACAAAATATGTTTCCCTAAGTACGTTCGTTCTTTAAGTCTGTTTTTTGGTATTTTATGCTGCAACGTCAAAAAGCTGCTGTTAGTCTTTCCATATATAACTCAACGATATGACCCGTCAGATCGATTGATGAAGAACACAAGGTCAAACTATGCCAAAATTGACCAATAAATCAACGGTAGACAAGATTCTCTCCTTTTTGCTTTCAAGAGTAAAAAAGGTAGACAGATGGTAATAAATGTTTTAGATATTAATTTTGCTAATATTTATTTATATTTTTTTAGTTATTTTGTCAAAGAAATTTGAAAAATGAAGCATTCCCTGCGGGCCCCATTAATGCTGTGAACTATTTTAAGTGTTTATTCTGTTAGCAGCATATAATGCTTACAACCATTATACTAAATCTAAGCTTTGTATGCGTTTTGATGAATTATTTTAATTTCTGCTGACGTTTTCGAGTTCTTCATTTTCGATCAACAGTGCGCTATCTCAACGAACTAAACTCCAGTTTATCTTTAAAAATTACATCATTGCATTTTAATTCCAGTAATAACTACACGTTGTATCTGAGATTAAGTATAGTAACAGGGAGATCTGATACCATAAAATATGTTTGGTTTGTTTTATTTGGTTCAGACGAAGCATGCTAGATCTTATTTGCTTAAGGGAAAGGCCACGTTACATTTTAGAAAACCCGCGATAACGCGTATACAGCGAGTCTGTTCGCTGAAATCGAGCCTAGGACGTATTACCAGTATTCAGCAACTTTCACGCTCGGCCGCTTCTTAGTATAAAAGGAGCAGAAAATTTTACATTGCCTGTTCTTGAAGGAAAGCAACATACCTATGATTGCATTTAGCAAACGATAGATCTTCCAGTATGAAAAGAGTTGAAGCGTATACATCTTTTGTTCTTGATGATGATATAGGCTCCTGAGTTTAATCATTCCACTACAGAGTCCCATCCTTTTGGATCAAATCCGTATAAGGCGGGAAGCGGAGACTCCGCGAAAAGCTCCAATTTAGGAACTCTGAATATTACTGGACGTTTTGCTAACCTTAAAACCATCCCAGCGAGACAGACTTCCTGAAATACCTAAGCATAGAAACAGGAGTATTGAACCTTCTTCTCATTTGCCAGATGAACCTATTCGAGGTGGGGGTCTCAAGCAGCAGCATGCTTCACTTTCAAAAGCCAAGGTCTGCTGAGGATAGATTTCATTTATCACAATAAATGACCCCACGGAAAAGCTTCCACGTACTGAAGATGCAAAATGAAAATGCAAACATATTTCTCATATATTAACGATAATAATTGTAATAAATGACAAAACATAAAATACAGCTCTTGAAACTTGTTTTCTTTGTAAAGAAGGGCGGAAAAAATGTTTAATAAGAAAGGTATTCCCGTATAGATTTACTCAAAATTTAAATTCCCAAAAATAAACCTGAAGGTGGAATGACAGATTTAAAAATGACAAAAATAAACATGAAGGTGGAATAACAGATTTAGTTATCATTATCGATGATTGCTATTTATTGTGCTTTCGTTTTAGTTAGTGAAAGGTTAAAATTTATGATGCCTTCAAGGTCTGCAATTTAGAAAATTTATGATAGCAGTTTTCAGTAATATAAGCATGGTAAACCCATTTTGGCGTATAACTCTGATCATCCGATTGGAATGATAGATAAAATGTGCAAAGAATTAATTCATAAGATTTCTTGACATTAGCAAATCGATCATACACTAATGATTGTAAAAAATGAAGCACCATGAAGAAATTGTTGGAAATGAATGAAATTTATTCCACATATTACTGGTAGTAGCATAAATGTACGATCAAATTTACAAGACAGAAAAACAAAACGAACCGCGGAAATCAGTACTTTGTGTGTCCGCCACGCTCAGCGATGAAAGCCTGTACACGTCGTAGCATTTAATCATACGGTTCTGAGTGTAATCCTGGAAAATGCTATTCTGTATGGCTTCGACGTGAATCCAAAGTTCCATCTTAGTGTGTGTCCCATCAGCTGCACCAGCTAGTCGCCAATCGATGAAATCCCAGACATGATCAATGGGCAGCATATATGGGAAATAAGCATGGAAGACGCGAAACCAGTTATGCCATAAAGAAGGCTTGTGTAGTTTGAGAAACGTGTGTATGGGCATTATCTTGCTGAAATGCAGCGCCCCGAATTGTGTCGAAAATTGCGAGGACCTCTTGGCTCCACAAATTCCCTTATGCAGCAATCATTGTTGAGATTGAGCCCAATCTGCACTAGATGGGATCTACAGTTGTACGCAATAGTTCCCCATGCCATGATGCGAGGGGTTTACGCGGTATGACGCTAAGTAACAAACTGTGGGAGCACACGTTCGTCTCTGTAACATCTGTCGCGCACTCTTCCATCATTGTTCTCTTACCCTAAGTCAGACCTAGGAATCCTCCCCATTAGTCTGTGACGGGCAGCCCAACACAATTCAGAAATATTCAGAGCTGCCCATGACAGCGAAGCAAACATTGGCCAATGGTTTTGAAGAGTCAGCTGCACATTTATGCATGCGCCACTCTCGTTTCTCTGCTTGACTATGGTTTAAATCCTGCTAAACATATGTGAATAGATTTAATAACTTTTATGTCTTACATTACAAAGCTTTATGATGACAAAATGAACGAAGCCTTATAAACTTCAGTTAAAGAAGAAATAATACGGCACTGATCAGTAATTAATTAAAATACAATCAAAGGTATTAAGATATGCTTGCCAACATTTTGCAAATTTTGTACATTTCACTTATTTAAAAAATCATGCATGCTGAAATGTGTGCTCTCCAGCATAGATGGTTACCCCTTTTGGAAGGCGCCTAATGTTCATTTTACTCTCCCCAGAATCGACTCTTAATGTGGATTTAATGATTCTCTACGGCTTTGCAACGTCATAATTGACGATTTTATAACAATTTCTGAAACAAAATACTGTCATCGCATTTTCTGTATGAAATCCTTTTTTAACTTTTCCAGCTTGTAAAAACTACATTATATTTAATATTCAGTTAATTATTTCTGATATATTACACTCTTAGCTATTAATTTTTCATAAACTTTTAAAAACTTTCAAATCATAAGATCAAAAAGCATAAAATTCATAATATAATAGCATCCCTTGATAAGACGTTTAGTTTAAGCTTACCCACACTAAAGAGTAATTTTAATGTGGATAAGATTAAACTAAAGATGCATTTTTAAATGTTCGTCTTTTTTGTACTCTAGATTATTGCTTAGAAACCACAGCTCTGTTAAAAATCGGAAGTCTTCAAAATGCGAATTCAGTTATCTCCTTAGCTTACAAAGTGTTTTGGTAAATTAGAAACGCAAATAATATTCTGAACATTACTTGCATGCATAGAAAAACTACTAAGCATACAGATAATAATGACATAATTTAAATGATTCCAAAGTACACTGCCAAAGAACAAAATCTGAAAGCTTTCAGATTTAAAATTAAGTACAAAGGGGCATTTTTTTCACGTTTTGTGTGTTATCTTTATTTATTAAATATCACGTTCTTCGGACTTAAACCATAAAATTCAGTTCAACAGCAATATCGCAAAATAATTTCAAAATGAGCATATCTTAAAGTTTCCGGCACACAGTTCAGCGCGCTGGAGATAAAAAGGTCTTTTTTTTTTCCTGTAGAGTGTTGCCATTGTTCGCTTTGAAATCGTTAAGTTTGCTCATCAAAAATTCTGTCGAGTTTTACAAAATATGAAATAGATAAAAAAAGTATCCAAAGTCCAGATTTGGGCTTCCAGATGCACATATTCTAGTGGAAACGCACGTTATTCAAAATTGGATGGCTCTAAATACAGTTGTTTTACCACATTTGGAGAAATATACATACATTTATGCAGATACTTCATTATTTATTTTCTATAAATATAGTGCAGGTCGATAACATTTGGTGGCAACAATTTGAAAAGTGATAACGCCGTTTATAGTGAATCAACACAAAATTGCAAAACAAAAATAATACTCCTTCAAGGACAAAGCTCCTTTGGACTAAAATACAGACAGTTGTATATTTGCCGTTCTACTGGGCCGATTGATGAAATTCAAATTACGTTTTGCATGTCTCGAAAGCGCGACTTAAGATATATATTAGATTTATATATAGCATTGTTCTAACATAGGTATTTTGACACAAAATCAGACTTTTTCTGAAATAATATACCAGTCCTCCATATTTTGATTCTACGACTCAAATTATGCTTAGATATTAAATTTTGTAATTTGTGGTGAGAATTTTTAAAAATTTATCTTGGCGCATTTTTTCACTTTGCACCAAGAATGAGTCACTTGCCGAACTTCTTAACTTACAGGAGCCTATTTTCTTTTCCTTTTTTCCACTGTCCACAAGCGGAAAAAATGTTATCGTTCATACTTTCAAATATTTTTTTAACACAGTGCGTAAATCACATTTTCGTTATTATCACTTATAATAAATAAGCCAAATTTCCGAACTCTCCAAAATGTAAATTCACGTATGTCTTAGGAAATTTTTAATAAAAATTTTACACACATGCTTTGAAGTGCATGTGCTTTAAGCTGATGGCAAAATTTTTCTTGTTTATAATTAAAATTTTTTTCGAAAAATTTATAAAAAATATTTAAAAATACAAATTTTAAAAATAAATTATAAAAAAATGGGCGAATTTTATTTGGAAGGAACCTAAATTTCGAAATATGAAAGGAACAATCAAATAATTTTTTTAAAGAGATATTAATAAATATATATCACATTCAATTAACATCGAGGAGCTAAAATTTTGAGAGCTGTTTTTTTAAATACTACTTGTGTAATTTTTACGAAACTTGGTTCTTTGGCATAATTTGAATCGCAGAAACGAAATATGTAAAAAATTGGCATGTCATTTCAGAAAAAGTCCGATTTTGTGTCAAAATGCCTATATTAGAATAATGCTATATATAAATCTAATACGTATACTAAGTCGAGCTTTCGAGACATCAAAAAGACAAGTTGAATTTCGTCAATCTATCGACTCAGTAGAAAGAGAGATACAGAACTGTCTTTTTTTCCCCCGAAGTGTACATCACAAAAATAATGAAAAACTACTTTGAATATCATAAAATACAATGTAACTTAGACAGATAAGACGGATTACGATTTTGAATAAATTTATATTTCTTATAAAGCTTCGAACAGCTGAATAAGTAGATGTTTGGAAACCTCATATTTAGTACATTGTTTGGCTCTAAATTTTGTTTTCAACGGAATTTATCAGACTGCATTGCATACCAAGTAATTAATTACTTTAATACACGATAAATTTTGTTAAACATGAGCATTTCTAAATTATATTTAAAAAAAGAAGAGCACAGTCATTATTCTTACATTGTAAAATAATTAAATACTTTCCTCCCGTGAAAATCATGGAGTTTCTTCTAGTCATAGGAATCTTAATTTCTTTTTCTGAAAACGGAAGTACTTTTCTACCGAAACGCAATCTAATTAGGTAATTAATTGCTTTGAAAACTTTGTTTGGCTTCACTGAAACCAATAACTAAATTTTACGATTTTTTTCTCGAAATATAACAAACAAGAAGCGATTAAAGCAGAATAACTTTGCAAATTCTTAGTAGAGCCTGTTTTCGTATAAGAACGTATCTTCAGAAAAATGTTCAGTGATGGAGGGGAGGGTACATTCTCCCTCCTGTTCCCTTGTATATTGTACTGCAGTTAGGTTGGAAATTTGTGCAATCTCTGATACAATGCGTATTTTCTTGTATTTACTTTTCCATTCGCCGGACAAATGGTGCAAAAATATTTTTAATGATTTACTGTTCGTTTTACGGAAGTATGGCACGTAATATTTAAAACGCTTCTAATAACCTTTAAATAGATTTGCGACGATTGGAGCTTAGTGATACTCGTAAACAGCTGCTGTTTGTGATAGTTAACCTTTAGTTTATTCTAATGGGTTATCGTTGTTACAGAATTTAAATGAAATGCGTTATGTAAATGGACAAGTAACAATAACTAAAATATTTTTTAATAATTAACAGTCTATTTATCGCGGAATTTCAAAATAGTTGTTATGAGTTGAAAATGTTTAATTGATGCAAATGGTTAATTGATGGGAAAGCGATGGCCGTTGACAGTTGACAGTTAAGCATAGAGTCTGAACATCGTGCTGGTTACTTAGATTATTCGGGGTCTAGTTCGGACTCTGCAACTATCCGGGGCAAAACATCGTGAGCTCCACAAGGACATACATTAATACTGTTTCACACATAGTTCATAATATATGCTTACATATTCATAATAATTCATTGACCATAATACATACATTTTCTTCTCAATGATTCTCACTTTTGGTTTAGTTTTATATCATCAAGTTAGAACATTTTCGAATTGATGTATTTGATCTTAGATATGCACATAATACTTTTTTATCATTTTTGCTCTCGCACTTGAAGAAAAAGATTGTATTCAATATCTGAAGCTGCAGTATTGCATATTCACTCCTATTACCCCAATTCCGGTTGATAGATATTAGTTTCTTGAATGCTTTAAAGTATGCTTAAATATTGGCCAGTCATAATCTGTTCACAATCACACCAGTTATTTCTGCAGTTGAGATGTTATTTGAAATTGTAAAGAAAGAGGAAATCGCATTTTTGACAAAGACTTAGATTCTAAATCAATTCTTAAAAATGTCTTCAGTTTCAGATTTTAGAAATCTCGCAATACAGTAAAAAGTACAATGTGTGAGTCTGAAAGTAACGTGTCAGTGGAAAGAATAATTGTTTTTGAAAATAACATGCAACATACCTAAACAGATATACAGGTTATATTTCAAATGGATTGTAATATAATGTTGACTGTAATTTGCAGTGTAATATTTCTTTTTTCCCTCCGCTGACTGGAGGGTTCACATGTTATTTTGCTGCAAGGCTCTTTGAGTGGGAAGTTATATACTAACTAGTCAACCACAGCCCAAGGTTAGGATCGGTAGACTGGAGGACTAGGTACTTTTTGCGTATTAGTAGAATTACAATAATATTTTGCAAATGCAGCCTCACATACATTCCGTGGAACTGGAACCTACAGACATTGGAATTTTACAAATCATGGAAACATAATTTTGCAGATATTCACAATGATATCTTAACAGTTGTATTAACGGAACACAAAATTTCAAGCCGTGTTTTCACATATGAATTCTGAATAGAACTCGAAACTGTGTTATTAGGTGTTACAGTTATTACCGAGTTGGTATTTACACTCTTTACAGTCATTAATATTATCAGTGTTTTTAGTCTTAAAAGGTATTACAATACATAACATTTTTAGTCTTGAAAGGTATTACAACACACATTATCATTTACGAATTTAATTATTTGTATCGCTCTGTTTAGAGCTCAGTGACTGCCAGGGAGCAAGTGGCATCATTTTAGCTCATTACTTGTCGATGGTTTTGACAGAAGTAGCCTTGCCGTCATGTGGCAGTGAAGTAAGTAGTGTCTGAGGTCTCCTTTAATACTACAGCAACACATGTCCATTTCTCTTTTGCCAAATCCCTGTAGATATGCAGGGGTGAGACAATGACTTCTGTATTACTTAGCTGACAACTGGTCACACTCCTCCTTGCACCTTCTTTCAACGCTGACTTCTGGGCCCATAGTCATGGATTCATCTACTTTAAGCGACAGTCTAGGCATAAAATTGATGACAGCCGGAACACGTTATGGGAAATTGCACAATAATCGCGGCTTACAAAGATACGTGGAACTTGGGTTGTATATAGCTACGATTTCGTTGGAGAATGTTGGAAAATATTGTTACGAAATGCCCAGCCGCGGCAAGATAGCTTCTCCGCAAAACGGGTTTAGGGTTGCCAGAAAATGGCAAGGAAAGGCATGGTTGTCCTCTTTGGCGCGAAATCGCCCATTCGGTGACAAAATTGGCGGTATGCCATAGACGGATAGAGAACATTCTTCCTACTGGTTTTGCCCAAACTGTTCTCAAAGGCAAGCCAAAAGCTATATAAACCCTGTCTAAATGCGGAGTAGCAGTCTAGTGTCGAGTTGGTCGTCGAGAGTGGTGCATCGTGAGTTGGTGCATCGAGAGTGCGCATTATTGAAGCTGTCGAGTGCATCGCGATTTGTAGCGTGGAGAGTCTAGAGAGTGCGTTGAGTTCCGAGAACGATATAACCCAGTCGGGAGAGGTATTCTAGTGCTTTGCCGTGAAGCTGTCTTGTAGCCTGTCTTATGACTTGTAGCCTGATAGCCTGAAGGTTGTGTTGCTGATCGTTTCAGCGTGTCTGTCGTAGTTTTTTGACGACTGTAAACGTGTTTTTGGAGTCCTGTAAACGTGTTTTTAAGTCTTGTACTGAGTAATATTGGCAAATAAATTGTGTTTTCATTCTTCGTCAAGTGTTTTCGTTAATCACTCTAAATCCACAAACCCGTAAGAACGCATCAATATGTAAAAAACACAACAATATGGTCACTCGATTTACATCCGTGTTGTCCCAGTTGTCTTGCCATTCTGATACACACAGAGCATTAGTCTTGTTCTTGAGGATAGAGACTGAATTTGGAATGTAATACGTCTTATGAAAAAATCTTTCTGAGAAATAAAAATTTGCGAAGTAAAGCACATTTCTCTGAAAATGCACAACTGCACGGGTATTATACTCCCTATGTCATCATAATCAATTTGTGGGATTTCTGTCAAAAATCGTTTTACGATTAAGAATTACACTCAGTTTAATTACATGAAAAATGTAAAATAGAATATAGAACACTAATAGCGCTTACGCTCATTAGAACGATTACTTGAACCATTATGACACTTAATCGTTTGACGAGTGTCCGCTATACCTTAAACCACATGCATATCAATTAAGTGACGTTAACGAAAGCGAATAATTTCCTGAAAAATATTTAAAAATGACACAGATTTTTTTCATCGATTAAAAGTTCACTGCAGGAAATGAAATCGTTCGGGTCTCAGGAAATGAAATCATGCAGGGTATTACTGATAAATTGGCATAAATAAAATGCAGGGAATCTAATATATGAAACTCTATGTTTAATTAAACAAACTAGCGATAGCAACACTAGGAATTTACGTAAAAATCATCTAAAATGTGCTTCCCAGTTTTTCATTGTACTGAGTTTCTAATTATGCTATTAAAAAGAAAACTACTATTCATACAGAATACCGTTTTTAAATACGGTATTCTGTATGAAATAGTTATTAATTATGAAGATGCTAAGAAAATGGTCTTTGGGAGCTCTACTATAGAATACAAATCTAAATTTAAGGGTAAATTGCAAATAGTATTGTTAAAAGTCTTACATGTATGACAAAGGTTAGCGCACACCCAAGACATTCATCGAGGCAATGAATCAAATGCACTTGGCCCAATTTTAGCTCAGGTTCGCCCCGAATTTTGAGAAAGAGCACCCTGATGGAACTGATCTGAGTGTCTTCCATACTCTTCCCCTACCAACAACCTCTCGAGAGGACTTTCGGCTAGCCGCATGTTTAGAGTGCCCCATAGACAGTGTACATTTAAAATCATCCACGCCTTCTCCGATATTCGAACTCGGGCCCTTCTGTATGTCAGTCAGCGTCGCTAAACGCCATCTCGTTTGAGTTGCAAAATGTCAGTAGTCGAGCGGTTTACTATAATTTCACTCATATGCATTATATAATATTAAATTAAAACAGTGCTATTTTCTTGCACTTCTTCTTTGCACTATTTTCTTTCTAGTTTCTTGCGATAGAAAGGGGGAAACAAATTGAATTGTTTAATATTTTCAATCCAATTTTATTGTATAATTAGCAATTATCTAATTATAATTTGGAATGGTAACGAAATTCAATTCTAATTTCCGTTTAGTGAGAAATAAGTACGCTCTTTATGTTTCCTGTGTGGTTGCACAGTGATTTAAAATACAAGGTGCATATATATTTGCATTCTATTGATTTTTTATCGTAAAGGTTTTGTATTGAATTATCAGGATCTATAAAATTATGAAATAACTTCATTTCGCAAGTTATGCATCTTAATTAATCTAATGATAAAACATAAGTAAAAATTGCTTGCTCAGCTGAAATATCAACTACGTACAGAAAATTATCCTCAGATGTCGGCTTCCGATTTAGAACAATCATTTTCCGAAAATATCCTTTATTCTGTATTTGCTAAAAACGTAAGAAACATTACATGTGAAGCAAATCGTATTTGGAAAACGCTGTGTTCATCTGAAGGATTTATTGCTTCAGCAATCCCCTCGAATTTCTTATTGTTTTGAGTAGTATGACTGGTGATTTTCTTAGCGTCATCTCTTATTAGAGAAAGGATTCTGGTTTTGGAAAAGTATTGCCTGGAACCTACATAAAAGTGACATGTTTGGCTTTGTAAAGGACGTACGTAATATTGCTAGATTAGATTTTGTAAAACAACGTAGAAAATCTGTTTCTTAAATGTATTGTACCTTGCTATGTACAAAAAAGCAATGCGACTGTTTTATAACCATTTTTTTATTCAAAATGTCGTCAGTAAGGATGCTCATTTATCATTCTATTTATCAGCTAACGGGAATAATATAAAACAATTTCTTTTCATAATGAAATGATGTAAGACATACATTTGAGTTATAAATATTAATATGTAAAAATCAAAGTTAAACGCACTCTAGTACACATTTTATCCCTCCTTCCAGAACGCCTTCGTGGTGTAACAATTAGCACACTCGGTGCGTATTTGAGAGGTCCAGGCTCGAGTCACAGCGAAAGCTCTGATTATTTTTCATGTCTCCTGTATAAAAAAAATACCAATGACTTTACAGGGGCGTCCGGAAAAAGGTGGTGGATGATGATTCTTCACCTTCAGGATTTGGCGAGTGGGTCCTCTAATCCATATTTCCCTTTAAAAGGAGGGTATTTTCTCTCTCCTTCCAGCATGCCATCGTGGTGTAACTCGGAGCGTATTCGAGAAGTTCAAGTTCGAGTCTCGGAGAGGGCATTGCTCAATTTTCATGCTTCCTCTTTAAAATTAACATGGTGTCTCTACACACTTCCTTTTTCAATCTGAACTATCAAACTTTGTTTATCACATTTGCTTTACAGATCTTTAAATAATACCATGACATTCTGGCCCTTATATTTTCAAATTTCCAAATAATGCGAAGCAGCGTGCTGCATTTTATAGCTTACGTATCATAAATAATGTTCGCTAATTACTAAAACTTTCGATTAAAACCTTGTGAAAGAAGGATTTAAACCATTTTTGCATACTGATTCGGGCATTAAATTTTCAGTAGTCTTGGGGCCACTTTAAAATAAAGCGTCGTTATATTGCGGCTCATTAGCTTGTTGTCATGGGAAAACAGGCGTCACAATTCCGTCTAGGGAAATAATGTGCAAAAGATTTGCGTCCTACAAGAGAAGACAGAGAGTCTTTGGCTTTCCACTGACATCAGCAATTTTTCACTCTACCCTCCTAGAACGACACGCTAATCAGGCGGATCGGAAGTGTCACCATCTCTCATAATCAATAAAATTTTACTTTTATTCTCAAAGTTTTAAACCTAGTTTCGAGTTTTCTGTCAGAGAGAGTAACAAATATCAATCAATATGTTGAAAGATGGTTGCAAAATGCGTTATTTTTATATGTAGGTCACGGCATTTTGCATTTAATTCACATGTGATTCTGTGCTTATTTAAAGAAATTTTGGTGTCAGTAAACTGAATAATTACGTTTGATTGATGTTTGCTTTATTCGAATGTGAATCCATGTAATATGTTGTAGAGTCATTAGGTTATTTTGAAGCAGGAGAAGTAGAAAATGAGCAATGCTGTCACCAGAACTCAAACCTGGACCTCTTGAATATACGGCGAGCGTGCTAATCGTTACACCACGAAGGCATGCTGGAAAGGAGGAAGAAAATACGCCATTTACTCTTCCCTTTTAAAGGGTGCACGGGACTTAAGAGTGCAGGGATCGCCAAATCCTTGTGATGCAGAATTATCATTCGCCCCCTTTTAGTTCGGACGCCACTCTAGAGACATTAAGTTATTGTTTGGGGGGAAGCTGGAGACACGAAAAATATGCAACACTCTAATCAGGCTAATATGCGACACGAAAAATATGTTACACGTCCTTTAACGAGACTCGAATTGTCGAATACGCATCGAGTGGGCTACTGTTATATCACGAACGCATTCAGAAAGGAAGTAGAAAATACCTTATAATGCTCATATTAGAATCGACAAATGCCTTCCTAAAATTAGTGAATTACATAATTTTTTAATACTACTATCGTTTTCTTATCATCTTACGCATACCTTATTATTTTTAGTAGAAAAGGAGTTTTTCTGTTTACCCAGTTATGTTTTCATTTAACTAATGAATTTGCTTAATATTTCTCCTTCTATATGGAGCCGAGACTTGTTTAAGAAAGGAAAATATACTGCTTCTGTCTAGAATCGAACTCAGAAACTATGATTAAACAACACTATATAGTGACCCTTGCATTACAGGGCATTTGGGATAAATATTTCAATTGTTTTCACATCTAAATACTGAAGTTTTGTAATCACAAAAATTCTGGGTATAATATTTCAACGGAAATATCCATTTTATCCGATATCGAATGCAATTTAACGATGTTTTTGCGTGATATATGTACGTAAGGGCAGAATAAAGGACTCCTTTTCCATAAAATAGATTACAAAATTGATTTAAAATTTATTCAGAAGAGATATTTTTCGTAATGTCTGTGCGCACGTATGTACGCATGTATATATCTCGCATAACGCAAAACCGAATAACCTCAGAACGTTGAAATTTTGTATATAGAATTGTTATAACATCCGGTTGTGCACCTCCCTTTTTGGTTGCAATCAGCCACACCAAAAGTACATATATATATATATATATATATATACCCACTCAGATAGGTGAGCTCAGTTTTTTATTCTTATATGTTGGTAAATTGTGCAGTCTGTGCTTGAAATGACTGAATTACGTTTTTCTCATGTTCCGGTTAAGGTGTGGATGTCTTTTGTTAATCTGTATGCAATAGTTGTAGAATTTGCAACAATTTAAAAATTGTTTAAGTGCGGCTAAATCTAATTTTTGTTTGCCGTAACAGCCATATTTGTTGACATTTGAAACTTAGCAGAATAGAGAGTTAAGTCAGTTTCTGCACCTTCAACGTATTTTTGCAGACTGGGACCAAACGGAAACATTCATGTTTTTCACCGAAAAATCTGCGTTACTGCCTGCGGGCCGAAATGCTTGCTTTTGCGTAGGAACAAACGCTAAATTTATAAGGTTTCTCCTTCAATCTCTTGACCTTCTTCGTGAGCATAAACTGTGAAACCTTATGTGGAGGACAGTGAGCAGATCTAGGCTATGTCCTTTAGTGTTGAAGAACTACAAAGTCAGAAGGAGGGTTTAAAAGTGACCCTTTAATTCAAATATTTACAACTCTTCAAATTGAGAGTAAGCCACTACTTGGGCTGAACTAAAATAATATAAAAATAACGTGTGTTAACAAATTCAGTTCCCTAACTTAAATTCTAAGTAGGACGGCGAGGGAAGCTTAACTCTTAGTGAAATGCAATTATGCGAATTTCACTAGCAAACACTGGTAATTGCAAATTGCCTATGAAGGCGAACTTTCAGTAGACAGAGGAAATCTTTGCGCGCACAGCCTTACGGCGATAAATCCAAGGCTCTGTCTTTCCCCTCGTTAACTCCTGCCTTTTAACTGCTAACAGATATATGCGATTTGCATAAATATCTCACTCGCGCTAAATTCGGGCAGCAACTGAAACTTTGAGAATTCGATAGGAAAGTTCAAACTAAAAATAATTTGGTTAATTAAAATAATGAATGCTACATAGTTGCTCCCAGAATTTAGTAGTCTGAAACTAAGTAGCCTAAAATCGGCTTTTAGTGAAGATGCTAAATTCTAAATCTAAATTTTCCTTCCTATTCGCCATCCTTTACAATTGTAAGTTTTAAATTTAGTTTAACTCTCTGTTTGTGTCTTAGATATTTTAACATAGAATATCTTTTTCCGTCTTCACATCAAAAAGATCCATCAGGAATTTGGCTGGATACTATCTGGTTCCTTCCAATCTGGAAGGAAATAAATTTTAATTTCATGTTATAAGTACATTTCACCTGAAAAGTACAACATTCCCTTCCTCTGATGCTTTCCGTAATGACTTTTATTCGCGCTTTAGGTATTCGCGTTTTTTAATTTCTATTAGCGCTTTTCGCCAAACGCATTCATTTTACACTCATTCATTTTTAAAACTTCCCCCTTGTTCTCTGGCCAAATGTGGTGTTTGTGAAAAACACGCAGTTTTACTTTGTCAAGTGTTCACAACTACCACCTGACTTCAATTCTATTGGGGTTAATTCTTCGACTTTCAAGACCTCAGACTTCCCCTAAAACAAATCTGAAATGCCCTGAGGTTCTAACATGAAATGAACTTTAAACTTTTGTGTGAAACCAGAGAACACTACGTACAACATTCAAACATTTCAATTGCATTTCATACATATAATTCATTCTTTCAATCTTCAATTCAAATTTTCTTTAAATGCTCATTGCGTTAAATAACACTTATATATTCACTTTCTAATTTAGCGCGCTTTACGCTTTTACATTACATTTTAATTTTAACTTGCGTATCCTTTACGCTTTTCCAAAATATTCGATATAAACAAAACCAGTGCTTAAGGCTTACAACAAATCATGCATTACATAGAAAACAGTTTTACATTAAATGCATTCATTATTTATACATAGAAAAATATAATACAACAGTTTTGCTATACAACTTACGTACTAGTTGCTTTTAATTAACACAATTCAATTTCCTATTTACAGAGAGTCTTTTGACTAAAATCGATGAATCCCATGTTCTGGATTACAAAGAACATTTCACGAAGTCTCACAGTTTTTCAACTGAACTCTCGAATTTCTTCCGCTGCATAATTAAGTTGTTCCTTCAAGCGTGTCCTTTACGCTTTCGGCAACCGGCTTTTGACTCGGGTAACTTCCCTTTTAAATCTGCAACTTGCACTTAAATCAGAAACATAACTGTGTGAATTTTAAAAGAAAATAAAGAATCTACTTATCTTTCTGCCAGTCTTTTAGGCGTTTTTTTGTCCATTCCTGAAAGGTTGGATATACTGTGGCTTGGGCTATTCTTTGCTTGTTACTCCTAGATTGAAACTCTGGGGCTGCCTTTCGTTTGGTCGATCTTCTTTCCTCCAGAAACACCTTGTTGGGACGAATGGTGGGTGGCGCTTTCCGTTTGTGCTGAAGTCTTTGCTCCCTCTCCAGACTGGCTCGTTCCTTCTCCTGCACTCGTAGGCTCCTTCGTTGTGGGTTGGCACCTTCGGCGGCTCGCTTCTCGCCGTTCTGTTCCCTCCGTAGTGGTGGAGCTTTCATAGTGTTTTCATTTGGACGTTCCTTCCTTAGACGCTTTGGTTGCTGAGACTGTTGCTTAGCGTTTGTCCTTTTTTCTTTTTGGGGTGGTCTTTTCTTCGGCTGCGGCTTCCTCTCTTCTGGTAACCTCCTTTTCAAACTGGGTTCTCTTGTTTTTGAGGGACCTGGTTGGGGCTCTTGAATCTTAGAAAAATTCTGTGAGGCTGGACCCTGCAACATGTCTTTCAAAATATTATTATTAGCTCTTCGATAATAATGTTTAATTTGATCGAAATTTGCCACAGTCTCTTCGCCCTTCTCATTCTTTAAATATGCACGGCATTCAACTATTCTTGTAATTTCAAAAGGACCATGCCATCTTGGGCAAAATTTTGCGACCTTATCTTTTGCTGCGCATGAAAGTGCGTGGGCTTGTTTCAACACCTCCTCCCCCACTTTATATTCTACGGTTCTTCTTTTTGAATCGTAGTAAATCTTTTGTTTCTTTTGCGCTTCCCGGGAGCACTTTTCTGCCTCCTTCAACATTTTTTCTATTTCACCCATTTGAAATTCCGGCGCTCTATCTTTCACATAAAATAATTTATCTAAGGGGGTCATTATCTTCCTGCCCAAAAACAATTCGGCGGGGGATTTCTTCGTTGTCTCGTGCTTAGCCGTTCTGAGGGCGAATGCAAATTCTTCGACGCAGTCATCCCAGTTAGAATGGTGCTTTTGCACATAATTTCTAATCAATTTTACAATATTCTTATTTACCCGTTCCGCTATATTTGATTGTGGGCGGTAGGGTACCATTTTCATATGCTTAATGCCCAACTTGTCACACATCATTTTAAATGTACTGCTTACAAACTGGGGACCATTATCGCTAATCACCCTCGCTGGACATCCATATCTTAAAATATATTTGTTCAAAAACGAATCTGCAACGACTTTTGCTGAAGCCCGCTTAAGTGGTATCAACTCAACCCATTTACTGAAATGATCCACAATGACTAATAAAAATCGTGCCTTATTTACATGACTCCTGGGGTAGGGGCCTAAGAGGTCAATACCAATTATTTCATTGGGGAACCTAGACTCAATACTAGTTAATAACCCGGCCGGGCGGAAATTTACGTCATTATTTATCTGACACGTGTGACAAGTCTGGCAGTAATTTTTAACTATCTTTTGTAATTGCGGAAAATATACCGCCTCGCGTACGCGTTGTATTGTTTTTCTAATTCCAAAATGGCCCGAGACAGGCGAATCGTGGAGCTCTTGCAAGATACTTAAAATTAATTTGGCCGGGATGACTGGTCTGTATTCACTATTTTGATTCGTAACTTTAGTATAAAATAAGAGACCATCAATGATTTCATAGTTCTGTGCTCTGCTTCGTATTGCATTAATGTCTATATGCTGGAAGTTATCTGGGTCTTTTAAATAATTATAAATATTTCCGAATTCGGGATCCCTAGCAATTTCTTCTATTACAGTCTCTCGAGAGTCAATGACCTTTGCCTGAAGCATCGCTATTTTTACTTTCTCGCCGTTCTCGTCTAACTTTATTCTAGATAATGCGTCGGCCACTACATTGTCTTTTCCCGGTGTGTGTTTGATAATGAGATTAAATTCTTGCAACTTTAGGGTCCACCGAATTAAGCGTGGCGAAAGATTCTTTCCTGAAAATAATCTGGTAACTGCCGCATGATCTGAATATACTGTTACGGGAGAACTCCCAAAATATACACAAAATTTTTGAACAGCTGCGAGCACTGCTAAAGTTTCACGCTCCGTTGCCGAATAATTTCTTTGCGTATCATTCAATGTACGACTAAAAAAGGCAATCGCTTTTCTATTTTGTGTTAACACGGCTCCGATTGCGTAATCTGATGCGTCTGCATAAATTTCTAGACCCTTGTCTTTCTCTGGGAACTTTAGAACCGGTGCATTAATTAAAGATTCTTTTAACTTCTCAAACGCGGCGTTTGCTTCTGAAGACCACGCAAAACGAACTCTTTTCCTTCTCAACTTTAACAATGGTTCAGCAATTTCTGCGAAATTTTTAATAAAAATTCTATAATATGAGCACATACCCAAGAAAGTCGCTAACTTTTTGGCTGTATTCGGAATTGGGTAATTTTTCACTGCTATAACTTTAGATTTATCTGTTTCGATCCCCCTTTGAGAAATTTTGTACCCTAAATATTTGAGTTCTTTTGCCGCGAATTTACATTTCTTAATGTTCACTTTAAGTCCTGCATCTTTCAAAAGAGTAAAGACTTCTCGAAGGTCTTTAATATGTTCTTCCAGCGATTCTGAAGTAACAATTATATCGTCAAGATAAATAAATGTACTTTTTCCTATTACCGGCCTTAAAATTTTGTCCATGCACCTCTGAAACGTGGCCGGGGCTCCCGACAATCCAAAAGGCATACGCAAAAAGCCATATGTACCGTATTTTGTTATGAATGCTGTTTTGTGAACATCTTCCGGCTTTATGCTTATCTGAAAATATCCGGATGTCAAATCTAGGGTGGTTATGTATTTTGTTGATTTAATACTTCTTAGAATTTCATCAATTACCGGAAGTGGGTAAGTTGGAAATTTTGTTATACTATTAAGCTTTCTGTAGTCAATAGCGAACCTGTACCTTAATGGATCAGTTAACGGCAAATCATTATTTTTCTTACATAAAACAACCGGACTCGCATATGCACTAGAAATAGGAGTTATTATTTTGTTTCTTAACATTTCATCAATATGGTATTTTATTATTTCCTCCTTAACTTTGTCGTACTTGTAAGGACGCTGACGTATAGGTTCATCCGTAGTTAATTTAATTTCGTGTGCTACGATCTGGGTGAATCCTGGAATATCATCAAATAAATCAGCGAAATAACTTACCAACTCCCGAAACTTGTCCTGTTCTTCGGGCGTTAGATGGCTTAAATCCACTTCAGGGGGAGGTGTTGATTTCTTTTTAACTGGGTCCATGGTTACTTGCAAGGTGGAGTTTTCAAAATCGATTTTCGCATCCACAGCTGCAAAGAAATCTGTTCCTAAAATAACCGATGCTTGGAGGTTCTTCACTACAAGAAACATAATTTTTTTTTGTTCTTCGCCGATTTTGATGTACAGCTCGATTTTTCCCATGCATTGACACGTTTTTCCTTGGGCTGCTACCACCTTCATTCCTTCCACGCTATGCAGACGATATCTACGAAAGTGCTTCTTAAAAAACTCTTCTGCCAAACAGCTTCCTTGAGCGCCGGTATCCAACAGAGCTGTAGCGGGTACGTTGTTAATTAGTAACTGCAGTCTCGGTAATTCAATGTTTCTCACCATGACCGTATTTAGCTGTACTTCAGAGGGATTTTTCTTCTCCTCGGAACATTGCACCCCCTTCCCCGCAATATTCCTTAGTAGTTTAAATGCTTTGCGGGTGTTTTCTTCTGTTGCTGGCTTCTGCCTGGGGAGAATGATTTTCTTCCGTAGTTGGAATTATTTTGTTGGCGCTGTACTTGGCGCGGTTGACCGCTCGCATTTTGACTGGTACCAGTAGTTCTCGGCCATCGTCTGTTTCTTCCTTCGGCATTCTGGTTCCCCTGCAGCCGCTGTTCATACGATTGTCTCCGTTGATTTTCGGCCGCTCGCCGGCTCTCGAATTGTACGGCGAGTTCAAACAGCTTGTCCAGCGTCACGGGATTTCTTAGCTCCATGAAATCTTGTATCGATGGTAACAATCTGGGCAGGATTATCTGGATAATCTCCGGGTCCGGCCTCGTGCCATACAATAATTTAAAGACTTGTATTTTTCTCAAAATAAATTCCGATAGTTCATCCACCCGCTGTTGATACTTGCTAAACAACTCAGCTTCGAGTTTCGCACGGTCTTTAACCACAGGAAACGCTCTCAAAATTGCTAGTTTAAAATTCTCGTACGTGTAAGTCGGCGTTCCTGGTTCTCCCAGCAGACATTTTCCGATGCACTTATACCAGGTCGCTGCTTGGCCCCTCAATGCTCCTGTCGCTAATATGACCTTCTGATGTTCCGGAACTGGATACAGCAAAAAATGCGCTTCTAACTTTTCCAGGAATGTGTTCACAGGTCCTCTGGCATCAAAAACTACTGCCGGCTTCATGGCTGCTCTGATGGTTTCCACTATGAATCCAAATCCATCAGGCATTGCAGCTGGATTTTGGGATGTAGTAGGCATATTCCAACTTCCTTCCATCCTTTTAGTTGTTCGGGCGCCAGTATAAGGTTTCTCCTTCAATCTCTTGACTTTTTTCGTGAGCATAAACTGTGAAACCTTATGTGGAGGACAGTGAGCAGATCTAGGCTATGTCCTTTAGTGTTGAAGAACTACAAAGTCAGAAGGAGGGTTTAAAAGTGACCCTTTAATTCAAATATTTACAACTCTTCAAATTGAGAGTAAGCCACTACTTGGGCTGAACTAAAATAATATAAAAATAACGTGTGTTAACAAATTCAGTTCCCTAACTTAAATTCTAAGTAGGACGGCGAGGGAAGCTTAACTCTTAGTGAAATGCAATTATGCGAATTTCACTAGCAAACACTGGTAATTGCAAATTGCCTATGAAGGCGAACTTTTAGTAGACAGAGTAAATCTTTGCGCGCACAGCCTTACGGCGATAAATCCAAGGCTCTGTTTTTCCCTTCGTTAACTCCTGCCTTTTAAACTGCTAACAGATATATGCGATTTGCATAAATATCTCACTCGCGCTAAATTCGGGCAGCAACTGAAACTTTGAGAATTCGATAGGAAAGTTCAAACTAAAAATAATTTGGTTAATTAAAATAATGAATGCTACAAATTAAATTGTAATTTTTTTTATTATTTTCATTGTATTTGGTGTATTATTTTTTCTATATTTTTAAATTCTTAATAAAGATATTTTGCGGTTTTATGCATTTGCGCCTTACCGCGAAGTGAGAACTGAATTAATTGAATAAGAAATTTATCTCTGATGCAATTCGAGGTAATAAATTTAAATGTAATGAAGCAAAACATGCGTATAATTTAATATTCCGTACAAGGAAATCATATGGAGTCCGCATCAGATTTTTTTAATTATTAAAATTTTTACAGTGCACCTGAGTGATGAATTTATATAAATTCTTTAGGTTTTCCGAAATCAAAGTTGATGAATATAATTGCCTTTGAATGCTATTTCGTGATTTTATTTAGTAGAACTTAAGCTGATGATATTTGCATTGTAATTTTGTTTCGTCTGCTAAACAGACTGCAGCAAACATTTGAGGATACAGGTTAGCTTGCATTAACATATATTTATAAATGTACATAAATGAACTGGAAATGTGATTCAATATGTACTTAAGGAAAATTACATTACTACGGTGTGTATGTATTTCCAGATATGTAAAATATATTTATAAATCAAGAGATATTAGTCCATACACTATTATCCTCAAATAATACTAGAAGTATTCTAACACTATTTGGACAGGATTAATGAACGCATTTGAGTCACGCTTTATAAATATATCACGTATTCTATGTATTTCCTTTCCTAAGTGCCTGTTAAACTCAAATCAGAGCACGAAAACCATGCTGATGCATATTTGTGATCTGCATTTTAGTGATACTGTTTGCTTTAAAAATGGATTTGCAATAATATCTGTTTAGAGTTTTAAAGTCTCTGAAAATTCGTTTTGGTAAATATCTGCCTGTGTGTTGTGATATAGTCTGATTAAATGTTTGGGCCAGTTAAGTATCTTGCTAACCTTAAAAATCAGTCATATGCAGCAACTTCATCAGAAGTGAATATTTATATTCTTTCTGAATTTAACTGTTCCATAAACGCAAATGCTTTGAATCTTCAAAAATAAATAATTTGAACTTAGACTAATATAAAGAGCAAATTAAGAATGACTTGAACATTTTAGTTATTTTATGGTGTTCGTATATGTGTACATTTTAGTTATCAAATGGTGTTCATACACGTGTACGTTTTAGTTATCAAATGGTGTTCGTACACGTGTACGTTTTGTTTATCTAATGGTGTTCGTACACGTGTACGTTTTGGTTATCTAATGGTGTTCGTACACGTGTACATTTTAGTTATCTAATGGTGTTCGTACATTTGTACATTTTAGTTATCTAATGGTGTTCGTACATGTGTACGTTTTAGTTATCTAATGGTGTTCGTACATGTGTACATTTTAGTTATCCATATCTAGTATATTGAAATTATTTAGATTTTACAAAATGAATCTTTGTGTTATCAATGAATTACAGTAAGTGAATTTGTTAAATACGCAACACTAACGAGTATTAAATACTTGAATTTAAAAAAAGTGCATTATTTAAAGCTAAAAATTTTCTGACACACATTTACTTCGAACAAACACTATCTATCTCATTCACACTGTTTAATGTTAATAACCATGTGTTAATATTAAGAAATAATAAGCGATGTGTTAATATTATTAAATATTTAATACAGGGAAAGTAGTTTCAAGTATGCTATTATGTGATGGTCTTTCTAAGGTTGATTTTATACGAATGGAAACTACCGAGAACACATTTGTGATATTTAAATTCCACGTAATATTCTACCACTATATGCCTTATTTGCTAAAGCTGTTAGTGTTTCCCAGTCACTAGTTGTCGACATCGTATAAAATCTTCTTTATCAAATTAAGTTTCTGTAGAGGAAATAGCTGTTTCTTAAATTCTCAACGGTGGTTCTTTTAAATATTAGTACTGCAAAATGTCTCTTAACTGCAAACCATTTAACAGGTAATATCAAAATAACAACGATTTCGAAGATTTAAATTCAAATCTAAAGTTTATAAGGTGTTTCTCCCGTGTTCTAGCATGTCTTCGTGGTGTAGTGATCAGCACTCTGGGCGCGTATTCGAGAGGTGCATGTTTCGGAGAGGCTTTTGCTCGTATTCGAGAGGTCCGTGGTTCGAATCCCGAAGAGGGCACTACTCATTTTTCATCTCTCCTGCTTCAAAAAATTACCTAATGTGTTTACAAGTTAAGGCTTATGAAAAAAAAAAAGAAATATGCAGTGCGCTGAATTTAAAAGTGTAAAACATTTATATTATTTTTCTGCCTCCCAATGTAAAAATATTTTCAACCAATGGACCAAGAAGTATAAACAAGGAAATTGTCTAGGATATAAACTACCGATCTTACTTAATTACCGATTACCTTTCTTAACGATCTTCTTATAACTACCGATCTTACTACCGATGTGTGTGAACTTTGAAAATAGTGTGTCTGTAAATTTTGGAAATAATTTACTTTGAAAGCTGCCAGCTGTTTTGTCTGTTATTTGGAAAGATGTAAGGAACGTTACTACTTCGCTGTTGGGGTGAAATGTGTTCTGTAATCATGTTTGTAAAACACGAGTCGAGTGTCGATGATTCTCTTGGTTTCAAACCCGTTCGGCACCCATGGCGCCAAGTCATGGATTTAAGTTACGCTTAAAAAAAGTTATTACTCAAAGGAGGTGCAGGTTTGTGTAAATATAGACAATTCTGTTTCTGTCACACTCTCTTAAGATTACGACGAAATAATCTGTCATACACTAGGAAAGGAGAAAAACGATGAGAAGAAGGAGAGGATGATGGCACCACGCAGAGCAGAAACGTTACGTGGAAAGTAACTTATGAATGATTACAGATATTTATAATCATAATTTTGACTTTGGATGGGCAAAACTTATCCAAAAAGCTTCTTCCTTTGGTGAACTGGATTTTCGTGAGGCTTTTCATATTTACAAAGATTTAGCATGTTTAGTGAATGATTTTAAGTCCAATCCAGTCCTTCCTAACGCTTTTAAAATTCTATAAACATAATTCTTGGTTATTATTTTTGCCGATAGATGGCGTTGCATCTTCGCGCGTGGTTCTACCCGAGGTTATAAAAAGCCGTTACTGAGGTTGCTTTCCTTTTCTAGATATTTTGTTCTCCTGATGAGGAGGGACCTGTAGCTGTCCGCGAAATCGATTGAGTGTTTTAGTAAATGTACACCAAATACACGGTTGTTTCAGCGATTTTGATTGTCACATTGGTGTGTTTCTCTTCTATTCTAATTTACAATATCTCTCGAGAAATATTCACCTGTTTCAGTATATGATGTTATGAAGCTTCATTGTACACGCAGCGAAATTTTTAAACTACAGGGACAGTCTTGCAGGCTGATAGACAATTGAAGTTACATGCCATTACACAAAGAAATCCGTAATATTCGTATGGTATTTTTAAGATGTTAATTCGAAAATTTTGATTTACTGAAATATAAAATCACGTTTATATGTTTTATGTTTAAATAACCTGCACGGTGTTTGATATTATATATTTAACTGTGACCGACAGATCGAAAACACTACCAATGGACTTTTCATGCTGCAGTTTCTCCAGATGGCATCACATAGCAGAATAAAAATAAGTTCTAGAAATACGTAAGCAAATATGTAAAAATCTCACATATGGAATCAACTAGGTCACTTTGTTTTCTGTTAAAGGGGATTATTTTGTATTATTACTATTATTTAAATTTCCACACACTCTTTAAAATTACAAATCCAAATTTTTATGAAACATATTTCATATTTGAAAACATTTCTTTGAATATAAAGAAAATGATTTAAATAAGGTTAATCTAGCCAAGTAAACTTCCCAGTTTGATATTCAGTTAAGAAATTTCATCCATTCTATTGTCCTTCAAACGTTTGGAAAATCTTTGAAGCTAAGACTTCTGAGCAAATCGTTGACAATAATTGTGTTTTCTATTTGCGAAACACTGAAAGCTGAAACTAATCAGAAATGCCAATGGAAGTAACCCATTTAGCAAACTTTTCTAAAAATTAATTTAATAGATAATAAGAATTTGACACTAAGGCCGAAAACTAAATTAGCAGAAAAACATTCGCTATTTATTATACGGAGTTAATCAGATAAGGTCCTAAGGGAGCAACTTCGAGAAACGTACTAATATCATATCTACAATTTTAATGGCTCTTTTAAAACCCTCGATCTTTTCTTTTTCGATCGTTAAGAGTCCAGTTATATTTCTTTATTATATGGATTTTTATTTTTTCTTCTTAAAACTACTTAATTGTGACACTTTGTATTGATTTTCTACATTTTGTTGGAGTCAGCGGCTTTTCCATTACCATTGCCGCAAAAGAACAATATATAGAAACTAAGTGACAATACGTTCTATATTTCGAAAGAGTTTTTACTTGTATGCGAAACATTGGTTTAATTTTCAAAGTCTGTCTTTCAGAATGAAACTTACGTGCCCCTTTAAATATGCGGTCTGCGTAAAAGTTACATTTTAACTAAAAGGAGCTTTAGCTCAGAAGAGCTATTAGTCTCGAAACGGAATTCTGCGTTGAATCATTGTAAAAGGCTGAATCACTTTTCAGATTGTTGCCACCAAATATTATCTCCCTGCATTATTTTAAAAGAAATTAAATAAAATAGAATGTATATGAATGCAGGTATGTTTTTCGCATTGTGAAAGAACGACTTTACCTAAATCTGTAAAATTTTGAATAACATAATCCTCCACCCAAACATTCGCACCTGGAAGCCCGAATTTTGAATATCGAATTTTTTATTACCTGTTTCTATTTTGTAAAGCTTTAAAGAATTTTTTATTAACAAGCTCAGCGATTTCAAAGCGAGAAATGGCAACGCTGCACAAAAAAAAACAAAAAAAAACATTTTTATCTCTAGCACGCTAGACTGTGTATTGGAAGTTCTAAAGATACGCTGTTTCTAAACATTTTGCGATATTTCTGTTAAATAAGATTTTATATGGTTTAAGTGCGAATAGCATGATATTTAATAAGTAAAGATAACATACAAAACACTAAAGAAAGGCCCCTTCGGACGTAATATAAAATCTGAAGGATTTCAGATTTATATTTTATTATTAATTTACTACATTATTATTTTAATGTATTGCTACAGTTACACGATTAGCATTAATTTATGACTTTACCACAGTTAAAACTTGCCAAAAATCTCTGTTTAGTAAATTTATAGCTTTAACTATAAGAATGAATACAACATTTCCCAAATTTCCTTTGTATTTATTTCATTAGCCTTTAATGTTTAGGTATTAAACGGTATAAATCAGAAAGGAGAACATTAAAAATGGTATAGCAAAAATCAATTTCTCATAATTTAAATTTGTATCAATTTTATATTATTTGCATTCGCCGCATAATCAAATTTTACTAATCAAAGTTTCGTATTACGTATTGCAAATGTTCTTTACAAAGGCACGCTGTCCACAAGGTACTTAATAAAGGTCAACTGTTTAGGACTTAAGTCCTAATATTAAGGGATTATTATCTTAAGAACAAATATTATATCCTAATAATATTTGCCCTTAAGATACATGAATAAAGGTGGAAGTGGAGTCACGTGATCTACCACATCACATGGTGTTCCGCACTTTGTGATAAGTCTGGATTAAGAAAGGATTCTGAGTGCACTGAGAAAAGAGTCCTCGGTAATCAAAAAATGTCCACCACGCAGCCAATGCGATCTGGTAGTCACTGCGATGTTAGGAAAGAATCGTTTTAAACAGTCGAAAAACTAAACAAAGTTTTACAGTACACCAAAAGAAGAAGCATTATGTGCTCAAGTAGATGACTCACTGACATCGCATGCCTTTCTGTCTACATATCAAGAGATTCGACACTATGAACCACTTGATAGCTAGAGGAAAGACAATAGTTATATTGTCCTAATTTCTTGATCTGTTGTAGGATAAATAGGTTTATCAGTGCAGCAAAATGTCCAGTGCCCTCGTTGGCATTCGATCACCGGACCTCCTGATTGGTAGCCGGATGTGTTATCTAATTACACCACGAAGTCATGAGGAAACAGGAAAGAAAAATGTCTTATGCACTAACAAAACTCTTATGGAAACAAGAAAGAAAATGTCTTATGCATTAACAAAAACTTAGATATACGGGAAATTTCTGTGTTCTGTTGCTAGTTATTCCATTAGCTGAACTTAAAACACGTTATCAACAGACTCTGGAGCTGTGGAGTAAAGAAAAACAGAGACATGATTAGATTAATATAAAAAGACTACAGGCACTCTTTCGGGTTGGCGCTAAATAAAAAAACACATCTCTCAGACTGCTTTTGATTGTTATCATTTTCGAAAAGATTACTTGCAAACGTAAACGTTGATCAGGCGAGTGCATCTTTAGCGGTTTAAAATCGAAACGTCAGTTTATTTTAATTTTCTTACGAAAATGTATATATTTATATACATATATTTTTTTGAATATACATATTTTTTAAATATAAGCTTACATAATCTATTTTTTTATGTTTTGTAATAGTTTATGTAATCTCAACTGGTGTCAAGATTATATTAGTTCGAAACAGGGAAAGAAGGTACCAGAACATTTAAAATGAAATATATTATTGAAGTTCTCTTTAGAAGCATTTCGTTTTACTAAGTAAGATAGGGAAAGTACTTAATTTTTATTTTCGGAATACCACCAGCTGCAACCCCACATCCACTCCACACATTTTTCTCTTCGCCTTTCTGAATCGTATTAACCAACATCTTGATGTCACTCCTAATGCTAGGAATAATAAGTAAAGTAAAATAAAAAATAAATAAAGTAGACAATTCATACCTTAAAATACATTCATGAAATCAACATCAAGACTGTTCACAAAATGGAAATCATAAAATTAGATCCTAATAACAAGTGTTATATCTCCCTATAGATTGTATTACTGAAATCTTAAAATTCAAAATTTTAAATATATAAAAATAGTATCTAATCTGTTTTCCAAAATAAGAGTTTTAAAACCTAATATTTAATATGTTTTCCAAAATAAGAGTTTTAAAACCTAATATGCCATTATAAATGTCTTTACAAATCGTTGCCATTCACAGCTTCAAAACAAAGAAATATTGAACTAAACATTTTGATATTTTCCAGTGACTTCAAGTACTGAATTAGTATTTTTGTGTGTAAATAGTTCGTATGAATATCGTGAATAAGTATATCTGGAAGAAAAAATTTAAACAACAATTTGAAACCTTTTCATAACTTGAAGCAATAACAAATTTTGCAGACGAAAGTATCCGGAGCTTCATGGGAATACTTTCATTAGTTTAGATATATTTACATCAACTTGCAATTTTCATCAATTACATTAATATTATAAATAGTGTAGCGAATAAGAAAAAATGTATGGCAACGCTTAACATCTGCGAACGCGAACACTGATCAGCTGCCATGCGTCTACGGCGCAGACATTCGCCTTTTCTAATGTAAAACAAATTTGAAACACTTATTTCTTTCTCACGTTAATGTTATACTACCCTCTGTTCTAATAGCTTCTACATGTCTTCTAATTAATCATACGGAACAATATTTGAATATTCCAAACTCATTTCTGATATATATATATATTTATCATGGAGGCACTTAATAGACGGTCACTGCTACCTCCTGTGAAGGGACAGACAATTTTACATCCATGCCTTCTCCAGGATTCGAACCCAGACCCTTCAGTATCGCAGTCAGGCTCCCCTAACTACTATATCTTCTGAGCATTTTCATTTCTGATATTAAGTCTGGAAGTTTTGTGCTTGTGAGATCAATGAAATTCTTCCCCATTCCGTGATGAAGAATAGAATCACTGTTCCTTAACTGCAACTGAAATACCGCCTAAAAATATATATCTAAAAAATACCAAAAGAAGTTTCTATTCTTTTTTTCCGTATCTGCTACGGCACCCTAGCTAAAGCTTACTTAAGCTGTTCCATGGCGAGCAATTTTACGCCCTGTAATCCAATTCTAGAATTGTCTTTTAGATAAGCGTTTGACTGCAAAAATTCAATAAATCTGGCTTCCTACTGCATAGCGTGACATTTTTGCTCTTGGGCGCACTGATTTTGAAATCTTGCAGATCGTTTGCTTGTTGACAGTTTGACAGGGCACACATTTTCCGCACTGTGCATACTATCGCCGGGCCTAAAATAGGAATTTGACTCTCCTTTTATATTTACCCTTTCCGCTGCAGAATACTCGTACCTTGTTAGGGACACAGGAAGAAAAATCACTTGTGTCGCAAGCGTCTTTGTAGGAAATCGTTGTTCTAGTCGGAGTAAAATTGAATTCGTTTAACATGCACTGAGATCTATGTGAAACCTGACTCGGAGACTGTGGGGTTTCTTTTGCAATGCAGAATCTAAAAACCTAACTTAAATATTAGATTTAGGTAACGTTATCGATCTGCAATCACACATTCAACCTTATACATAAGAATTTTACTTCTACATTGATATTTTTGAGCGGATAAATTTTAACTTCGAAGAAGGTCCTTTAAAAAAAGGGGGATAAATTATTTGCGCATTTTGCTAAACTCTACATCTTTTGCAGATGTGTTAACATTAACATGAGTGTAAGGAAACTACTAAAATGTTTGACCTTCTCACATGCAATGCATTTGAATCGCTTTCATTAAATCGAGTATAGATTCCCATGTACAAAACAAATAAGATTTATTCTTCATGAAGTTCCATTTTTAGCGTATGTTTAAATTCGAGAAAAAAAAATTTTTCATATAATGCATTTTAAAAATGCAAATTCATGTAGTTTTTTCACATAATTACTAAACTGAACTGAATTGTACTAATTCCGCCTCGCTTATATGACAATTCTGCACTTTTGAGGGTCTTCACGAGGAATAGACTGCTTTAAGACGATTTGTTATGCAAAAGATTCATATGATGATTTGATTATTCGATTTTGTTAAAATACTCTAGGGCTGTCTGCCTAAGGGAAGGAATGTCTTCGTGGAGGACTTTCCAAGAAAGTCTGGTGTTACACACGTTACACATGGGGAAGACCTCAAAAACACCCAATAATGCCTATTCGTTCGACGTGATTAGAATCCCACAGTGGATTACCAGTATATAGTGAATTCACCGCTCAGCTGCTCGTGGCCTATATTGTTATATGAATATGTTCTGGAAAGAACGTATAGCACAAATGCTTTTGCTAAATTTAGCCGCTCAATAAATTTCGATTTGTTCACCATTAACAGGTGTATCATTGTGATGTTGTCTACTTAATATTGTGTTGCAGGCTTACGGTCTTTCAATCTACTTAATATAATGCATATTTCACATGTGCCTCATGATTTCCCAACATTCGTGGCAGCGATATTCAGTTTCGGTGAGTTATCAGGTAAGAATATTTGGTGCAAAGCAAGCTATTATTTGCGCAGCTGTCCCTTTGAGGTGGCTAAGATTGTAAGTTTTTAAACTTTAGAATAAGAGGTACCTAAAGGAAGAAATATAATGAGAAAGCCCAGAACATCTAGTGCCTAATGGTCTTCCGTAGGTCTCCGAGACTTCTACTTTTGGAAATTAAGCCTTGCTTCTCAGAGACCTCATGAAACCCTACCATTCATTCCCCGTTACCCTGCATTCGTAGATATTAAATACCACACCAAAAATTAAAACTAATTGCGTAGCGAACGTTCAACGTCTATTAACGCTTCGCGTATGTACTGAAAATGGGCACGCGCAATTGTTTCTGTGACTGAATTAAATAAAATCACTTGTAATCCATTACAACACATATTTAGCAAAGGCCACATAAAGACCCACTACACATTTCCGGTTACTCTACATTTGTAGATAATAAATGCCATACCAAAAAGCAAAACTTATTGAATAGCAAAAATTTTCTATCCATTACCGCTTCATGTATATACAAAAACGCATACACCCAATTGTTTCAGTGACTGAATTTAATAAAAACACTTGTGAACACTTGAAAACTTCTTGGTGAAGTATGCATTACAACACATACTTCACCAAGAGGCTCATGAAACCCCACCATTCATTCCATTCCCGATTACTCTGGATTTGTCGACATTATGTACCTTAATCATAAAGCAAATCTAAATGACTAGCGAACATTTACCGTCCATTTACGCTTTATGTATCTACTGAAAACGCACACACGCAGTTGTATCAGTGACGGAACTAAACAAAAGCCCTTGTAATTCACTACAACACATACTTTACAGAAACCTCATGAAAGCCCACCATTCATTCTCGGTTACCCTTGCATTTGTAGACATTAAATATTACATAAAAAATCAAAACTAATTGGAAAGAGAACATTTACCGTCCATTTACGCTTCGGGTATATACTGGAAATGGATACCTGCTTTGTAATCCATTTTAACACATATTTTACAAGTACCTCTATAAAACGTCACCATTCATTCCCGTTTCACCTGCATTTGTAGACACTAAATACCATGCCATAAAGCAAAACTAATTGAATAGCGAATATTTACCTTTCATTTACGTATCGTATATTTACTGAAAACGCAAACACGTTCACAGAGGGTTCACACGCACATAGTTCACAGAGACGTCATGAATGCTGACCATTCATTCCCGGTTACCTTTACATTAGTAGGTGCTAAACGGCATACAATAAAGCAAAACTAATTGAATATGTTTAGTATTAATGTGAAATGGAAAGCATAAAAGTAAACGTATTTGATTTTATCTTATAAATTCTTAGATTGCGCGTATAAGATATGCGATATATTACATTTTGACAAAGATATTTTTAAAAGTAAGCTATTGCCTTATGTTGTTCTTTTGATTTTGCTTATCTCCGGAAAACTCCAAGCTTAATGGCTTAAAAACGAGATTAATGACTTAAATTTTCTACACAGATGCCATATTTTCATGTAAGAAAAGGCGAAACGTTAGCACACCTAACTTTATTCTGATGTACAATAATAGATTGCTTTCTAACCGGGAATTTAATAAACCTTCATAATTCCATTATATAAATATTAATTAATTTTTAAAAGAATGTGAAAAAGGAAGAGTTTTTTTTTTAAATTAGACGGAAGAGAGGGAAAAATTTAAAAGAATTCAGTCTGAAATATTTATACACTATATAATAAACTGAGCTGATTCCCTGAAAAATCCCTGAGCTCCAGACAGAATGAAGGACAACTAGATACTTTGTTATTCATGTATACAATGTAGATGCAAACATATCACACTAGAATGGATCACAGGAAAAATGCTAATACCACGGGGTCATTGCACGATATGTGATGCTAAAGTCGGCTTATCCTCAAAGGAATGGAATAGCAAAAAGAAAAAAATAGTGTATCATAGCACATAGTTTTTCTTTATCTGATACAGGAGAATTATGGACCAGGTCTACTTGAATTGGTTACATTAGTGCTCAGTAAAATATTTTTCATGTAGATGGAGAGATTTACTCTTAACAAAAACTTTATTTCGACTTATTTGAAATGTAATAACGTGATTCATTTCCGAAACTCAAGTGATTAATTACCCTTAATATACTCCCAAGAAATTCCCAGGAAATCTTCAAAAATAGTATCCTATTTGTTCCTTGCACGAAGTAAAAAGGAAGTATTGTTATAGCGAAAACTTTCGGGAATCATATTTCAACGAAAATATTCATTCTGACCGCTATCGAAAGTAATTTAACGATGATTTTGTGTGACATCTGTACGTAAGAACAGCACGAAGTCTTTTTTTTTTGCCCCAAAATTATAAAACTGATTTAAAATTAATGCTGAAGAGATTTTTTTGTGGCGTCTGAGCGCACTTACGTACGTACGTATGTATGTATCTCGCATAACGCAAAAAAGAATAGCCTCAGAACGTTGAAATTTTGTATATAGGACTGCTATAACATGTAGATGTGCACCTCCTATTTTGGTTGCAATAGGCCGCACCAAAAGTATATAAATATATGTATACATATATCCGCTTTATTACTCGGCTCAGTGAGATCAGTTTTTTTATACTTAAGTTGGTAAATTGTGCATTTTTTGCTTTAAAAATAACTTAATTATGTTGTTCTTATCTTCCATTTAAGGTTTTTATGCGTTTAGTAAATCTGCATACAAGATCTGTAGAATAATCAATAATTTAAGAGTTGTTTAAGTGCGGCTAGGCCTAATCATTTTTCATATGGAGCCATATTTGTTTGCATTAGAAACTTAAGAGAATAGTGCATTTGCTGCCAATCTAGAGAAACTATGCTTTGCAACAACAAAGCTAACGCCTTCTTTTATTATTGCGAATTAAATCATGCTTAATCCATTCTGGGAATTACTCGAGGAAATGAGGGTTTAAGATTTACTTCGTAATTTTTAATATAGATATTTTGTTTCGTAATTTACTTTTGCCTTGTCACGAAGTAAGAACTGAATTAATTGAATGAGAAATACTGAATCGTCGGTGAAAAACTGTTTCTTTTTTGTTTGTTTGTTTGTTTGTTTAATTTCTTCTATACATCATTTTAGATTTATCATAGTATTTGAATAGAACATGTGGCAACGATTAAGATGATATGCATAATTTTTGTGCTTTCTAAGTTATAAAATGAATGAGATGTAACGCTGTTAATTTAACCTATACAATTCACTATATTTGTTTGCCATAGCACCAGAGTGTCACTATTGAAACAGATATAGTGAATTTTAAAGAATGCACTTATTCTATTGTGGTTCATGTTCTACCGACGTAGTAGATTTAATTCAATCCAATAAGTTTAATTTAATATTCCGTAGAAGGAAGTCAGGTTTTGTACACATCAATTTTTTTTAATATACTTCCTGCAGACTAATCCTTCTGTGTAGCTATGTATTCAGTTTAATGGAATAACGCTGTTTAAATCAATTTTGCTTCACTATATTTTTAATGCTTTTAAAGCTTTTGCATGACATGCATTCACTAGGCTTCTTTCTAAATTGAACTTATGAACTAATGTTTTCTTGTTACTTTTCCGTACGAGATGATTTGTTTATCTTGTGCGTAAAATGCCGTACCAGTCTGTTGTTCTCAGTATCTTAAGTCTCCACTTCTAGCACCATGGATATTAAACTGCTATATTTCCTATCAGTTTTGGAATACTAAATGCAACGTGTTATTTGGCAGGTTGTGAGAGAAGAGATTTGCATTTATCTTCAGACAATGGCGTTAAGATTAATAGTCTGTGAGGTGAAGTCTAGAACTGGATATTCAGGAGGAAACGTTTAAGCATACCTAGCAAAATACGAAGTTTACTCTGCAGCGGGCATACGAAGAAAATATTTTAAAAGCACAATGCTCGTTTTAGCTAAGCATAACTAAAGATGGTGGATAAAATATGAACACGACGATAGTTCTTCTTTTATAATTTCAATAATAAAACATAAAATAATTATTAGCAAATTTTCTGTGAATTACCAAACTATTCAATTTTTTATTGCGCTATTAGGGTATAATCGTTAAAAAATTAGTTTTAAATATAGGCAACGTTCCAGCTCTTGTAGGAGAACAGTTGATACATCTTTCTTTCTTGCACTTTATTTTGTGAAATTTATAAATTTTTGTATTTCTGTTTGCAGTAGTATCCCGTGATGCGGATACTTAGCTAAATTTAGGTCTAAAGAAGAAAATAATGTTCTCTTCTGAAGACTTTGAACAAATGCTATGTTTTGTCTAATGAATGGGGTTTCATTTGAATAATCACAAAATACGTTTTACTTGAGACATGTTTAAAACTCAAATCTCAAGTTACTTTTTGATTCATAAATATTCTGAGATATTTTATCCTCCAGATTCGCAGAATGGCCGTATCAAAAAAGGAGAATCAATCATCCCATCATTTGTGATCAAATAACTGAATCAGATTCATCGTTTAAAAGAAAAGCAGTTGTGTAGAGCTAAATCAGTTAAGAGACAAAATATTTAAATAATTGCTGTAAATTAATATTTTTTATTTATTGACCATGCAATTTAATTTTTTTATCTTTATTTTATGAAACATCGATTATAAACGTCTATAATGTAAACTTCGTGAAACTTTATTAGTCTTAAACTTATATTAGTCTTGATTTTAAGGGGTTCGATAAAATGAGAACCAAGTTCTCTTAGGTTTCTCCCGGGTTCTGCGACAGCTTGACCACTTGTCCAGGCAAAGATGAACAATCACCCCGGACCTCACCGTCTAGAAAGCAGATATCAGGGCACTGCCGACCATGATTCTCTAAGGGCTGTTTGTGCCGCTGAGTTTAAGCTGATATTTTCACATATCTCTACATAATTAATGAGAAAATATATGCATAAAATAAGAGTTTAGAACGCTTCAAAATTTTACAGAAGTAAATTTCTGGAGATTACGGATTACAGACATACAGAAATTTTGATATAACCAATATCAGATTCTTTAAAATGTATAAATAATATAATTTACTTAATTTCGTTCAGCGTAATTATGTTCTAATTAAGGATGAGATTAAATAATATTATTTACAAACCTATTCTCATTTCCATAAACAAAAAATCGTGATATTTAATATGCAGTTAATTTTCAATACAGTAAAGGCATTTCCTGTTGAAAATTAAAACGCAAATTTCAATATATTAGTTTTCAGTTGTTGAAGCTTCTGATGGAGGAAACCTTCCGTTGAAGTTATTGTTGTCTTGTCCATGTAGTTTCATGGAAGAATGTTTGCCAGAGCTTCAAGGAGGTTGAACTTTTACTTCCACCCCAGGTTTAAAGGAGAAAATCCCGGGGGCAGGTGGTACGGGTGTCTTCAACCCCTTTTCCTTAACACCAAACCGCAAGACAGGATATTTGACTCGCTAGAATATTTAGAGTGCCCCCATGTCGCAAAGACACTATACATTTACAAACAACCATGTCTTCTATGGGATTCGATCCCGGCCCTTTGGGTATTGCAATAGGCTCCTCTAACCACTATACCGTCTGGGCAGCTGAAGACTTTCGTAAATATAAGTTATACTCAGTTTCTTTCTTTCTTTTTTTTGTAATTTCTAAAAAAAAAAAGAAGAAACTATAAGTTTTTTTTTTTCCATGTAGAACTAAATTTTTATTATTCATGAGTTTGGAGGAGTTAGAAATTTAGCGTAACGTGTAGAAAATTTTTGAAACTTTAAAATTTTAGGAATGATGATATTCTTTGAAAAATATTTAGAAATATCTGAAAATTTTATAAATGAACATACAATTATAAAACGAATATAATTTTTTTTTTCGAAATTTATCGAATATTCAATAGCTTGAGGTACTTAAATATAACGACACTATAAAAACAATGCTGGAGCTTCAAAAGTCCCTTTTATTAAAATCGTTTTGCATAAGAGCCATTTTCTTATTTAGTAATCTGGATATTGTTCGGAGGACAGCCTTGGTTGCACCAACTTGGCTTCTTTAAGGGTATGGGCGACATTTCATCATGCCAACGGAACTAAACATAATGTGAGGAATAAGCGCTAATATAAATTATCAATAATTATACCTATAATTATATTTTATTCAATTATGTGCTATTTTTAATTTAATACTCTTCGCTGTTGCTTTGATAAGTAAACAGTAAATACAATGATACTTTCCGTTTACTTCTTCCTAGAGGAAGTACGTCATCGAATGACTACCATTGCCTACCATACCACAATAAGTGTTTCTCCCTTTTTGCCGTCAAGGCTGTTCCCTAAAAAATATTCCGTAAGGCAGATGCCAGTCTGATGATTGGGACCTCTGGCCCCGTCCTCTCCAAGACACGAATATCATCTGTTTCAAGAGTGAAGCAGCGAGAATCATCGATGGACACTATACGATGCCAGACTCATGGCAGCCATGATGATCGGGTGCGACACCACTCCAGACGACTCCTCCGATGTTGTGGGGTCAAAGGCAAACGTCTTAAATGCCTCTGTGAGCGTAAACCCGCCTAAGACAAGCGCCGTGAGATGGTGGACGGTACCACGGGAGGTATAGATGCGGCTGTAATAGGTTGAATAGTCGACAATGATACCGTTGGGGCGGTTCGGGCCTGACGAACAATCATCCTATGTTGCCTCGCATTTGTGCTCCTTAGCTTTCCAGAGCCTTCATTTCGTCGGCAATTTCCTTGTAGCAACCATTGCTGCCAACATCTTTGGACAGTAGTGTCTGTACGATGCAGGTGACAGCCTATATCTTGGTATCACCTCCCAGCTTCACGCAACCCTACAATTCGACCACGTTCGAAGTCGTTTAGTTGTCTGCAAGGTCTTCGATATCGTCATAATGGCATTTTTAGTTGCTTCTTTACGGAATTGCAATGACAGCAACAAAAACAGATATATTTTCCGCTTCTGTTACTGGTTTTTATATTTTGCGAATTGCGCAATAGAAATGTGCGCTATGATCACAATTCCTTTTCATTTGCCTTGAAACTGATCATTTGCATATTTGATCAAGATGTTTGCATACCAAATTTCGTCACGATCACAAAAGTCTTTCTTGGTGCTTCGAGTTTTTTGCAAAAGATTGTAAATTATTGCTTAATATGTATTTGTTTACTTTCCTTGTACATAAATTAGTATATACAATCTAAAATTCAAAAAGTATGCTCAAGACAAGTTTTTTATCTCTAAATATAATATATTTACAGGTTTTCACTGAAATAAAATATTATACTAACAATTTGTATTTCCATACCAGATAAATATTTAAAAAAATAATGTAGATAAGCGTTCGAAAGAAACGAAATTCAGGAGATACGCAGACAAATTCTATTAAGAAGGAAAATGTATTTATAGATCTTTAACTGAAATTTCCAATTCTAAAAAGGATAGGACAAGGTGTTGCTAAGCAACAGAATACTAAGGAGAATCCTGAAAGCTTACTGTTCTAATAAAAATATTTTCCGGTGTCTGTCACTTTGTTGTATTTCTTATTAGCCTAAGGCAATAACTTCGAGATAATAAACATAGTTAAAGCTGGATAATAATAATCGGAATAAAACATTTCATATATAGTTATTTATACAGCCAAACATGAAAAATTTGATGATGCTATATTAAGAAATCGAACTCCGAATAAATCGGTTCATATTACATGCTTGGTTTGCTTTATCTGAAAAGGTTTGTTAAGAATTATCAAAAGCTTAAAATTTATAAATGAAAAAAACTAGAATATAATATCCTGGGAAAGTTCTGTAAATTGAATTGAAATTCCCCTTTAATTTTATAACAAAGTAAAATGAAAATTGCTAAAAGTATTTTTTTAAAAATATTTCTAAAACATTTTAATAAATTATTAGTTATAAGTGAAAATTTAAATAATATTCTTATTTTAACGCTTCAAATAGACTTTTCAAGGAATAATAATTTAAAACATAACAACCTGAACAAAAGAGTACTGGATTTACGTTTCTTTCCACCTGACCTTTTGAGCAAAATTTTTAAAAGTAAATGAATGAAGGAATAAAATCTATTTCTATACAATATTTACACACAATTGTAAAATAACAAGCGATTATCCCGACGTGAAATCCAGTTTCAACTACAAAACAAAAATTTACAGTACAAAACAAAAATTTACATAATAAAAGTTAAATTACAAAATGAAAAAAATGAAAAAAAATCTAGTTTAAAATGTAGTTTTAAACTCGACTTTTTACTGTGAAAACACAATGGTCAATTTAAAAGTTTGAACTTTCAAAACGTTTTTAAGTTAAAATATTTTGTCAAATAGCTGAGAGCCTAAAAACAAATTTCTAGAAAATTATGCAGAAAATAATTTAAATTCAAATTCCACTCAACCTGACATTTAAATTCCACCCAAACCTGCATATTAAAAGCTAAAAATGAAAAGTGCTGGAAACTACCTCATGAATTCAAAATAAATATTATAATTTTAAAAAACTGTAATTTAAATAATCTATAAGTTAAATTTTTAGAAATCAGAAAGCGTCCAGATTTTATATTACGTTCAAAGGGACGTTTTTTAACGTTTTGTGTGTTGCCTTTATTTATTAAATATCATTATCTTCTCACTTAAACCATAAATACAATTCAACAGCTATATGACAAAATAATTTAAAAAGAGCGTATATTTAGAATTGCCGATACATTATCCAGCGAGCTATATTTCTTGTCGTACAGTACTGCCACTGCCCTCTTTGAAATCGTTGTGTTTGCTAATAAAAAATTCATTAACGTTTTACAGAATACGAAATAGATAAAAAATTCCAAGTCTAAATATGGACTTTCAGATGCCTATATTCTAGTGGAGGACTACGTTATTCAATATTAGATGTCTCTATGTGCCTATGAAACAGATATATGAAATAGATAATAGAACACTTTCAACGTTCTAAATTTGGGCTTACACATGCCCATACTCGAGTGGAGGATTACGTCATTCAATATTTGATGTCTCTAAGTGCTGTTGTTTTTTCATAGTGCAAGAAACATGCACTCATTTATGCAAATTCTTCATTATTTAATTTCTTTAAATATAATGCAGGGCTCGAATACTTGGTGGCAACAATTTGAAACGTGAGACGCTGTTCTATAGTTTTATATTGTTATTAAAATTATATACTGCAGAAACACACTACATTCATCCCTTAGAAAGATATTCTGTTAAGTTTATTCAGTTTAGCAACAAAGTCACAAAATCGCAGATGATTTTGCACTAGATTGCTGTACTGATAGCAGTAAATTTTATTGCAAAGACAGTTTGTCATTTTTTGTCTTCAGAAATGGTCTTGGATTTGAGCATTTTCAATTTAAACTTCGAGATGAATGCGCGGTTTTTATAAACGAGCTTTGGTATTCAAACTTCGCCATCAAATGGATCAATGAACAATGTAGCATTTTCGCGGGCTACCTCCATCTGCACCGATTCCCTTTTACCCCTGGAGACCCTAAAATGTATTTCTTTTTCTAATAAGATAATCCACGAAACACAAAGACAACTTTGAATTGTAAAATATAATCGGTCGCTTTTATATTTGTTTCTGGGCATACGGGTGTTACTGGGAATGAAAGGGCCGATTTTCTTACAAAGACTGCCACCAAGCCGGAGATTGACGTTTTAGTCAGTGTTTTTAAATCCTTTTATAAGAAGGCCATACATGAAAATATTGTGGAATTGTGGAATTCAGAATACATTAGTTCAAATAAAGGAAGCTTAACTAAGAGATTTTTTCCTTTCCATCTAAGTAAGATGAACATGTAATAATTTTTTACATGATTTAAAGTGATTCAATTACTCGCCATGGAAACTTTCAAATAATCTGAGCAGATTTAAGTTGGGTCCACAGACCATTTTGTAATTGCGACGTTCGGTAGTGAGAGAAACGCTGAAAATGTTCTTCTTCCCATATTTGACAGTGAAAGGAATTTAAATCACGCATTTAGAAGTATCAATAAACTGGCCGTCAGATTTACATCAGTTTATTTCGGAGAGAAATGCCATTTGTCTATTTTTATAAAATTATTTTAAATTATTGCTATTCCTTTATAACTTTTTCTTTTAAAATTTATTTAATTGTATATTATTTGCATTGGACTTCAAACTTACTTCTCTAAGCCGCATGTAAGCATGCCTTTGTTAAATTAAGCTAGAAATTCTGGAAGTCATTAGAATAATAATGAATGAAAAAAATCAGAAATATTTAACGAGAGACATGAACATTTTTCGTATTACAAAAAATGCAATGTTAAAAAGCTTCAAAATTTTTTAGTTGCTTTTCGATTATTTTATATGTATTTATTTATTTTATGTTTTAGATAAATAAACATTTTTCGCAAAAACGTTTGCTGTATTATGATAATTCGTTTGATTTTAAATTTTGAGCTAAATTCAAATCGGAACTGAATATTTTGTTTGATAAATAATTCCAGATATATTTCGCTAAGATTCCCTTATTTTATTAGTACATGTAATTATTTTCAAAGAAAAATAATATTATTTTCATGAGATAAATTGTGTGATAAATTGCAATTTGAAATAGTTAAAAATATTATTTCTAAAATGAGATATATCTATCAAGGCATTTTTATCTTATATCTCAGGAATAATAAAATTTAATGTTTGTATGAGAGTCATGTTATAATTCACGACAACTGAAGGGTCGCAAAGAGTTTATCGTGAGCAGTATTATACAATTTTTAAAATAATAAGGCGGATTTTCGGTAGAAAGAATTATTTTGAGCAATTTAAAAATCATATTTATTTTTAATTAATGTATTGTATTTAGTATAAATATAAGTAACTCTTAGTTAACTTGTGCTGTTTTTATTCAGAAAATATACTTCTCCGACGCATAAATATAAAAATTCTGCATACAGGACTGAAAATCATGCATTTTCCTCTGCAGTCTAATTTCTTTTATTTTCTGATTATAATTTTCAACTGATTATAATAGAAGTAAACTAGGAAAGTAGGAATTTAAAATAATGCTTGAAGCTTTTAATTCGAATAAATAACGACATGCGGAATTTTGAAAATCAGAACTGCCGATTTTTTCTTGCTCATAACATTAAAACAAGCAATGTCGAGCAGATCTCTCTTTCACACAACTGTAATTCAATATACGAAGATTATTTAAAATAAACTGACAACTGAGCAGGATTTTGGGGCAAGAAATAATAGTGTAACTTTTTTACGTAATTTAAGTAAGGATCAATGTAAAGATTTAAAGGCTAAGCTTAAAACTTTAATTCTTTAAAAGGAAACAGAATCTTAAGCTGTGTTAATTTCTTTCAATGAATGTTTCAACTGAACATATTAGTAATGCCATTAATTGAGATTTGAGTCCATCATCAAAGTAACAGGTAATAAGGTATTTGTTTTTTCTGCTTTCCTGATAGCTGTTACGTGTTCTAAAAGTTACATCATCATGCCTGATGTAAAAATGGACTTCTAAATTCTTTAGAATTACTACGTACTTAATATAATTGAAAAAGTGATTATTAAATAACTGTCTTATACAAATAGCTGTGTCCAGTTGTTGGAATGATAATTCATGGAATAAACGATTGTTTGGTATGACGCCAGCCAAAATCCTTATGCGACTCTCGAGCTGCATTTTGGCCATATTTGTTACAACTACTCAGAATTTATACCGAAAAATGCCGTCCAAATTCCATGTGTTCAACACTTAATTTATAGATAATCATACAAACTTTCTTCATATACAACTGGGAATATTGTTAATAATCACAATCTATTTAACACATGGTTAAGCCTATTTAACACATCGCCAACCTGGCGATGGTTTTTGGCGAAATATTTTTGTCGTCAAATTTAGTGAGAAATCGCCTAAAGCCGCCGGATTAAAATATCGCCAAATGGTCATCGATTTTGGCGATATTTTAGTACGGTCCGGTTAGAGAGCATTGAGAGATCGCTTTGCGAGCTTATTCATTGAGGCCTTTGGTATATTGTTTCAGTGTTTAATTTTCTTAGTCTCTTGAAGTGGTAACAGCTATTTGTGTTTTTTCATACGGACAAGAGCTGTAGTAGTAGTTTTGTGAAAACCTCCAGAACTGTAATTGTTTAGGGAAAGTAAATTTTATCAAGCTATCATCAGTTCTATGTGCATTCGGTCCATTAAAAAATCATGCGCACGAAACAATACACTGTAGTTAATAGTTTTTATATAAAGACCTATGTTACATAACTGATGCAAAATCGTTTAGCTTTGAAAGTTTCATTTAATATTTTAAGTCTAACAGTATGAAATATAGTACTAAGTTGGATACTGTAGGTAACTTACGACAATATCTTATCAAGACAACTTTAAATATTAATAAATTGTTCATGAACAAATTTTTCAGTGCTTCACCAGCAAAAATTTTAATTTTATCAAGTTGTTAATACTTGTCACGCTACGTTTGTTTGTTCTATCTACTCTAAATAATTCATTAAAAACACTTTTAATGTATATGTGTATTTGATTTTGCTCCTATTGTAATACTATATCTGAAGTTTTATTCATTAATACGGAATTTCAATAATAAATGTAATTTCAAGTCATCAAAAATCGATAAAATTGCAGAAACTGGTCCAGGATAGGGTGTTCAATTTTAGGCGAACGTACTAGTTGCATGAATGTTCCTGCGTTTTTCCTCTGCGTCGTGTGGATGGTTAAACAATCTTGATTGTAATGTGCGTAAGTAAACATACACAAAATCATCCCTTTTTTACCCTTAAAAAACCAAAGCATTCGCTAACCTGTATGCTTAAAATACCGAAATGCCCGTCCCTGTCCATTACCCTTCCAGTCCGTTCCCTTCCCTCATCATCGATTAACGGACAAAGAGCTGTGAAGTTTTCAAAAGACATCCTTTCTACTTCCTGACAAAGAAGCTTCCATTAGGCTTTTAGGACAAGCTGTCTGCAATAAACTGATACAAAACATTTAGGGAAACTGCACCTGCTCCCACATATCTTAGGATGAAGTAAGAAAAATACATCGCAAATCGAGGGCGTTTCGGGCGGTTGTGGGCTTTTGAATGAAAGGCTGCCTCAGGCGTTTTGGTCTTCAAAAGTTTAAGGCAGATAATCCTCACCAAGCAATTTTCCAACTAAGCTACGTATACGTAGCAGATTATGGAAACATAAAACATAAAGAACCATTTGTTAAAATTATGGAACTGAAATTCTCCACCTTCCTGGAAGCAAAACATAAACAATCATTCATACACGAGGCCAGGATACTAGAAATATGCTGCTCTTGGGCACATTAACTACTTTCAACCCAAAAGTAAGCAAAAACCGATACAATTTCCTTCATTTAAAGGGTGACTGGGGAGAGGCACAATACCGTGTCTACTAATTCCTTGTACCACTTTACAGATCATGAGGATAATTTTCAAATCAGAAAACATGAAACGTCGACCGTGCGTTTGCCTGAATTCGAACTGTAGAGCTGGCGATTGCTGTATGGAACATGCGTAACATAATGTCATACTGCCTTAAAAAATTATATTTTTAGCAGCAAAAGCATAATAAACATCCTTTTAAATATAAGGAAGATTACTTATAAATTAATTTGTAAAATTTAATACTCTTCATTCTGTCATTATTAAATTTTCTATTCACTTTCTTAATATCTCTCTGGAATTCTTAAAGTACTATCTCATTTATTTAACAGCCAACCATATTTTTTCAGTAACTTTATATTCTAGATGAGAGCTGAAAATTAACAACTGATTTATCCCTTTCTCCGCAGCAAATTGGCGATACGCAAAACGACATCTAGGAAACATATTTCTCTCTGGGGAGGAAAACACCTGTTCCATTCAGGTTATGAATGGCAAAACACCGTTTTCTTTCCCTGAGGGGGTAGGAAGAACTAATTAAATACAGTACAGCTGCCGTCAACTTGGGGAGAGGTGAGAAATTTCGGTCTTTGAATGGTTTCAACCGTTATGAGATTCAGCGCTTTGGGGTGTTTAGGGATGATAAGGAAATAAAAGGGTTAGACAATTGCTTGCTTCGAAACGCAGAAATCGTTTACGGTATTAGCTGAGCGCTAGAGGGGATTTGCGTTGAGATGAAAAATGATGCTAAGTTTAAAGAGGTCTAAACTAAAAATAATACTGTTATTCATTTTATAATGGCGTTATATTGAAATATTCTTCTTTGTGTTTTATTGAAAAAATAATAATAAATATGAGTTTCAAAATATCTCTTTTTGGTATGGAGTTTTCAAATGAACAAAAAGGTGTTCGCGTATAAGGGAAAAACTAAATGATTCCGTACCAGTTACTTAATATATCCTTTATTATCTATGAGCATCCTTTATTAGTTAAAATAATATATTTTAATTTACATCAATTATGAATATTATTAAACGAATAAAATAAAGATTTAAGGCATTATTATCTTAAAATTTTCAGTTTATTAAGCAATTACAGATTAATTAGATTCAAAATGTAAATCAAAGGTCTTGCACGTTATTGAATGGCAATATCCTGAGAACTGTTTATGCATTAAACGCTAAAATTCCCTGGTTCCACTTTATTACACGTTTATCGTGCTGATTTGCACGACGTGTTCCGGCTCTATCAAGTAATTCCTTAAAGGTACATGACGTAATATTACCTGAACTATGATCCCGCAAAGGGTTAGGAATTGACGATTGAAAAAGAGGCGTGATCATTGTCCCATGAATACTAGCCAGGCATCTGGTTGGTGGAGATATTCAATATCTTCTGAGAATTCGAAGTCATCTGATCTCCTCCGATTGATCTGATTGGATGCAAGGTTCGATTTCGCCTGAATTTCTAAGTACATACAAAATCAATAGTAAAGTATAAAATACAAAATAGAAATTGAAGTAGAAAGCAAGGTAACAATTTACAGATTCTCCGTGCTACCATGATAATATATCAGAGATTTCTTGATTTTCCCTTTATTTAAACTACTTTCTTTTGAATAGTTTTGCTTGTTTAAAAATAAGTATCTTTTCTGTGTTCTTGCTTAATTGGTTTTCTTTGTTAAATGCTACTCTTATGTGGAAAAGTCTACTTTCTTTGCCATTAGTATAGAATGATAATTACCTTATTTTTTCAGCTCCTTAAATTTAAACAATTTAAATTGATAACTTGATGTTGATAATGTACATCTTGCACAAAAAAAAGCAGTTCTATAATCTCTGTTCTACTGGACCGATTGACGAAATTCAAATTGCGTTTTTCATGTCTAGAAAGCGCGACTCAGGTATATATTAGATTTATATATAACATTATACTAACATAAATATTTTGACACAAAATCGGCCTTTTCTGAAATGACATGCCAATTTTTTCCCATATTTCGATTCTACGATTCAAATTATGCCTAAATATTAAAATTTGGTGCGAAATTTATAAGGAAATTCAAAAATTTATCTTGGCGCATTCTTTTCAGTTTGCGCCAAGAATAATTCACATGGCGAACTTCTTATTATATGGTAACCTATTTTCCTTTTTTCTTTTTACATCGTGCATGAGCGGAAGAAAACTTCACATCGTTCCTACTTTCCAATAATTTTAAAAAAGTGCCTAAACCGCATTTGATGTTATCCCTTTCAACGAATATGCCAAATTTCAAAACGCGCCAATATGTAAATTCACGCGTATCCTAGGAAATTTTGGTTAAAGAACTCTAATTTTTTGCAGGTATGCTTAGAAATGTATCTGCTTTAAGATGATGGTAAAACATTTATAGGTTACAATTCAAACGTCTTTCCAAAAAATTTATAAAATTTATTTTAAAATCAGTGGTAAAAAATGGGCGAATTATATGTGGAATGAATATAAATTTCGAAATGTGAAAGGAAGAATCCAATAAAATTAATAAGAAAAGAGATATTAATAAATATATACAGGATTCAATTAACATAGAAAAGCTAAAATTTTGAGAGTTAATTTTTTAAAAACTACTCGTACGATTTTTACAAAACTCGGCAGTTTGGCATATTTTGAGTCGTAGAATCGAAAAATGTAAAAAAATCGGAATTGTACTTCAGAAAAAGTCCAATTTTGTGTCAAAATACCTGTATTAGAACAATACTATATATAAATCTAATACATATTCTAATTCGCGCTTTCGAGACCGGAAAAACGAGAGTCGAATTTCATGAATCAGCCCAGTAGAACAGGAGATATAAAACTGTCCCCCCTTTTTTTCTCCAATGCACATGATTTTCGAATTACCAGAATGAGGAAAATAGCGATTTGAAGTTTCGAATAAATGCACTATTTAATAGGAGAACGTTTTCATCTAGCAACACTGTGATTTTTGAGAATTTAAATCATAAGAAAACAGGTGAGGGCAAAGTAAAGTTGTGAAGTTCTAGATTTTTACAGCATTTTCTTTGTTGGTTTGATTCTTCTTCTGCTATGTTGGGAATGAAACCGTTGACCATTGTTCTTTGAACTCGTGCAGTTAGCCGTTTGATAAGACGCTTCTTAATTTTCATGCAGCTGGTACATTACTACTGTACGTTACATTTAATAAAATAAAATAATGACGCATTCTACGCTACACTGTACCTTAACAGCGAACTGTTTTCTTCCTCTTCTGTTCTGTATGAAGTTAAGGATTTCTGACATTTAAGGATTCTGGCGGTTAAGAATACTGAAGTTAAAGATTTTAACCTAATTTTGAAGAGACGACAGAAGGGTTAAAAATCTCTGTAGATTTGAATCACGAACGCCTTACTTCGTTAAAATTTGGTTCACGAACAAATTACCTGAGCAGATGACGACTTGGATTGTAGAGCCATTAGTTATTTTTGAAGCAGGGCAGGTGAAAAATGATCAACGCCCTCGCCGGGACTCGAACCACGGACCTCTGGAATACGCGCTCAGCGTGCTAACACTGCACCACGAAGGCATGCTAAGAAGGTAGGAGAAGTACCTTTTAGGATAACCAAAGGTCTGTCAAGTTTTGAACACTCAAGTTCGCAACGTATATGATTTTCCAAAGGTATTTTGAGGTACATATGCCACATAATTAACACTCAGTGAACTTCTACAGCATCATTTTAATATTTTCCATTCCTTAACTCTTGTTAACAAATCCTGGCTGGAAATGATTTACAAGACTTTGAGTTTGGCCTCTAAGAAATTATGGCTGAGTTGTAGGCACAAACTTTGAAAGCTTCAACATTTAAAATTTTTTGTTATCAATGATATTTTATCATTAAGCAAAACCACGGGCTAGGATCTTAATAATGAAGATTGGACATCTTACAAGAATACCTTCTTTTCAACGACAGTGCAATGTCTCACTATAGAAATTTTTGAAAACATATGTAACAACAAATCACATTGGGCAGATTATGAGTGAAAAAGAGGCTCAGTTAGTCTTAAGCAAATTCTACTCGTGTTTGAAGACAGAGGAAAGATAAAAGAAGATGCCTCCTAAACAGAGTTACCTAATATTTTAATGGTTGGAAATTATGGACAGTTGTAAAGTTTAAATAAGCAAACATCTGTAATGCAATGAATTTATTTGACATAAAATTCTTATGGCAAACTTACTTTGTTTTACGAAAATTTCAATTGACGAAAAGTCTTCAGGTTGAAAAATTCATGAACCGAGTTTTCACTGTAATTTTACTCTATAAGCATCATCGTCACATTTATGATACGGGGAAAATAACAGTTGTGTTTTCCATCAAAGATTTGTGTTACCAGTGAAAAATCTATGCGAATCAAACATACGTATTTATGCTTATAGTTGGTATTGCTCCCAGTCGTGATAGTATTGTATTGGTGAAATGTGAATTACTCAGTGTTTACCATCTATTGCCGCTTTTAATCCTTATATGGTGAATTAAGAGGCACAAAGAATAACTTCATTGTTAGTTTGAATGATCACATATTAAAAGATGCTTATTTTTTAATTCAAAGGGCATTCGACAAAAAATATCAATATTTAACACACCTGAAATATCATATATGACAGGAAACTCTCGAGGCTTGTGACCCATGTCTAATATTGTATAAATATCCTGCTTTTGGCTTCCCCTTAAAAAAATTCATTTGATAGGGAATACGACATACTGCAATTAAAAAATGACATAAAATGAAGTACAGCTACATAATTGTTCTCAGTTTTCCTCGCAATTTTATTGCTTTTGGTTTTTAATATTAAGATAATTTGAGATTTAAAAACGCATTTTACGTTAATCTCTAATATTTAATCATAAAAGAAGGAATGTCAGCACAAAAACATTGAAGTATACCTTACTATTGCATATTTCAATCTGAACGATTTACAATAAAATAGAAAATATTCATATTAATCGTAAATGCGAATTTTTGATGTAATAAATTCTTTTGGTCTATTAAAAATTCTTTGCGAAAATAATATACTGTCCCTGTATTATGAAAAGAATTTTTCAGTTCAGAATTATTCGAAGCGAAACTCTTTCAATTGAACTTACTTTTCAAATAGCAAACCTGCGGTGATGATTTTGAAAATTAGTTTCAAACATTTCAGTCCTCTTCACAAAGACGACAGATTGCTTTTGCGTTGTAACAACATGTTGTTCAGTAACTGTTCTTTGATCCTCAAAGATGCTTCCGCCTTCTCTCGAATTACAATATATTTTCGAAGATGATTTTAACATGCATAAACATGCAACAAAATTTTTCATCACGGAAAAATTTATTCGCTGTAGAAGACTGGATATTGAGATGCAGCGTTTTGTTTTTTGTATTTAATGTATGTTATTTTCAGATTAATATGATATCTTTAAGTATTGCTTTACTGCATCAGGAAAATTATTTTTCCGAAGATTTTTTTCTTCATTCTTGCAATCAAAATGATTCAACGAAAAGAAAGGAATAACAGGATACATTTATTATATTCCATTCTCTTTTAGGATTAAAATTTATAGAAAAGAATTGTCTTCTTGTGAAAATGGTTTATTATGTTTTATTCTCTTCTATGATTAAAGTTTATAGAAAAGAATTGTCTTCTCGTGAAAATGATTTTTTAAATAAAAATCGAAATTTAATAACAATTGAAAAGTATGATACTCTTTTAGAATTTAAAAAAGCAATTTTAATCTACATTATTAAATAAACAGGTTATAAATTGATTTAACTATTTTTAATTAAAACAATGCAGATATCATGAAGGGTATAGGAAACCGCAATAAAATAAAAACGTACACACAAAAATTTATAACCGAGATTTTTTAGTACAGCATTTTCACTTTTTCTTCATTATGTATATTTTGTCCACCCAACAGGCTTCACCCCCTGCTATAAAATGTCTTCGACAACTGGAGCCATTTTCGTTTGGATTTTTCATACTGCATAACAACTGGAGGAACTGCAGCCATTTTTTTTGTCCATTTTGCATAACGTGCTGTAGAGTGTCCCGTTAAAACTCGCGTCTTCTGACGAAGAACAATATTTTTAAGGTAGTTTAATTAACGTTAAGTAGGCTGATGGTATAAAACTGAGCTTCAAATACATCCATTAAAATATTTTGATGTCCTGTGTACCATCATACTTTTTAAATTCAATTTCCATTTAATTATTAAAATGGCGTACTCTACTGCAGTCGTCAAGCAAATTTTGTCTTAGTTTGGTTATAAGGTATTTTCTTCTTCCTTTCTGCATGCGTTCGTGGTGTGACGGTAGCACACTCAGTGCTTATTCTGGATGACCAGGTTCGAATCCCAGCAAGGGCTTTGCACATTTTTCACATCTCCTGCTTCAAAAAATCCTAATAACTGTACATGGTGACGTTTAGTAACTCTCATTTAATTTGTCGGAGATTATTGCAGCAAGCACATTTTATTAGAATAACTGAAAGCTCAAGTTTCTTCTCAAACTTTGCCTGACGGTTATAAAACTGCGTTTCTTTAGAATAATACGAATGTTATGCAGGACACTATACGCAGCATTATTGTAAGTGTAGCTTAAAGATGACAGTAATTCTACGATTATTACACCGGAAAACGTTAAAGGTTGCATTTAAGAAAGGACGGTGTCTGTTAATATGGAATTCTGAGTTCCTTTGCCGTGTTCAACTGTATTTATTGCTGCATATGATAAGTCTGCTTTAAAAATTTACAATGTTAAATGCTACATATAAGTGTATATAAACCATGCCATCCCTTACGATATGTCATCAGGGTATTGTCAGAGCATTTGAATTCAATTTCTGATACATTATAGAACATATTATTTAACAATAACGAAAAATGTCTTCATAAAAACGAAAAACCAGAATGGATATTTTTGGAAAATATCGATATCCTTATAAGGTCAAGAAATGCAATTATTTCTACTTTTTTACGGAATTATTAGTCATCACATAGAAGAAACTTTATATCTAAATGAAGTACTTTTAATTACTTAATTAATGTAAACTGGTAACAATAACCTATTCCGTTTTAACTACATTTTTTTCCCATTTCAGATCTTGATTTTGGTTCAGACGCTTTCGGAAGGACGGAGCGAAGTTTCAGTGGTTCTCTAGTTGAACCTCCAGCGCGGCCTGAAATTCTTTTTGAAGATGCTCATTTTCGTCCATACTTCGACAACAGCACAGAAAGAAACGTCACTTCCCAGCTTTCCAAAACCGCTTATCTGCATTGCAGGATACGGCAATTAGGAGATCGAGTGGTAAGCTACTATGCAAATTTTAATTTTTAATTACTTGGTTAGTAAGTATACTCACTACGATACAAATTCAAATACTTATAATAGATGATAGTAAAAGATATCGATGAAATATACACTTTAATTTCACTGACGGAAAGATCTTGGTATGCCATTTTAACGCCATAGAATTTAATTGCTTTTATCATTGTATTTCCGATTAGCATTTACCAATATAGGTTGTTCTTACATATGCATACTGCTTTCATTCTGCAACCGAAGTATACTATTTGTGTTTGGCAAATAGTATTATCCAAATGCTTGCCTTAAAACCACATAGGTATACTCTGGAAGAGCAAGATTTTGCTCAGCGTAGCTCTCTTTTATCATATCCTCAAGCGTTATTGAAATCTATTCACCTCAACTTGTATCAATGACTTCATCAGTAGTCCAAGACTTATATTCAAATTCTTTCGCATTGCACTCTCTTCAGAGGAAGATATCATACACAGACATGAGATATCCACGTCATGACAATTGCGAACTGTTGTATGCGAACGGATGCAAGTTCTGATATAACACCTCACGTTACAGTAGTAATTCTAATTTGACGTTGAAAAATAACAAATTATTAATTAATTATTGTTTGTGTTATGAAAATTGTGTTTTATACGTCAGATGTCTCTGTTATTTACGTTTTATAATGAGCAAATTTTCTTAGAAAACCTTGTATTTGTGTTATTTTCCTTTAACCCTTTCAGTCCCAATGGGTTATATGTTTAAACAGTAGATGTTTAAACAAGCCTACATGCATCAATTTACTAAGTAGTTTATGTCATCCCTAACATTTTCACTACAAAATTGTATATGGTAGAACATACACTACCAGTATGGTAGACCACCACTACAATATGGTAGACCATCATCTAGTTCCAAGTTGTTGAATGTAGAAGATCACTTACCCATCGAAGGGCCCACTAGAAGAAGGTGTCAGAGTTGTACCAAGAAAAAACAAGAGAAAAGAACTAAAACAATTTGTGTGGCATGCAGTCTACCACTATGAAAAAACTGTTTTACTTCTTATCACAGATAAGTTATGAAATAAAAATAGTTTCTTTTGATTTTTTTTTTATCTGTCAATAATTTAATACTAATAGGACACATATGTTACCGTTACCACGCAGTGGGATATATTTGCCCCAGCCTCCTGGAATCCCCCCATTTTAAAATAAAATGTTTAAAATGATATTTAAACAAATAAATTGGGACTGAAGGGATTAAAGTATGTATTCTATTTTGGTAGATATAAAAGCAAGTGCAGCTGAAAAATTGTATACTTCTTAAATATCGTTATGGTGTACCTTCAGTGATGAAAGGTATAATTGATAAAATCGTTTCGCTTATGACAAGGAATAAACGTAGGGATGAGAACATAAGCAAAGTGCATTGAATAAAATATCTGGAAATTCCGTAATAATGCACATAAATTAAGCACTCGTCCCCGAAACGAATGAGATTTTTAAAATTTTATTTAAAAAAGGTACTTTATTTTCTTGAAGGATCCTGCTGGGAAATACATATAATTATCATTAACATTAAAATACACATATTTAATAAATGAGGTGTAAAACACGATTTCTAATAAAGTAGTTTTCACGAACTTAAACGTAAAGTGCCTCTCATTTTCATAAAGATAAAATTCGAAACATAAAGTACGAAATCTTTTGGAATTTGATAACCATATCGATTAAGATGATTCCAACGTACCATAATTTGTATATGAATATCCCGCATAAAATTCGTATGATGTCTTAATATAATTAAGCATTCTAATTTCTTAATATGCTGCTGAAAATTTGAATAATGAATGAGACCAAATGCGAAAAGGAAAATTGCTTTGATCTAATTTTAAAAAGATTAAAGATCTGAAGTATTGTTAACATAGGATCATTTTAACAATTTATAAAGTAACTAATTTTGCTGAAATATACTCCGCATCCATTCGTGGAACAGTTAATACAGACATGTTAATATATGTATGCACTTCAACGTAAAGGATAAATACACACATGAATTAATATGCATATGCAAACGCAGTTTGTTGTGAAAATTAAATTTCAAGCAGTAATTTCGAGGATGGCATCTAAAATATTTAGCAAAACATAATGAGATGTAATTTATGTGTAAAATTTAGTTTAAGTCACATTATACTTAAAAATTATTTCCATTTCATATCGCGATATCCTGCCAAATATGTTAACTGTGTTATTACTTTAATACGCCGTAGATATTTCGCATTGTAGACACTTGAAGAAGCATGTTCGTAGATGCGAGATTCTTCTCTGTAGCTCATATTCTCCTGCTTCACTCAAGCTGCGGAATCGGCTATCACCAGAAATTATGTTATTTCTTGCCAAATTTGGCACCAAAACCGTTGCCAGCTTGGATGTATATCGCCAAATTACCGAGATGTCCATTTACTCAACATCAAATGAACGTAGAGCTATGTTCTTAATTTTCCTTCATAGTTTATCTCTCTAGATATTTCATATTACATTATGCAGATAAATACATATGATTGCACTAAAACCATCTATAATGTACAGAATTCCTAACGATATTATAAATCAAATCTATTTCCAGAAAAATTTATGAAAATTGTTGAAAACGTAAATTTTTAATCAAATATAAAAAAGGTCCGAGACGTTTTTAGGATTAAGCCGAGATAACGGAAAAAAAAGACCAGAAGAAAATTTAATTAAACGCGATTATCTTATAAAAACATAATTTAGTTGATAAGATGAAGCTAAAATTTTGAATGCAGTTTTTAGAAACGTCTAGTGATACGATTTCTGCAAGGTCCTTGGCAGAATTGAAAATATAGAACAAAATACAGACATTTCATTTCACTAAAGCTAAATATTGTGCCAAAATATGAGTGTTTGGAATTTTTTCCCCAATGGCGGGCATTTGCCTATAACTGCATTGGCCACGACTAAGACCAAAAGTGGTGGCCATTTTATTGTGGACGCAACTAATAGGCGGCCATCGTTACCTCCTACGAAGGAACAGTCGATTTTACTTCGATGCATTCTCTGGGATTCGAACGTGGGTTCTTTTGTATCTCAGTCAGGCTTCCATAGCCACTGTACCATCTGAGCGGCATATTTGGAAAATACTTTTACAGTTTATAAATAAAATATATATCCTTATTTTCGTTTCGAGACGTAAAAATTCAAGTTGAATTTTCTCGATCACACCGGGATATACAGAAAATGTCTTTTTCCCATGAAATGTAGTTGAATTTTTTTATGTAAAACAGAAATTTATTCATTACTTTGTATTTAGTTTTGCTTGCGCATTTCATAGGAAATTCGATATACTGCTCAGACATAACTTTACAGAATATCCATGTAACTGTTTTCACGTAGATAATTTTCACATCGTTAAATATAAATGACATGTTCGATCAGCAGTGTTTCAATAGTTAGTTTTAGTTAACATTTGCTACTTCTTTTGATGGGAAATTCGCTTGGATTAAAAGAGATTAGTTTCCACATGCAAATATTATTGTGCACTAAATTAAAAATTATGTACTTAACATTGTAGGGTTTTCTTTTAACTGGTAAAAGCTAAGTTTTTCAAAACTTCGACTGAAGTAAAGCGAATCATCGCTATGTCTTATGAAACTGTTGTGTAGCAATTTCACGTAACACTTAATTATTTAAGTTTGACTTAAGATTTAATTTTCATTATTCTAAATTTATGCTACACAACGTTATTTTATTTAATATCTTGTATTTATATTTGCTTTAGTTTAATTTTAATTAGGGGTTTTGGTACTTTAAGATTTGTACGTTTCTTCCACTGGTTACTCGTAAACGCGTTGAAACAGACAATGGAATTAGGTGCTTTCCTACGTAATAAACATGATTTAAAATTACTTAACTTAGGTTGATTCTCATTTAACTTATATCATTGTATGCAGAAAAATTAGCCTTTTAATTTAAGAGTACTTTCAAGTCTCTAGCTTAAATAGTTTTTAAATTACAGCTAATTATTTAACGAAATTTTTGCACTTCGTGAGATTTTTTGGTTTAGGGGGGAAAGGATTGAAAGCGTCACTTTTGCAGTTGATTTCTAAGCCTTTGCTTAGGAATTTTGTCCGTTGCTTTGGACAGCCTGTTAGTTTTCCCACCCTTGCGTCGAATTCTTGGTTTTCCTCTGGCGGGCTTGGCGAGATTCGAATTTTTGTTCCAGTTCAACTCCTCGATTTTTGGACGTATGTAGCAGGGGTTTGTCCGAGGTGTAGAGTTTAGGCTTTATTCACCCTTTTGGCGAGATTTGGCGTTATCTGGTGTCCTGACTTGACAGAAAGGCGGTGCAGGTGGGATTTCGCTCGCTTAGCACGTCTTCGCTTTTTCCTTCGGTTAACGAGAAGATATTTTCTCGGATGCCTTGAGCACTTTGTTTCTACAACAGCGAGGATGAATTTGCCTTTTTGATGGGGCTTATGGCTCCTTTCACTTGCATTCTACTTCTTGGCTTCTAAGCTTTACTTTAATAGTTCTTCAAAATGAAAAGGAAATATACTTCAATCGCATCTTCTCCAATACTTCAATCGAAATAATAGCTCTTCAAAATGAAAATGGAATTATACTTCAATCGAAATAATAGTTCTCCAAAATGTTATGTAGGAAATGTTGTGTTGATGATTGTCTGCTAATTCAAAAAAAAGAGTTCAAGTTAATTATTTCCTTCATTTAGAAAAATCAGAATCTTATTTAATTATCTAAATTACTTATTAAGGTATTAATATTTTAGTTTGGTAATATTTATATTTTTGTTTGAAATATATATATATATA
>KK117031.1:618143-775943 GCA_000611955.2 Stegodyphus mimosarum
GGAAAAGGGTGTACGTGAGAAGATTTAAAGGGTTGCTGTTTTCACGTTCTAGGTAGGATAATGGACATTTTCGGAGAAAAGAGACCGTTCTGACCGGAATCTTGGCTGGTCGCGCATGCGCAGTTGACTGTTTCGTCAGTTTTGGTGAAAAATTGGAATTTTTTGGTCCTTAAAAGTGAGCGAAATTCTGGTTTTCCGGCAGCCCGTATTTTTAGGAGAGCTGAGGGAAGAATTTTGAATGTTCATTACTTTTGACTGGAACTCCGAAGGAGGAGTAACGACTTGGAGATGAGACTACTAGTTAACGGGAGCCAGTATTTTTGATTGTTCGTGACTTTTGGCTGAAACCCCAAGGCGGAAGGGATAACTTTTGAGACGCTCGTCACCTGTCTACTGTTTCTTGAAGTCATGTATATTTTGAGCGAGTATAAGGGAGCACAAAAGCTTGGAGTTATGGCTGGAAGTTTTTAGAATTTTCCTTGCTGGGTTTCTTTCTTCGCGGTAGCCCCTGATTTGATTGCGGCGCTTGTCTCGTCCGTGGGTCCACCGAATGTCTGCACTTCAGAATAAAGGAATCGTCCTCTTGAGCTATCAAACCTGACCACCTGCTGCCAGTTCGAGGAGTGTTCGGAAGGTAATCCGATGAGCCGTGAACCCTGGTTGTGTTCTACTGAGAATTCCAGCGGAGGCCCGAAGGAAGAGATGTGCCAGGGACCCGTATCCTGCTGAGACCAAGCCTCAGGGTGATGCTGTAATTTAAGATAAGTTTTTTTTTTCTCTATTGCTCTCCCATTTTATATCCCTTTTGAGAAATCGCGTCCGTTATGGTTAGACTGTCAAGGACTATGACAATCCATTTCCTTCGTTGACCTCATCAATCTTCTCGCCAAGTGCGATAACATTTTGTAACTCTTGGCCAATACTTTGAGAGTAATGTATGTAAAATGTTGGTATTGATAAAGGTTTAATTATGTAATTAAGAACAAAAGGTTATTTTTCTTCCTTTCCTTTCCTCCCGGGAGATAAAAATAGAGATAAAGATAAAAATAAATGTGATCAGATTGATTTGCTAATTTTCCTTGTAATTGATATGTTAGAATTTAAAAGTATCAGAATAAATGACAATCCTTTAGAGATTAAGTGATTTCTTTCTTTTATTTGGTGTTTCCTTTATTTTAGTTAAGATATACTAAATATATTGGAGACAATATTTGGTATATCATTAATTATGGTGTCATAAACTTAGAATGAATTCTTTTTAATTGACAGGGAGCCTGATAACCATTGAAAGCCATTTTCCAACGGCCGTTCCCGGGTGTAAAACAAACGCGTTTACTCACAATACCACTATACGATCCACTCATTAAGGAATTACTAATCATATTGAACAAACTTTGGAAAACAATTTAGCGAGTTTCCAAACAGAATTAGGAAACAGAACAAAAATGAAAATGAAATTATACTTCAATCGAAATAATAGTTCTTCAAAATGAAAAGGAAATTATTCTTCAATCGAATCTAATCAATTCTACCTTATGATGAAATTTCATGGTCAAAATTTTGCTCTTCAGACTCTGTCTGCCCCTTCAATTTAAAAAGAACAGAAGGCCTCAACTCATCGAAGCTACAAGTTCCTGCGTTCCGGGTAAATCTTCTGCTGTTCGGTCTCCGTCATGTTGCCGTCGGTTGACGATCCAAGTCATCGTTCCTATATCTGCCAGTCGTGAATGTTTCAGTCTTCTTAACATTTCTTCAAAGTTCCATCATGTGGACAGATAAGATTTTTTTTAACTTTTAATACTAACTTAAATTCTTAAGGAAATTTACATTCAAAATTTACTGGTTTAATTATTTCTTGAAATTAGTAAGGATTCCAATATTATCTGAATTAGAGATATTTTTTTAATTAATGTTTGCTGTAAAGAATTTTGAAATGTAGAAAAATTTAAATCTTTAATATCTTTTGAGGATTTGCTGATTTAGCAGAAATCTGAAGAAAATTTGTGAGCAGTCTTAAATTGCTCTTGTTTATAATCTAAATTTTTCTAAATAAGGTGGATTTTGGTGTAAATCAGTTGGATGAGCATGACAGTAGTTTCTTTTATTTTCTTTCCTTTTGGTGCAATACTATAAATACTTAACTATGTTCTTAATTATTAGAATTTTTACATGTTCTTGGATGAATAAGGTGTAAGAACCTTACAACTGTTAAATGTAATAAAAATTTTTAATTTATATCTTAACTCATGAAAAATAGATATTTCTTAACAAATAGTTTTTGAATTTAAGTGGTTCTTGTATAAGTTGCAGTATTTTGTGAAAACCCATATAAATGTTTAACAATTTGTTTTCTAAATTAATGGTTGGTAGTTCGCGGGGACTAGTATAATTTTTTTGATAATAGAAATTTGATTGATATCAGTATTTAAGGAAAGTAATAAACTATAGTTTTAGTATTACTGATTTATGTGTTTACTTGAATTTCTGCTAACACAACATAGTTTCACCAGTAGCAAGGTTCTTCGGGTTGTTGAAACGAAACTTAAAATTAATACACAACGCAATGCCTAAATTTGTTTGGTCAACTAGTATTTTACAACTAGTAAACAACAAAACTACAGTTCCTTAGAAAGATTTAAACAAACTTTTTATTTAAGCAGAACTTTCAACACAGGTGCACGTTCTTATTCTAACAGAATCAATCACAATTTGTGGCGATGCAGTAACAGTCAGTACAGTAACAGTCAAAAACAAATATAAAATGCAGGACGAATAGTCGAAGACTATACAGTTAGATTTTAAACTAAGTTGGATCAAAAACTCCAGCCGGCGTAGCGAATTCAAATGGTTGGCAGCAATAATGCAAAGCCGAATAATACTTACAAACTTATCAGAGCTGGTAGGAACGCAACGTGCCCACGAGAGGCAGAAATGTGCTCTGTCTTGCAACACAAATATTTTAGTTTAAATATTCTCCTTTACATTCTGGTGAAGAAACGGAAAGGAGAAGTTATAGCAAAAGCTAAAATGATAAATAACTGGTTAATTTAAATAATGAATTATCCAACAGCGCTAACAGAACTTTACCTGTGAATGGGTCCTGCAACTTGAAACTTGTCTATGAAGCCTGTGTTAGAAGCTGCACGTCTGAATACAGGCCTTTCATTCACTTTAGTTTGAAAAGCCACATTCCATATCTTTACTATCTGATAGATGTTTATCATATCCTGTACATCTTTTTGAAGCTTCCATAGTTCTAGCATTCTAGTATAATTTCAAAACAGCCATTATTTCTAAAGTGATATTTCGAAGATTATTCAAATATAAATATTTGAGTTGAAAATTTTGTTCGACCGAACCATGGACCTCTCGAAAACACGCTGAGCGTTCTGGTCACTGTGCCACGAAGGCATGCTAAGAAGGCGGAAGAAATGCCTTTCTACCCTTTTAAGGGCGACTGGGGATTAGGGGAACCAATCGGCAAATCTTGGTGGTGGAGAATCATCATCCACCAGCATTTTTAGTTCGGGCGCCACTGTAGAGACATTAGGTATTTTTGTGAAAGCAGGAGAAATGAAAAATGTGCAATGCTTTCGCCGGGACTCGAACCACGTACCTCTCGAAAACGCACCGAGCGTGCTGACTACTACACCAAGAAGGCATGCTAAGAAGGTGAGAGAAATACCTTATATAGTTTGTAGGAATGGAGAATTCATTGAGAAATATGTTATTAGCAGCAGATTTTAAATTGCATAATTTGTAAGCTCAGTCATTACTGTATTTATTGAATACAACGGTTCCGTAATTGGGTTAACTGTTAGTGAATAATAGTTAACAGTAAATGTGAACTAATACTTATTACAAGCTTGCAATTTACTTCAAGCTGCACGAGCAACACGAATCAACGAAAGCTAAAAAGGCATCTGTCAGTATAAATATTTCTTATTACGATATCACTAAATTTATCCTAACTTACATAAATAAATAATTGTTTTATGAACTTAGTTATTTAAAAAAAATCTTGATATTATTTTGAGTTACTAAACTAAAAATAAAGAGAAAATTCGGAGAAGTAGTAATAACTTTAAAATGCCCACACAGAATATCTGTAATAACTTGCTGATATCAGCTTGGTCAAAGACCAGGATTCTGGATTTTCATCCATTACATTTTATCTTTCTGCTCTAAAAAGAACATAACGTTTTATCATCTGATTCATCTTTTTCTCAGAATCAGATCGTGAAACCGTTTGTGGGTTGACCAATGCTGGTTGTACAGCCAGCTCAACTATTTTTCTTCAGAGCAAAATTTTATGAGATTTTTATTACGAAGTTATATTTTCATGAAATGAACTCCAGACGATAAAAGTCAAATATACCATCGCAAAAATAACGCAGTTATAGCTTTCAAAATAAGTTTGATGTGTAAAATGTTTTTAAATGTGAGTCACGCTTTAATGAATGATACCCAGCATTTTATTTGTTTATTTATTTGTATTTTTATTTAGTTTTTGTTCAAAAATTTTGGAAAAATATTTATTAAGGTCTTTAAGAATTATGAAGCAGTTTAAAATTTAAATAATGTCGTTATTTCAAATCAGTTGCGGTTCCTTTTAATTGATTTCTGCCTGTTCAAATGTTAATTTTATAACATTGTTCTTTACTTAAATAAAATAGCTTTTAACGATATGTCAACAATAATTGTTGTGAAACGAATTCTTATTCGCTAGATTAGAAATAATTTGCAAATTCTGTTTTGTCCATCTTCAATTGTAGAATCGTAGTGATAGATTGATTGACATAAAGCAAGCAAGATCTATTTGCCAGAAAGGAATATCATCGAAAATTTAAAATGGATTAGTAGCCTGGTAGTACATTAATTTGCCTAATTAAGCCTTGGTTCGAAACATTTAACCCTCTCAGCGTTACGGCCGGATTTTTCCGTATAGAAGGCTGCCTTCTATATTCGTTACACATGAAAATTTCTGTTATTTTTTAATATATCTGATTTCGGTTTCTATTTATATTGGAAGGAAAGAAATCAAGGTACAAAATGAAAGAGTCATTTTTTAATTAAAGTCAAGAAAATAACACTTGTTCATGACAGTTTGAGGAACTTTGAAATTTCAAGGCTAAACTCGTAACGCTCGGAGGGAATGGCGCGATTTAACTTCGGCTACCAAAACGGGGGCATTAAAAGTGTATAACATAAAGTAATTACAAATGTTAGGAACCTGTAATCTTTTATGAGGCTATTAAATGCTTATTATAAAATATCTCAAAATCAATATTAACCAGAAGCTGATTCTAATTGTTGCCCAAAATTGCCTCAACTTTATACAATATTCAGTTTGAAAGCAGACTATACATGTCAAAATAATGAATTCTTGAACCTCGTTATTTGAGGGCCATGAACTCTAATCCATTGCTTTACAATAGGAGAATTGAACATCACTCGTGTATGCAGCAAGACGAGGGGTAGTGGTTAGCCACGAGGGGTAGTGCCGAAGACCAAGGGTTCGAGTGCCGGAGAAGGGATGGATGTTTGTAAATGTATAGTGTCCATGCGGCATATGGGACACTCTATATATGAGCCGAAAGTCCTCTCGAGAAGTGTGGTAGGAGAAGAGGGGTGGGAGATCCTTGAAACCTTCCCCCACCAGGGTGTTCCATTGAAAATCAGGACCGGAACTGAGCGCAGTTATCATGTCACTCGTATGGTGCTCAAGGCTCTTGCCGAAGACAGGGGCAGTCTTGCACTCCTAACCACGATGCATTTCGTGGGCGTGTTCGGATGTTACTGTCAGACAAGTGAGATTAGTCGCAACACAAGCAGAAAGACGATGCAAAATACTATAGCAGATTTTACCCAGAAGATGCGCAAAGACGAAATTTTTCCAGACAGATTCATACATAAAAAAGATTATGAGCATTGAGGTCTCCAGTTTCTACTATAGAGTTCTTTTTGGGGATACTCTTGATATGGACTATATACATAAGTAATATATTTTTACTAAAACAGTTGAAAATTAACCTTGAAGACGCCATCCAGAGAAATAAGAAATACCATAGTGAAAAAAAAGAAAGCTATAAAGCATATAAAAAAGAAACATTCTTAATATTGTGAAAAACCTAGTGAAAAATTTGGATAAATTCATTGTAATAAAGGTATTTCCTACGGTATGATATAGGTAAGATATATTTTATAGATATGCTTAGTTTCTAGGTCTTCGAAAAGCACACGTCTAAATTTAATAGCTCATATTATCTTATGATATCTAATTATTTCGAACCACACTAGTCTATAATGAGAATGCTTTCGTCGAGAATTTTCTTATCTTAAACTCCATATTTGACAATTCAGCTGGCTTTAGTTCTCCTATCCATAGATGCGTCTTCCGTGCTAAATAAGAAAGCTTCTTTAACTCGCGAAAATCAACATTTGGAAGGTCGTTTTTATCCATTTTATTATGATTATTATTATTACTTAAATCCAGCTTGAAAGAATTAGCCAGGCCTTTTTCAATCTTTATACTGTCAAATTTGTCAAATTTATTTCATTGCTAAAACTTGTGATTAGTTTATTTACTTTAAATAAAACACTGAGAGATCTAGGATAAGGAGTATTTTGTGGTAGATTATCTAAGGGAAACTGGTTTTAATTTACATTACGTGTGCGAAAAGTAAAAGCAATACCATGCTGCTAGCCTGTATGGTGGGAAGGGAACATGGAACGGAAAAAACAAGCAACACCTCCAAAACCGGCCAGTAACTTTAAAAGAAAAATTAAACATTTGTACATTTAGTTTAAAAATTGAAAATTCTCTTAGAAATTTTACAGATGAAACTACACGAACTAAAAGGTGGTGGACAATAATTCGTCACCCCCAGGATTTGGCGATTAGGTCCCCTAATCCACAGTCAACCTTTAAAAGGGGGAGCAAGTAAGGTACTTTCTCCCTCCTTCTAACATGCCTTCGTGATGTAACGGTAGCACACTCGGCGCATATACGAGAGATCCAGATTCGAGTCCCGGCGAGGACACTGCTCATTCTTTTAGTTTCTTACTTCAAAAATCCTAATAACTCTTTAAATTAATCTTCATAGAAGTAAGTGAAATTCTTGGATGTTCTTCATTAGGAGATTTTCCTGCATATTAATATATATTTTGCACTATGGTATTGGATCCTTTTATCGCAATAATTGTAGCGACTATTTTAACGAATTTCACTGTTATTTTATCTGCCTTTCTTTACATCTAAATGCGTATTTTGTAACTATTCTTAGTTAATATTTATTAGTAACCCATTTTCTCTCCCTTTCTTTACATTTAAATGCGTATTTTGTAATTATACTTAGTTAATAGGAGTAATGTGAAAACATTTCACAGATTTAACTTCAGAGAATCTACAGCACATAAAGATATAACGGCTTCTTTCTAACTCGCATTTAGTTTATTTGTATCCAATACCAGCACGAGGAACACTCATTTGAGATTATAAAAGCACAAATTAATTCTGAAGTCACTCCGCTATTCGGAAACGTCGCGAGAGAGTGTCGCCATCAATAATTGCAGGAAAGTACTTTCTCCGCTAATTGATAAATCGGTAATGGGTCTTTCAGATGAAACGTATCAATGTTTTCCCATTACGGCTTCATCATAATACGCTGTAGAATTCAATGAAACCATACTATTTCCTATAATTTTGTACATTTGGGTCTCATATTGAGTTTATATGATGACCACCGGTACCACAGCAATTAAAATTTTTCTAATGTTATTACATTGTGGTCTCTCCAGGAACGTAATTGGATTTTCCAAAGGTATAAATAAATGCTTGCGTATCAAATTACTGGAGGAATGTCAATGTAAAAAATTCCTGGAAACGCCAGTTCTAGAGCCTTTTTCCCTTTCTTATTTGCTGATTAGAAAGAGCAAAAGTTTTGATTTCAAATCAGTGAGATTGGGCTATAACAGATATTACACGTTTTGGAATTCTAATAAAAAATTCTGATTAGTATAATGATTTAAAGGAATTCACTCAATTTGTAATTCATACACTATATAAAGAAGAATATCTGTGTGTTTGTGTGTTTGCTCGCGATTAACTCAACCACTACTATAGCTATCGTCATCAAACTTTCTACAGTTCTTTTCTGGGTCCTGAGAAAGGTCCACGTACACTTTTTTCCAAAAAAATACACTGCTCAAAACAATTAAAGGATATTGTAAGTTTTATATAAAATAAAGATATAAGGGAAATTTTTTTTGCCGAAAATGGAAGAAGAGAATCACAAATGCAAATTTTTCTGATTTTCAAACTGTGGAGTATGCAAATTTTGAGTTCGACGTCAAAAACGTCGCTTCAGTGGCAGCGAATGAAATTTGACTTTCAACTGAATGAAAGACAATGAAGACAAGGATGATCGGCATTCAGTGACTGCTTTGTTTCGATGTGTACGATGTCTCAGCGAAGTCATTTAACCGATTCAGAAGCTTGGAGAGTTGTTGGTAGGTTAGAAGGGGGCCAAACTCAAGCCGAAGTAGCGCAAACCATTGGAGTGTCACAAAGTGTGATTTCCAGGATCTGGAACCGTTTTTTGGAAACTGGAAGTGTAGGCCGAAGACCAGGGCAAGGTCGTAGACGGGCAACAACGCCCAATGAAGATCGTTATTTAGTGTTAACGGCTCGAAGACACCGAAATATGAATGCTACTCTTCTCCAACAACACCTTCGCTCGGCTACTGGTAGGACGGTTTCAACTCAGACTGTCCGAAACCGGCTCCATGGTGTAGGTCTGTATGCTCGCCGACCGATGGTATGTGTTAGACTAACATCAAGGCATCGTCGCGACCGCAGGGAGTGGGCAACAGAGCATGTGAACTGGAGGAGAAATGAATGGAGCAATGTTCTTTTTTCTGACGAGTCCCGTTTTTCTGTTCATCCTGATAATAGGCGTATTTTCGTCTGGAGGGACCGCGGCAGTAGGAATAATCCTGCGTTCGTGCACGAAAGTGTCAGATTTGGCGGTGGGGGAGTGTTGGTGTATGGTGGCATCTCCATTGACGGGCGCACAGACCTCTACATCATTCGAGATGGACCTCTGACTGGTCGCCGATATAGGGATGAGATCCTCAGACCTATTGTAGTCCCTTACGCTGCAGCAATCGGAGATGACTTCATTTTAATGGACGATAACTGCAGGCCACATCGTGCTAACCTGGTGGAGGATTTCCTTTTCGAGGAAGGAATCGTACGAATGGAATGGCCAGCGTGTTCTCCAGACATGAATCCAATAGAGCACGTGTGGGACGCTCTAGGAAGACGAGTTGCTGGCCGCCAACCACCCCCACAAACTCTCCAAGAACTGGAAAGAGCTCTTCTGGAAGAGTGGGACAGAATACCCCAACTCGTGATTAATAGCCTTATTGACTCCAAGCCTCAAAGGTGTTCAACGTTGCTGGCCGTCCGTGGAAACCATACCCCCTACTGAAAATGATTTCCTTTGAAGAAAACACCTTTTCTTATTCTTTTTTCTCATATGCACAAATTGTGTTTTTTTTTCTTTTGTACACAAATGCGCAATAAAATGCATTTTTTTCTTCCAAACATGTGTAATTTATTCTCATATAGCCTACTACGTCTGTCGACCATGCATCAATCAGCTAAAAAGTTTCCCAGCCACAAAATCGACCTAAAACCGCAATATCCTTTAATTGTTTTGAGCAGTATATATAAATTTTGTAAAACTTACAAATTTTTTATTAACAAACTTTCTAATTTGTAAGCGAGCAAAAGCAATAATTTTCGAAATTTTTATCCAAAACGTGGTATTCTGTTGCCAGTCTGAGTGCGAAAATTAATATTTTCGAAGATTTTACTCCAAAGGGACTTTGTCCCTGAAGGACTGTTGTTTTCGTTTCTACATTTTACGTTGGAAACATTAAATTTCGGTTCACTTTTCAAACTGTTGCCACCAAATAATGCACCCTGTATTATATTTAAAGAAATTAAATAATGAAGAATGTTCATAAATGTATGCATGGTTCTCTCATTGTGATAAAACGAAGGTACCTAGAGCCATCGAATTTTGAATGACGTAATCCTACTGCGAATATGGACATCTGGAAGCCCAAATTTGAAATTTGGAATTTGTTTTATTATCGATTTTATATTTTGTAACATTTTAACGAATTTTGGATTAACAAACTCAAGGATTTCAAAGCGAGCCATGGCAACGTTGTACAGAAAAAACATTTTTATCTCCAGCGTACGAGACTGCTTATCGGAAATTCTAAAGATATGCTCATTTTAAAATTATTTTGCGATATTGAGCTGTTGAACTGAATTTTATGTTTTAAGTGCGAAGAACATAATATTTAATAAATAAAGGTTAACACACAAAATGTTAAATAATGGACGTAATTTAAAATCTGAGAAAAATTTCAGATTTTTAAAAATTTTATTAATTAATATCTCGGCTGATTAAAGTTGTACGCAGTCGAAATGGCTTCACACGAATTTTTGGAATCGAGGATAATGTATTTAATATTTGGCAATGCTATTTTTATTTCGTGGTAAAACTTAGAAATTTCTTATTAACAAACGCTACGATTTGAAAGCGAGCAGAGCACTTTCGAAATAAAGCAGATTTCCGTCTCCAGCTTGCGAGACTGTTGCCGCTCGAAAAAGGCGAAAGTTATCGTTTTTCGGAGTTTTTAATTAATATCTCTGATTTTCATTTCTTTTTTTAAAGGGAACTTTGACCTTTTCCAGGCCCCAGAAAAGAATTGTAGAAAGTTTAGTGACGATAGTTGTAGTAGTGGCTCAATTATTAGAAGATAAAAGCACAGACTTTCTTCTTTATATATACAGATAAGAAATGTATTCTTATGAACACAGCAAACATCTCATTTCACTAATGAAAATCAAAAATTTTCTTATTATTTTTTCTCATATGCACAAATTGTGTTTTTTTTTCCTTTTGTACACAAATGCGCAATAAAATGCATTTTTTTCTTCCAAACATGTGTAATTTATTCTCATATAGCCTACTACGTCTGTCGACCATGCATCAATCAGCTAAAACGTTTCCCAGCCACAAAATCCACCTAAAACCGCAATATCCTTTAATTGTTTTGAGCAGTATATAGAAAATCAGAGATATTAATTAAAAACTCTGTAAACGCTAATTTTGGCCTCTATTTTTCCGAGTGGTAGCAGTCTCGCACGCTGGAGATAAAAAACTGCTTTATTTCGGGAAATGTTGCCACTGCTCGCTTTCAAATCGTAGAGTTCGTTAATAAAAAATTTCTAAGTTTTACAACGAGATAAAAGTAACATTGCCAAACATTAAATACATTATTCGCGATTCCAAAAATTCTTGGGAAGCCATTTCGACTGTTTCCATCTTATTACGACTTTAATCAGCGGAGCTATTAATTAAAAATTCTGAAAACACTAATTTTCGCACTCAGTTTTCCGAGTGGCAACAGTCGCGCGTCAAAGATAAAAATACTTTATTTCGAAAAGTGTTGCTCCTGCTCGCTTTCAAATCGTAGAGTTTATTAATCAAAAATTTGTATATTTTACAAAATATATAAAAACGAATGTCTGTTTGTGTGTTTGTGTGCTTGTTTGTTTGTTTTGCGTTATTGATTTGTGATCAGTTATGATCACTTTCTTTTGCCACATTTAATCGACTATAATTGAATATAAGTAAAAACGGGTTTTTGCTAAAGATAAAAATTTATTAACTCTAATCGGGCTAAGAGTTTCAAGATTGCCTGAGCTTCTCTTTCTCATAGTGCCCATGATGACTCTGTTCAGGTTTCCTAAAGGTCCTCGATGTATACGAACGTGCACCTAGACAGCTAAGATCTTCAGCGATTTTGGACACAGCGATTGGTTGCTCTTGGTATGTTTTATTGTGAATAAAGAAGAAAATCTTTTGGGAGAATACAGAAATGGTATGACTGGATTTTGTGCCAATATGCCTGAGAAGCAATAATTTACTTGAAATGCTACAGATGCATATGGGTGGAGAAATGCTCAGCTGCACATTAGCATTATTGTAATAGATTTAGGTAATAGTCAAGAGATCGATATAATAGATTCTGATTGACTTTCTACTGTGATTGCGAATATCAGTGTTGCCAAACTACTGACAGACTGTGGGCTGTGACTATTATGAACTTCCTGAAAGGTACAGGGTGGTTATAATTAAAGTGACCCTATTCAGACCACTCTAGAACCCGTTCTACTTTTTCGATTTTGATGAAATTTATATATGTTATATGGACCATGGGAAAACGATTTCTGCAATAAAAATAGTTCAAATTTTGACTACCAGGCGGAATTGTGGCGCCTAAAGAAGGACAAAAAATTTGTCATAAACATTAAAATTTATTCAGTTACAGAATGTGCTCCATTGACATCAATTACGTGTTGAAAGCGGATTATAGCGTGTTCAATGGTAGCGCGAAATAACTCCCAAGGGATTTCAGCAAGATAGCGTGTAATATTGGCTTTGAACTCAGGTTAAGTCCTAATTCCACCTCCATAAACACTTTCTTTTAGGAATCCCCACAACCAAAAATCACAGAGATTTAAGTCGGGTGAGCGAGGAGCCCAGGTATCCGAAAAAACTCTGGATATTACATGACTCTCGCCAAAGTTAGCACGAAGCAGTTCTTTGACTTGGCGCCCAGTGTGGGGAGTTGTTCCATCTTGCATGAAGAGAGTGGTCTAATAAAACAGTTTTACCAGTACAGTTTGATCTTTTTTATGTAAGGGCGCGATTAATTATCACAAAGGCACGCAGAATGATTTTCTGGCTTTGGCCGCAAGTTTCTTTATAGGTTTAACTAATTTGCACAATGAATTTTTGAAAAGTGCCATCTGGTGGTCAAAATTTGAACTATTCTTTTATTGCAGAAATCTTTTCCTTATAGTCCACATAACATATATCCCAAGTTTCATCAAAATCCGATAAGTGAAACGGGTTCTATAGGGATCTGAATAAGATCACTTTAATTACAATCAACTTGTATATAAATAGGGGCAAGGGTTCGTCTTTTGTGTTCTCTTACTACTATGAAAAAGTGTTGAAAATCCGTTTATATGGGGTTGTGAGGAGAAAGGATTTAATTTACAAAATAACTGTGCTTAATGTTCCAGAGAAAGACTAAATTTGCCATAAAACCAGGATAAGGAATAGTAGAAAAAATATACTGGTTGGTACTCAGATTCTAGATACCTGAGTGTGATTTATTTTTAACTTAAAAAGAAATTAGTATCATTTTATTTTCTTTTTAAAAACTTTCATTCGTCAGTCTTTAATTTTGAAATAAACGTATACATGAGCTATCACTCCGTTATTTAATTTAATATTTAAAATGATTGGCTTAAGATACGTAAAATAATTAAACATGCGAAGAAACTAAGTTAGAGTTACATTTTCGAGATTTCAATTATCCGAAGCAATTTATTTCACTTTTTAAATTTGTTTAGGAGGAAAGTGGAAGAAAGTTGTCTGCAATTAATATTTAACTCATTAACTTAAAACAAAGCTAATTAATTTATTTGATTATCTCGGCTGTATTTATAATTTAAATGATCAATTATTTTCCTTCGCTGAATCTCCAGGAAATCTTTAAATCACTTATTTAAATTAAGAATTCAACTCTAATTCAAGAATACGCCCATGAATTAAATATTCGATTTAATTATCATGGATGTTCAGAAGCAAAGAAATTTCAATTTTTTCGAATTATAGAAGAATTTGTAGTTGGTTTTAAAATGTGAGACATGTACCTATATTTGAGTAGAACTCTAAAATATTTAGCTATCAGTTTATAATTTCTAAGTGATTAAATCTCAGAAAAGCACTTTTAAATTACATTGCATTTTAATAAAACTTTTAATTTATGGTTTGTAACAATTCTAACTAAAACTAAGCCAAATGGTTTAGTAAAATAAGTTTTAAGTGTAAAATTTGATTACGATTTATGGAAAAAACTAACACCATATTTACATGCAGAAATAAAATAGCAATTATGTATGCTTGAAGAAAAAGCATTCTTTCGAGAAGGGTTGTTTTATGTGATAACGGCAAAGCCTTGAGGGCTATCTGCCTAAGGAAGGGGTGCCTTCCTGGAGGACTTTCTAAGGGAAACTGTTTCGTATGCATGTTACAAATGGGAAAAACCACAAAAACGCCCATGCAGCCGGCCAGTTCGCGGGATTCGAACCTCGGATCGAACTACGTGTGTTCAGCCAAAGAACGTCTATGTAAAGAAGGAAAGGCTTCATAGATGTAATGTAAACCAGTTTGCCTTCTACGCCGCTAGAAAGAAAAGGGAACGTTCGCCAAGGGATTTGGCGACGGAACCTGTTGGCGATAATTTTCCCTCTCTGATGTACCAGACCTGGCCAAGATTTCCTCCTCCGCCACGTGTATAGGAAATTGAGGAACACGGGTTAAGATGAACCGTTCTTTGACCTGCGAAGTGATGAAATATTAGGTGAAGTTTCATTTTCACTGGCTGTTGAACTTGAATTATACATATCGCAATCTGATGTCTGATTTTATATCCGTCAATATGGAGGGAAAAAAATGAAGTCACACAGCTTTAAACTCTTGATAAACGTGACCGTCGAACCTGTTCGAACTTCGAAATCAGCTTCGAGCTTTGGCGCTTTTTGGCGATAGGTATGTCATGCATGCGCAGCTGTTTCCCTTTTAGTTCGAAGGGAGCCACTTCCGATGCGGCGAAGTTTTCCTTCTTAATAATATATATTCTTTGGTTCGGTGACTTTACTGCTCGGCCATTGGTGGGTCCATGCTTACGAAAAGAATAACGGATTATTTTAAAATTCTAATATTAATATCTCATAAACCGAGGCGGAAAGCTGAATGCTTTTGGCAGTTCAAATTAAATACTTTCAAATGCAGAGAAATTCGTAAAGCATGCGATATTAGGAGTTTGGCAAATGTAGGAAATAATAAAAATGAACAAAGTTTTAAAAACTAAGCCGAAACCAATGCAGAGAGTTTAAGGACAGAATCAAAAAAGTAAAACTTATGTGTAAGTACACTCATTTCTATAACCTTATATGATAACGAGCGTAATAAGGCAATTTGAAACCATTAAAAACCTCACCTAAGGGCTTAATATAATAAAGCTAAAATTACTGGAATATAAAACAGTTTAATTTTTAAAAGCATAATTACTTTTAGCACTTGTCTCGCTAGTTAAGAATGAAAAAGTTGATATAAGAATTAAAATGTAAGAACCGATTATATGATAAAAACTTAATAAACACATTGTGGATTAGAAAAAGATAGAGAGAATTGAAATAAAATTTAACTTAAATTGAAACTACTTGAGTGAGCCTATTTGAAAAGTTTCAAATAATGATAATGCATAAAAATAAATCAAGATAATTTTATTTTAGTATAAATTATTAAAACAGTTTGTGGCATAAAATCTATTATGCTTGCAAAAAATGTAATAAAGAGCTGTAAAGGGTAAGTAAAGCAGTAAATATTTTTGTTTAATTTCAATTTTTACTTCCTCGTACGACGAAAGAAAATATTGTAATCGCCATAAATTCCGTATATCATAATTCAACGAAAACATCCATTTCAACCGCTCTCAAAACCATTTGAACGAAGTTCTTTTGTGGCATCTGTCAGACACTCAGCCGTGCACGGAGGACAACGCTGAGACCCAACTAATCATGAGCAAAAAAGATCGTTCCTAAGAGTGTATCCTTCACATTTCGGGCAGGCATCCACGCCCACACGACAATGCTTGACGGTTGCAGAATCTCCGCAAATGCAATCAGCCTTTTCATGGGCGGCTCGCCGCCCAACCAATAAAGTGGTTAGCGTCGCTGACTGCCGTACCGAAGGGCTCGGCTTCGAATTCCGGAGAAGGCATGGATGTTTGTAAATGCAAAGTGTCGGTGCGGCATGGTGGCACTTTAAATATGCGGCGAGCCGAAAGTCCTCTCATGTGCTTTGGTGGAAAGGGACAGGGGTGGGAGACCCTCGGACCCGTCCCCCCGGGGTGCTCTCCATCAAAATTGGGGGCGGAACTCAGCCAAATCGTGCTGTCGCCTGTTAGGTGCTCAAGGTTATTGCCAACGACAGGCATAATCTAGCGCTCCTTGACACAAGAATTTTCGTGGGCTTGGACTAACTCTGTTAGGGAAGTGAGCATGAGCAACAATAACAACAACGGGCGGCTCGCACCTTGATGGAGGAGTCGGCAGTGGAGAAGTAATCAGAAAGAACGATACCATAATAGCTAAGAGGAAAGGGCACTTGGGATCTGAAAATTCCGTCTTTCAGCCCGAAGCGGAGGACATTAGAGAGGCCATAGCAGCTACAAATGACTATGGTGCGAACATGTTTAGCATTTTTTCAGATAGCCTCTCAGTAATTCATGCGATCCGAAATCCTTTTCATCCTGCTCCGCTCATAAAAGATATACAACGCATGCTCCGTGAAAATAAGAACCACAAGGCAGTTCACATTTCCTGGATAAAGGCCCACGTCGGGCACCAGGGAAATGAACAAAGGGTTGAGCTCGCGAAGCCGCACTCAATATAGATGTGCAAATTGTGCGCATCCTGCTCCCAAAATCCCATCTCAAGAGCGGTATCCTGACCACTACACTACAACATTGGCAGAATGAATGGGAAGGAATTCCCCAGGGTAGGAGTGCCCATGTTTTTTTACAACAAATCTTCCACCAACCGCCTTATTTCACCACCTTACATAACTCGTTTCGTCACAGACCATGGTCTTTTTCCGGAATACTTCTAGAAAAGGGGTTTTGTTTACCCTAACCTGTGTGTGTGCGGTGAGGCTGCATCCCCAGACCATTACATAACAACGTGCTCACTCAGAGAGACGTGGACATGCGGTTGCCAGACATTGACGACCTATTTAAGCGATTCTTAATCAAGCATCCGGTCTCCCTTAAAAAAATTAAGAAGTATAATGGAAAAAGTAGAGGCATTAGGGCGGGATCTGTGCCATGCATGTTAGTGTGCATCAGTTTATTGCTTATGTATTTGTATGCTGTCTTAGCAGTATCTGTACATCTATAATATAGTTATATATCTGTATATTACGCAGTGTCTCCATATCTGAATAAGGTCGGTATAACGCAAAGTATCATGTCCGTATCTGTGTAGTATTTAGTAATGTATTTAGGCTCTATGTATCTGCTTGCTGTCTAGTATCAGTATTTAGTATCTGCGTTTTCATTCGTACTAAAAATCTGGCTAGTATGTTTAATAGCTGTATAGTTTATAGAGTAAAGTTTAATATTTGTGATTCATATTTAATATCTGCATAATAGTGTATTTAGTATCTGTTTATATGCGTTATTTCGTCGTATATCGTATTCATATATCTGCGTAATGTCTGGTATTAGTATTTAGGATCTGTGTCTGCATTCGCATTTAATATCTGCGAAATTAGAGCATATTAGCTGTTTATCAGTATAATTTAGTATCTGTGTATCTGTATCAGCATTTAGTATCTGTGTATCTGTATCAGCATTTAGTATCTGTATATCTGTATCAGCATTTAGTATCAGTGTAGTACGGAATTGCATATTTAGTATTTGTGAATTTGTGTACAGACTTATGTATAGTGTATTCGTATTCAATATATGTGTAATACTGTATTTAGTATCTGTATGCCTGCGTAATATATTGCATTAATGTTTAGAATATGTGTCTGCATCCGCATTTAATATGTGTGTAGTAAATAATAATATCTATAGTATCTGGTTATCAGTATAATATAGTATCTGAATATCTATTTCACTATTTAGAATCTGTGTAGTACGTAGTAGTGTATTTAGAATCTGGATTTTGTAATGACTTGCATTAGTATTTAGAAGTTATGTCAACGTTCGTTTTTAACATCTGTGTAGCATTTAATAGTGCACCTATGCATCTATATAATATCAACATTATTATTCAATATCTGTTTCAGCATTCGTAATTATCTCTGAAATTTCATTTACTTAGTATCTATATTTTAGTTATTATTTATCTAGCATATGCAAAATGTATAGTTTAATGTCTTCATAACTATATGTAGCATCTTATTAAACTCCCCATGCGTTTGTTGTGAGGCGCCGGGGGTGTCGTATTGAACAGTTGCTTGGTCCGGACAATATTTTGTAGAAACATTAGGTATTTTTTAAGCAGGAGAGATGAAATATGAACAATGCCCTCGCCGGGACTCTAACCACGGACCTCTCGAATATGCGCCGAGCGTGCTGACCACTACACCGCAGAGGCAGGCTAAGAAAGCGGGAGAAATACCTTATATACTCCATCTTTTAAAGGGCGACTGCGGATTAGGGGACCCAATCACCAAATCCTGGCGGTGAAGAATCATCGCTCACCACCTTTTCTAGTTCAGGCACCATTGTAGAGACATTAGGTATTTTCTGAAGCAGGAGAGATAAAAGATGAGCAATGCCCTCGCCGAGATTCGAACCACGAACCTCTCGAATACACGTCGAGTGTGCTGACCACTACACCCGGAAGGCATACTAAGAATGCGGGAGAAATACCTTATAACTTAATTAGTTTATGTAAGCCGCCCGGGTGTCCGGATCCGCTTTCACACGTCACCTGTACGTACGGACAGAACAAAGGACTCTTTCTGCCAAAAAAGATTGCAAATTGAATTTGAAATGTATTCAGATGAGAGTTTTTCTTGACGACTGTACGTACATGTATACATGTATTTCACATAACTCAAGAACGAGTAGATGTAGATGCTAAAATTTTCTATATCGGACTGCTATAACATGTAGTTGTGCACCTCCGCTTTTCGTTGCAATCGGAGGCGTCAATCCTATATATATATATATATATATATGTGTGGGTGGGGAAGTTGAAGATGTTTTATTTTAGTAAATAATACTTCCACACTTTTTCCACGCCAAAGAAATATTTAATGATAAAGCTATACAGATTGAATTAGATAATAGTGCCTTAGCGTCTTCTTGCGCTTGTTGGATACAATACAAACACAGTTCTGCATCAGTTTTGTTATTTTAAATAGCCGCTCGGCGCCTACTCGCGCTCGCTACCATTGCCACAACCTTCGCGTGGTTCTCTGACATCATCGTCTCCACCTCGCTCTTCCAGCAGGCGGACAGGTGATGCCCTCTGGTGGCTATGGAACTTAGAGATCCCATACATACATATATATACATATATATATAACATACATATATTCCCACTCTGCTACCTGGCTCGGTAAGATTCTTATATGTTAGTAAACTGTGCATTTTCTGTTTCAAAAGTGATTGCATTATGGGATTTTTATGTTTCGGTTAAGGATTTTATGCTTTTAGTTAATCTGCATCCAGTAGTTGTAGAATTATCAACAATTTAAAAGTGCCGAGTTAAGCATAAAAAATTGCCGTTCTTTTTTCTTAGATTTGAAACTCAGTGGACTAGTGAATTAAGTCTGTTTCTGCACTTTCAATGCCTTTTTATCGAGTGGGACCAAAAGTAAACTTTCCGTTTTGTGCACCGAAAAATCTGTCTTCATGCACGCTGGACGAATTGCTGGTTTTTGCATAGGAACTGTGATTTTAATTCTGAAAGCAATTTATATATGTTTTAATTATATTTGGTGTTTTATGCTTTTCTGTATTTTAGAATTTTTAATGAAGAGGTTTTGAGTTTTTATGTATTTTTGTTTTGCCTCGACGATAAAGCTGAATTGATTGAATGAGAAATATATCTCTAATGAAATTGGAGGATAATAACTTTAAGTGAAATGCAGCAAAAATACTTTTAATTTAACAGGCCATACAAGGAACTCATGTGGTGTCCATATAAAATTTTTCATTATGGTATAAATGTACAAATTTATAACCTTAATTCATAATAAAAATATTGATTTCCGCTGTGATATGTTAGCATTATTATTATTATACATTATTAGTCTTCTTTTGCAGTAACTTATTTGAAATTTTAAATGATAAAAGTTTAAAATGTAAATAAAAATCAGGAAAAATATATCCTTTTTTTATCATGTGCATAAATTATGGGACACTGCAATTGTGTTAGTCTATTCTTTCATAACGCGAGTTCTCTACGTTATGTTTGCCTTTCCTCATATAATTCTATGTCTATCATCTTGCCTTTGGGCACTTTTTTTGGCTTATGCATACTAACATCAACATTTAAAAATTTTTCTATTGTTTAGAAGTTTGCCCAAATCATATCGAAAGTTTGTTGGATTTTCAGCTTAAGAATGAAAGTAATAATACCGCTTAAAAATATTTCATTTGTGATTACAGATCTTGAGGTGAAAATGAGATTTAATGCGAGTCACACAAGATTCCAAAGAGAAAAATTCCAGAAATTTCTCGGCTTATCGATTGGGTTTCAAAAAATGACTCTGAAGAAAAATAAATAGTCAACTCTGTGAAAGCACCATTTACTCATATACCGCTGCAATAGTTGCTAACTTAGCTCTTATCTCTAACTCCCTTCCTACTTTTTTCCGTCTATTTTAACGACACGGTTAGGAGCTTTGTGTCATTACTTGCGATCGTTAGAAATGATTTCCGCCGGGGAAAAGATAATATGAGAAACCGTCGAAAATTGCTTTGCAAATGCGTGTGCTGCAATGCCTCTAAACGACGTTAGTTGTTGGAGGTTAATCGGGAATTCTGGGATCTTTTGTTACTCCCTTAACAATAGGCTGCGGTTTTATACCTACAGTTAGGAAGTTAAATGGTGTTTCTTAAATTTTTATATTTTTTACAGCAATCAGCTGAACTTTTATAAATGGGAAACGGCGTTTTATTCATTGCGCTTGCCTTAAATTTTGATTATTATGAGTGTAAAGAAATATTACTTAAAAAGCACTCTTTAAGCACATTTATGCATAATTACTATGGAAAAACGAAATATTCATGTATCTGAAAATATCGATGTTATCAGAATGCATGAACAGGTGTGCATCTGTGAAGTTTCATTAGCAAGTTTCAATAAATCCGAAAGCTGAAGTAAACAGCAGTTTTATAGCGCAGCCTTTGAAGTACAATCTTTGTAAGCAATGTTTAGCACATTCTTAAAGGCCGTTAACACTGGGATTTATATGAGCTAACGAAGACATCTAGCATAGCCGACGCACCTCCCAAACGAGTTTTCCTCAAAGCGGAGAGAGTTGAAAAATCTGAACTGTACGTATAGCAGATCTAGTCGACACATAAAACTGACTCCATTAACTCAGATAAAGCCCGGTGTGAAAGACCCTTTACAGTTGCCTAAGTCTTTCCTAAAACTCATCTCCTAGAATGCTGTTTAAGTCTGTGGTTACGTAGAGTGTTGCCTAAAAATTTCAGAACGTTTATTTGCTGAAATGGAATTCTGCGACGACACACTGTTGTGCACCAGAATCCAGCATTTCCAGTGAAACAAATCAACCCTAATGCATTGATAATTCTGTAGAAGCCTATCCATTGTAACTTTGTGAAGTATCTAATGTCCACCAGTTCATCTAATGTCCTCAAAGACAAAATTTCTTGCGAATTACCTCTTTCCAATTGGTACTTGCTCATGATTTCTGAAATCGTATTTTCTTTGGCCATGCCACACCATTTCCATCCCAAGTAGATGATTGCGGTTCTTTTCAGTATTATATTCGCAGAACCAAGTTTCAATTCCAGACACAGTTTGTTTGAAACAAATAAAGATTATTGTCTCTCATTTGATTCAATATATAGAAATTTGATCTGCATTCTATGTGAAGTTAATATTTGAAAGACAATAAAAATATTTTATTTTGCTCAATATTTTCCAAGGCGATTTCATTGAGCATCATCATCTGTCATTCGAAGAGAAAGTGACATTTTTCAGCTACAATTATCGAATTTGTTCGATGTTATCATCCTTTCGAAACTTCAGAAATCGGCCATTCCTAGGTTCGCCACCAATGTCTTCCCGTCATAACAAAATCGTCTATACCAACGAAATGCATTGGTTCATATTAATTAATGCATTGGTTCACATTGTATCGATTAATACGTTTTATGAAATGGACAAATTTTTTGCTATCTATATATAAAAAACGTTCATGTGTAATTAGATTTTTAATGAGAAAAATAGCTAATTATTTATATTTTACAGTGTTTGCTATACGTTTGATGGACGAGTTTACAAAGTGAAACATTTTGGATGATGATTTATTCCTCTCATAGTGACTTACTTACGTCAAAAGATAATACAAAATACGTAGAAGTGTTTCATACAACTCAAATACAAATAGAATTGTGATTAGATCTTCATTTGAATCACGCAATTTTACACAATTTCTGGTTCACAAAAAGCCTCATTTTTTCCAAAGTTTTCCCGTTTCAGTACAACTTAATATCATCTAATATTTCCTCATAATAGTTTCTTTCCTTCTTGAAAAATAGATTTAAATTTGGAGGGCAAAAAAGAATTTAAGCCTTGAAATAACATTATGCTTATGGATTCAGTGTATGTTAATGGCCAAATTCACATTATCGCATTCATTCTATAACATGTAATGGAAACATTTCTTTTAATGAGCTATATAGCTGCTGTAATGTATGTCTAGCATTGTAATGATACTCTAAACTTTGCTTTTACTATGCATTGTATATAATTCATACTATTTAGCAATAAAACTGATCACATATTATTTAGATGATATTTGCAATAAATTTAAAACCGTTTATTTTTGTACCTCTATTAAGCTTTATTCCACTTGATTTACGCATTATCATGTATTCTGAACGAATAAGACATATTTACAAAAAGCATATCTCAAGTTAATGATAAATTAAATATTTGATGTAGTCGCTTGGAGCTTTCAATTTACCGAATCTTCTGCATTACGTTTTATGGACTTAATGCTATATTTGTTTAGTGTGACTATCATAACAGTTGTGATCATGATCAATATTGATTTCAAAATGAAAATGTGAAGTTTTACATTTCTGTACCAATAGCTAAACCACCTCTGTACAATCTCTGTACCATCTCTGTAGGATCTTAAGCTTGTATATGAGTGAGTAATAAGTAATATGCAGTAAGCACTGTTGATCTCTGCAATACTGTTATGAGTAATAATACTCTTGAATGTTGCCAATTAGCTCAACTATGTGCTGTAATTGTCATAAATTATTGTTGTTGTTTCTTATTTTGCTCTAACGGAAGTACCCGATGGCAGTTAAATTAGATTGATAGTAATGTATCTAACAACAGAGGGAACGATACAGCGGTAATCCTTCTCTAATAACGTTGCAAAAATACGCTTCATAGTCACACATTTTTCAGTCTGATGCGATATGGAATCCACATAAAAAATTTCGATTGAAAAATAAACTGATTCTCTCTCATTATATCAGCAACAATGGCACGCACTTTCTAATCATTTTCGTCTTTCTAATCAATTGGTCGTAAAAGCATTCCATCCAATAGTTCGATTTTAGTCGATTAAATGTGGCAAAAATTGATCATAATTAACCAGAAATCAATAACGCGAACAAACAAACACGCAAACAGAAATTGTTCCTTATATACACTGCTCAAAACAATTAAAGGATATTCTAAGTTTTATATAAAATAAAGATATAAGGGAATTTTTTTTGCCGAAAATGGAAGAAGAGAATCACAAATGCAAATTTTTCTGATTTTCAAACTGTGGAGTATGCAAATTTTGAGTTCGACGTCAAAAACGTCGCTTCAGTGGCAGCGAATGAAATTTGACTTTCAACTGAATGAAAGACAATGAAGACAAGGATGATCGGCATTCAGTGACTGCTTTGTTTCGATGAGTACGATGTCTCAGCGAAGTCATTTAACCGATTCAGAAGCTTGGAGAGTTGTTGGTAGGTTAGAAGGGGGCCAAACTCAAGCCGAAGTAGCGCAAACCATTGGAGTGTCACAAAGTGTGATTTCCAGGATCTGGAACCGTTTTTTGGAAACTGGAAGTGTAGGCCGAAGACCAGGGCAAGGTCGTAGACGGGCAACAACGCCCAATGAAGATCGTTATTTAGTGTTAACGGCTCGAAGACACCGAAATATGAATGCTACTCTTCTCCAACAACACCTTCGCTCGGCTACTGGTAGGACGGTTTCAACTCAGACTGTCCGAAACCGGCTCCATGGTGTAGGTCTGTATGCTCGCCGACCGATGGTATGTGTTAGACTAACATCAAGGCATCGTCGCGACCGCAGGGAGTGGGCAACAGAGCATGTGAACTGGAGGAGAAATGAATGGAGCAATGTTCTTTTTTCTGACGAGTCCCGTTTTTCTGTTCATCCTGATAATAGGCGTATTTTCGTCTGGAGGGACCGCGGCAGTAGGAATAATCCTGCGTTCGTGCACGAAAGTGTCAGATTTGGCGGTGGGGGAGTGTTGGTGTATGGTGGCATCTCCATTGACGGGCGCACAGACCTCTACATCATTCGAGATGGACCTCTGACTGGTCGCCGATATAGGGATGAGATCCTCAGACCTATTGTAGTCCCTTACGCTGCAGCAATCGGAGATGACTTCATTTTAATGGACGATAACTGCAGGCCACATCGTGCTAACCTGGTGGAGGATTTCCTTTTCGAGGAAGGAATCGTACGAATGGAATGGCCAGCGTGTTCTCCAGACATGAATCCAATAGAGCACGTGTGGGACGCTCTAGGAAGACGAGTTGCTGGCCGCCAACCACCCCCACAAACTCTCCAAGAACTGGAAAGAGCTCTTCTGGAAGAGTGGGACAGAATACCCCAACTCGTGATTAATAGCCTTATTGACTCCAAGCCTCAAAGGTGTTCAACGTTGCTGGCCGTCCGTGGAAACCATACCCCCTACTGAAAATGATTTCCTTTGAAGAAAACACCTTTTCTTATTCTTTTTTCTCATATGCACAAATTGTGTTTTTTTTTCTTTTGTACACAAATGCGCAATAAAATGCATTTTTTTCTTCCAAACATGTGTAATTTATTCTCATATAGCCTACTACGTCTGTCGACCATGCATCAATCAGCTAAAAAGTTTCCCAGCCACAAAATCGACCTAAAACCGCAATATCCTTTAATTGTTTTGAGCAGTATATATAAATTTTGTAAAACTTACAAATTTTTTATTAACAAACTTTCTAATTTGTAAGCGAGCAAAAGCAATAATTTTCGAAATTTTTATCCAAAACGTGGTATTCTGTTGCCAGTCTGAGTGCGAAAATTAATATTTTCGAAGATTTTACTCCAAAGGGACTTTGTCCCTGAAGGACTGTTGTTTTCGTTTCTACATTTTACGTTGGAAACATTAAATTTCGGTTCACTTTTCAAACTGTTGCCACCAAATAATGCACCCTGTATTATATTTAAAGAAATTAAATAATGAAGAATGTTCATAAATGTATGCATGGTTCTCTCATTGTGATAAAACGAAGGTACCTAGAGCCATCGAATTTTGAATGACGTAATCCTACTGCGAATATGGACATCTGGAAGCCCAAATTTGAAATTTGGAATTTGTTTTATTATCGATTTTATATTTTGTAACATTTTAACGAATTTTGGATTAACAAACTCAAGGATTTCAAAGCGAGCCATGGCAACGTTGTACAGAAAAAACATTTTTATCTCCAGCGTACGAGACTGCTTATCGGAAATTCTAAAGATATGCTCATTTTAAAATTATTTTGCGATATTGAGCTGTTGAACTGAATTTTATGTTTTAAGTGCGAAGAACATAATATTTAATAAATAAAGGTTAACACACAAAATGTTAAATAATGGACGTAATTTAAAATCTGAGAAAAATTTCAGATTTTTAAAAATTTTATTAATTAATATCTCGGCTGATTAAAGTTGTACGCAGTCGAAATGGCTTCACACGAATTTTTGGAATCGAGGATAATGTATTTAATATTTGGCAATGCTATTTTTATTTCGTGGTAAAACTTAGAAATTTCTTATTAACAAACGCTACGATTTGAAAGCGAGCAGAGCACTTTCGAAATAAAGCAGATTTCCGTCTCCAGCTTGCGAGACTGTTGCCGCTCGAAAAAGGCGAAAGTTATCGTTTTTCGGAGTTTTTAATTAATATCTCTGATTTTCATTTCTTTTTTTAAAGGGAACTTTGACCTTTTCCAGGCCCCAGAAAAGAATTGTAGAAAGTTTAGTGACGATAGTTGTAGTAGTGGCTCAATTATTAGAAGATAAAAGCACAGACTTTCTTCTTTATATATACAGATAAGAAATGTATTCTTATGAACACAGCAAACATCTCATTTCACTAATGAAAATCAAAAATTCTTTTTAAGCTTTATTGTTAAGGGAGTTCATGTAGGGATTACTAATTTCTGCATCAAGAGAAAAATTCGGAAAACTAAAAGTATCACATTTTCCCAGTTTTCCGCATATAAGAAGAGTTCGAAACGGTTGCAAGCGAATGCTGCAGAATTCTTAGAATCGAGAATGTTTCCCAGAGAAAATATACATGAGGGTAAAGAGAAATAGAGTTTTGCTTGCACACTGCCAAAAAAAAAAAAAAGAAAGGAAAAGAAATAAAAATGGGACTCTTCTATATCTCCCGTCCACTGGGCCGATTGACGAAATTCAAATTACGTTTTTCATGTCTCGAAAGCGCGACTTATGATATATATTAGATTTTTACACAGCATCATTCTAACATAGTTATTTTTACACAAAATCGGACATTTGACTGAAATGATATGCCAATTGGTTTTTCCATATTTCGATTCTACGACTCAAATTATGCCTAAAAATTAAATTTTATAAAGTTTGGTGCGAAATGAATTCAAATTTACAAATTTGTCTTGGCGTATTTTTTTTCAGTTTCTTCCAAGAATGATTTACTTGGCGAACTTCTTAATTTATAGCAACTTATTTTCATTTTCCTTTTTTAATTGCAGACGATAGTAAGAAATTATCGTTCATACTTTCAAATAATTTTAACACGGTCCGTAAAACGCATTTGTGTTATTATCGCTTTTAAGAATGATGCCAAATTTCAAAGCGCGCAAATATATAAATTCACGTATATATTAGGAAATATTAAATAAAAAACGCTCTAAATGTTTTCAGGTATGCTTAGAAATACATCTACTTTAACATGATGGTTAAACTTTTATAGATTATAATTCAAATGTTTTTCGAAACATTTATAAAAATTATTTTAAAATATAAATTAAAAAAAAAATCATAAAAATGCGCGGCTTTTATTTGGAATGAACCTAAATTTCGAAATGTGAGAGAAGGAATCGAGTAAGTTTAATAAAAAAAGACATATTAGTAAATATATATCAAATTGAATTAACATTGAGGAGCTAAAATTTTGAGAGCTAATTTCTTAAAAACTACTCGTGCCAGTTTTACAAAATTTGGTAGTTTGGCATAATTTGAGTCATAAAATCTAAATATGATAAACATTGGCATGTCATTTCAGAAAAAGTCCGCTTTTGCGTCAAAATTCCTATATTAGAACACGGCTGTATATGAATCTGATACATATCCTAAGTCGCGCTTTCGAGACATGAAAAACGCAATTTGAATTTTGTCAATCGGCCCAGTAGAACGAGAGATATGGAAGTTCCCCTTTTTGCCCGCAAAATATATATCTAGTTTTAAAGTGAAAGGGGGAATACACATAGGAAAGGATTAAGTGTGTATTTAGTTACTAAGCTAAGAAAATCTTATGAATAGAAATATAGAACAAGGAAATATATATACATAACAAACACAGAACACACACTTCGCCTTCTTTAATACTACCTCTTTTAACACAGTTTGATTGAAGTTTGTTGGTATATATTTAATCGTAACGTAAGTATTTGGCTTGAAATTATTTGGTAACTGTAAAAAAGAATATGCCATTATTTTTCTTGTTTATGATACTGAAAATTGAAAACTATCTACTTAAGCCTTGTTTCACATCGATTGTTTCTGACGAAAGTAGAGTAAAAGCAAGCAAAGTGTTATATGATCGTTCCTCATTTTTTTCATCCTTCTGCGTAAAACACACAAGTATGGAATTTCTATTCAATTCATCATGAATCTTTCAAACGATTAAATTAAAAAGTTGGATTTATCTGGAAGTTTTGCATCAATCAAAACGATTGTTTGAATTTAAAATTCAGATGAAAATAAAATGCTTCTTCTTGTAAGTAATTATGACAAAATTAATTCTGCGGTTGTAAATTGTTTTCAAAAAGACTGAAATAATTGAGGAAGTTTTTTGTTTCTTTTTTTTTCCTTTTTTTAAGGGGAAGAAAAGGATAATTCTTATTTCCTATATTATAATTATGATTCATTTTTACTCATATAATTATAATCTAAATATCCAAAAAAATTAATTTCCCACTTTTGAGTGAATGTTGCATGTAATTTTAAAAGAAAAAAAGTAAAATCCGAAAGCTTTCAGATTTTACATTACGCCCAAAGGGGCGTTTTTTATGTTCTGTGTGTTACCGTTATTTATTAAATATCATGTTCTTCGCACTTAAATCATACAAATTAAATTCAACAATAATATCTCAAAACATTTAAAAACAACTTATCTTAAGGTGTTCTAATAGACAGTCTCCCCTGCTGGAGATTTTTTTCGGTGCCGTGTTGCTTTTGCTGGCTTTGAAATCGTTGAATTCGTTAATCAAACATTCGTTAAAGCTTTACAAAATAAGAAAGATATAATAAAACAAATTCTAAATTCAGAATTCGGTTTCGGAAAAAGGTGCCTGTGTTTGGGTGCAGTATTACGTAATTCAAAATTTGTTTGCTGTTGGTGTCGTCTTTTTTCGCAATGCGAAACACATACATACATTTATGTATACTCTTCATAATTTAATTATTTTTAAATATAATAAATGGAGATAATATTTGGTGGCAATATTTTGAAAAGTGATTTAGACTTTTACAGTGATTCAACGCAAAATGCCGTTTCGACACTAATAGCCCTTCTGGGCTAATACTCCTTTGGCTAAAAATGCACGGAATAATTGTGCAAAGCTCGGAATTTGAGAGACAAATTTGAGTTTGGTATGACGATTTCCTTTTTTAGATATCTTCACATCAGCTGGGAAGAAGTGTTTTCTGCATTCATTATAATAGCAATCATTGGTATTTACAATTCACATCTCGAAGAGTGGCGCAATGCTACCTCGTTCGTATTTGCCGTCTTTGAGTAATAACTATAAATTTACCATTGCTGCCTGGATGTTTTTGGTTTGATCTTATAAGGTAGTTCTTCCGCCTTCTCAGTATGCCTTCGTCGTGTTCCTGAAATGACACGTCAGCACAATGAACGCGTACTCGAGATGTCTGAGGTACGAGCTCGGGCGACGGCATTGCTCATTTTTCATGTCTCCTGCTTCTAATTAACCTAATGTCTCTACAGTGGCTTCTGAACTAAAATAGGTGGTGGATGATGATTATCCACCACCAAGATATGTTGATTAGGTCTCCTAATTCCGAGTTGTCCTTTAAAAGCGAGAGTATATAAGGTATTTCTGTCTCCTTTTTAGCATGCCTTCGTGGTGTAATGATCAGCACACTCGGCACGTATTCGAGAGGTCCGAGGCTCGAGTCCCGGAGAGGGCATTGCTTATTTTTCATGTGTCCTGCTTAGAAATAACCTAATGTATCTAGAATCTTAGTGATCGAACCAAGATCTGTGGGGTAAAAACTGCATATTTTACTGCAATGTTTGGCTCCTTCAGCCAATACAGGGATTTTTATTCTGAGTTGCCATACAGCTCCCCTCAGGCACAAATGTATGATAAGAAAATATATGACTAAACTACTCTGTGTGTTGAGAATTGCTTTGGTTGCCTGCGGGCTACCCCACTTGAACCGTATCTTGCATTGTGTGGCTTGTTTGGAAGCTTTGTGGCAGACATGACGTCTTTCATCATTTTGAACTGTGAAAGAAAGAATCAAATAAGTTTAGTAAAAAGGTGATGTTAATAAATTTATACGAAATTCAATTAACGTTGAGGAGCTAAAACTTTGAGTTATTTTTCAAAAACTACTCATGCGATTTTCACAAAACTTGGCACTTACTTTGGCATAATTTGAATCATAGAATTGAAATCTGGAAAAAAATTGATGTGTGATTTTTAAAAAAGTCCGATTTTGTGTTAAAATACTTACGTTCGAGCAATGCTATATATAAATCTAATTTGTACCCTAACTCGCGCTTTGAGACATGAAAAACGCAAGTTAAATTTCCTTAATCGACGAACCTTAATCGAATCCTTAATCGATGGGACATGTAGAACTATCCCCCCTTTTTTTTTAGCTCAAAGAAGCTGTATCACAGAAGAACTGTTAGTCTCGAAAACGCATTTTGTGTTGGTTTACTTTAAACGAGGTAATATTTTTTAAACTGCTGCCACCAAATATTATACATTTGAAGAAATTGAATAATGAACAATATGCATGAATGTAGGTTTGTTTCTCGCACTGTGAAAAAGCAACGGAACCTAGAGGATTTAAATTTTGAATAGCGTAATTTTCCAAAGGATTTTGGGCCCCTGGAAGCCCGAATTTTGAATTTTGAATTTTTTAATTACCTATTTTATAATTTGTAAAACTTTAACGAATTTTTGATTTACAACCTCGACTTCAAAGTGAGCAATAGCAGCACTGTACAGGAAAAAAAATAAATGAATAAAATATTTTTATCTCCAGTGTGAGAGACTGCCTGTTCTAGAGATGTGCTCTCTTTAAATATTTTGTGATATTTTTATTGGGTTGAATTTTATGTAGTATAACGGAGAAGAACATGATATTTAATAAATAAAGGTAACACACAAAACGTTAGAAAAACGCTCCTTTTGTCGTAATATAAAATCTTAAAGCTCTCAGATTTTTATTTATTTATATTTTTACTCATTTTTATTAGTCCAAAAGGCGTTAGCCCAGAAGGCAACTAATTTCGCTTTGATATTTGCGTTGATTCACAAACTGTTGCCAGGAAATATTATTGACATGTATATTATTTAAAAAGCTAAATAATGAAGAATCTGCCTGAATGCATAAATATTTCACGCATTGTGAAGAAGCAACGGTAACTAAAGCCATCAAATTTTGAATAACGTAATCATCCACAAAGTATGGGCATCTGGATGCTCTAATTTGGAATTTGTTTTGTTATCAATTTTTTTATTTAGTAACACTTTAACAAATTTTCGATTAACAAACTCAACAATTTCAAAGCGAGCCATCGCAACACTGTACGGAAAAAAAAGAACATTTTTATCACCAACTCGCGAGACTGTGTTTCGGAAATTTTAAAGATATGCGTATTTTAATATTACTTTGCGATACTGCTATTGAATCACATCTTATGGTTTAAGTGCGAAGAACAATGGTATTTAATAAGTAAAGGCAACACACAAAACGTTATGTAAACGCCCCTTTTGGGATAATGTAAAATCTGAAAGCTTTCAGGTTTTATTTATTTTTTGTTTATTTATTTATTTGTTGTTCAAGATGTACCTCAAAGTAAAAGCGCACTTTTATCTTCGTGAACAAGAACTGTATTAATCTGCATGTTGTTTGGACGCGGGTTGCTGCAAGAGCAAGAAAATGACAAAATAAACTTCGACTTCGTTAATCGGCGATTAATTGCACTCGATTTAATTAATTGTACTCGATTATTAATTAAAAGTTCCAATGAAATATATATGTGCTGAAGTATAGCCTAATAGAATAAAATAGCAAATATATAAGTTAATACCTAAATACGATATGGAAAGCTCATCTTTTTTCTCAGTATCAAAGGGAAATTTAAGAAAAGGTGGGAAATGCTTTTTTGTTTTCTGCACTCATGAACCCATACGTATAAGAAAATATTACGTTAGCATTATTTTAATTAAATAAGAGTGAAAGTAACCTACGTTAAGAAGATTATTAAATTAAGCTTTTTCAATCTGATTTATTCAGTTTGAGATATGTATTATTTAAGAAAGCCTTGTGTACAATGCTTCAAGATATATTTGAATTATCGGTAAGAAATTATTAATTCTGTTAAAAATTCAGAAAGACTACCACAGAAATAAAATAAAGTTACTTTACACTTATTACTTTTATCAGTAGCCATTATCGCTTTTTTGACTTGCTGAGTTTTTGGAGAGCTGATATTGAATCATGTCTTAGATAGCAGTTTTTATGGGATCAGAAGTTATTTCAAGATAAAACGGTATACATTAATACTAAATGGGAGAAGAAAGCTTTTAAAACATCAGGAGGCTTTGCGGATGTTGTGGAAGAGACCTAGGATGTGTACAAATATGTCTAGAGTAAGTTTTTATAGGATTCATATTAGCCGTTGATCAGAAGATGTTAAAGCAATAAATAAATCTTTTAGCCATCTTATCTAAAGTAAGCCTGAAAATGTGAGAGTGTCATGATCTCGGGAATTTTTTTTTTTTTTTGGATTCCTTTGGGAAGTATTTCTTTAGATACTGGGGATCTTCCTTTATTTTTACTCCAGCCTACTTAAGAGATATCAGTATCCGTATGAAGTAATAGCTTGTTATAAAATTTTATCACTTAATCTAAACAAATTAAATAAAATTTAATAACATAAAAGCTAAGAACATCATTTTCTCGGTCTTCTGATTTTAATCCAAATGAAAATGCTTGGAATAATTCAATATTGTTATTTCTACTTAAGTTATCAGTAGAATCTGTGCATATATATAAGTAATATATTAACTACTGTGAGTCTATTAACATTTTTGAAAAATATGTTTTATATCAGTATGGGATCATACTTATTGTATTCGGTAACATAGAGCAACGCACCGAAAATGATCTACTTACACTTCAATATTATGCAACTTTGTGCTAGTTAGGAAAATGCATTTTTGGCAAAATATGAAGGATTATATTATCTATTCTAAAAGCTGTACATGCTACTATTACAATACATTTAAATTATTTTAATCAATTTCTTTCCGATCGAAACCAAAGAGTATGATATAGCAGTTTTTGCAATCTTTTATATTGCTTAATGTAAGATTACCAATGCAAAAATTTCAGTATGGTACACCTCTTTAAATTGGAAAAACAGCATTTAAAGATACAAAATACATAAAACAAGCAAACAAAACAGATAAAAAAATTGAAATTATTTAAAAAATTATAACATTAAAAATCTGAAAGGTTTAGATTTTAAATTACGTCCAAAGAGGCGTTTTTTTAGTACTTTGTGTGTTCCCTTTATTTATTCAATATCATCTTCTTCGCAGTTAAACCATAAAATTCAGTTCAAGAGCAATATCGTGAAATAATTAAAATAAGTATATCTTTAGAATTTCCGATACACAATCTCGCGCGCTGGAGATAAAAACGCTTTTTCTGTACAACGTTGTCATTGCTCGCTTAGAAATCCCTGAGTTTGTTAATAAAAAAATCGTTAAAAGTTTTACAAAATATTAAATCGAGAATAAAACGAATTCCAAATTTCAAATTTGGGCTTCCAGATACCCACATTCGCAGGAAGATTACGTTATTCAAAATTTGATGGCTCTAAGATTCGTTGTTTTATCAGAATGCGAAAAACATGCATACATTTATGGAGATTTTTCATTATTTAATTTCTTTAAATATAATACAGGGCGATAATATTTGGTGGCAACAATTTGAAAAGTGAAACAACGCTTGTAGTGAACCAACGCAAAACGCCCAAACTAAATTAATAGTCCTTCTGGGCAAATTGTCCCTTTGGATTAGTAAAATAAAATGGATGCTTAAGTATCAAACATTAAAGAAGTAAGCCAATCGAATTTGCATAACGTGAGTAAATTTGTAGGACGTTTAATTTGGAGGTTAAATCGAACCTTCTTTTATCAGCTTCGGAGGAGCAAAATTATGAAAAGGTGTAAATTAACCCACGTTAAGTAGATCATTAAATATGATGACAACTGCAGAAAATTCTAGCTAAATAAGAGAAAGCGAAATCCTAAGTTTATAACAGTTATTTTTAAGTTAAAGCTTCTTTCTTATCTCTCCTCATTTCATCTTACAATTCCTTACCAGAATGAGTTTTTAGAATCACATTAAATGCAAATGAGTAGTAGATAGTATTTAAGTCGAAGTTCCACTGACTTCCGTAGAGAGAATTAGGTCTCCTGAATAGTGTGCGTTTGCCTTTTGGCTACGTCTGTCTAAGCTGTTACCATGCTCAGCCGTATTACGTGCCCTTGATATCTTCGGTAGCTAATTTAATACTGCGGGCCAGATAGTTTGGAATTCTGTTAGCTTCGCCTAAATCGCTTTAGTTATTTATTAGTTCTTATTTCTTATATTTTTGAGTTTAAGCCCAAGTGGTGGCCTTGTTGAACGCCCTCAGAAAATGACCATCTGTGAATCATTATTTTGAGCAATAAAGGATAATTAACCTTTCTTGAGTTTAAGTCTCTGTTTTCAAACTTGAGCAATTCGCATCATTTTTATTAGGTTCCTCAACAATTAAATAAAAAGTGAGGACTTCTACAACACACAGACAATAAATATTTAAGATATTATTATTTCTGAAAACAAAAGCAAGCATCGGGTTTGAATATTATCTTTCTAAGTCGACCTCTTCAAGAAGACCAAATGTAAAGACTTTTATAAATGATCTTCTGTTTCGATGGTCGTGTGAAAGAGGTGTGTTCAGTACCACGGTTATACTGACATGTATGTACATAAGCAAAATGTATACAGATATCGCCATAAACATGTAATACCTGATAAATACTGATATGGTGCTTATATGCAAATCCATCCCTTCGCGGCAAACCCTTCTCTAAGACGATTACCTCTAAAGTGATCAGTATTTCTGAGAACGTAAATATACATTGAATATTCCCTATCTAAAGCGACTACCGTCCCCAAAAGATCAAATCCTAAATGTAAATCAGATACCTACCGTTGCTGGTTGCCTTAGAGCGAGTTCCTTGTGCCCCTCTAAAACGATCGCCCCCAAAAAAATCAAATCCTAACTAAACTAGATACCTACTGTTGCCGATTGCCTTAGAGAGGGTTCCTTGTGTGTGTATGTGTACACATGCATATGTAAATGGCTATAAAACATTTATTATTAATCATTATATGGTATCATTATTCAATAAATATTTTAATAGTAGCAGTTATCGATTGTTGTTTTGAAGAGACCTATTCATTAAGTATCGATTATTATTTTTGACGGAAGATTAGAAAAGGAGAAGGGAAAATCATGTACCGTGAACTCTCTCTATAGCAACAACCTTCTGGATAACTCTAGTCATCTTAAAGGGATCTTATTCGATAATGATATTTATTTATGTTCTTTGGAATAATGTCGTTTTCAGAGAGAGTCATCTTAGAGAGGTTGTCACGCACAGAAGATTCACCGTATGTTTTTAAACATTAACGGATTCAATTGGTTATAAAACTGAAATACTCAACTGTAACAAAAAATAAAAAAAAAATGTAAAATTAATCTCAACTGTAACAAAAAATAAAAAATGTAAAATTAAAAAGCAGAATAAATAAATAAATAAAATAGAAATAAACGAATTAAATTAAAGAAATCAGTATACACATAAATACCAATGATTTGTTTTACAAATGTTAGGTTAGGTTATTCAATTATGGCAAAGCACACGAGGGCTATCTGCCTAAGGAGAGGGATGCCTTCGTGGAGGACTTTCTAAGGAAAACTGGCTCGTATACACGTTACACATGGGGAAAACCAGGAAAACGCCCATGCGGCCAGCCCGTTCGCAGGATTCGAACCTCGGACCGAACTACCAGTGTTCAGCATCTTTGCCGTTCGGCCGCTGGTGGGCCTGTTTTACAAATGACCAATATTAATAAGTCTATAAAAAGTCTATGTACAAACCCATGTAATCCCTCCTAACTATTAACTATGCATAAGCCTATGCAATTACTGACATCCATTTCAGTTTCACTTGTATCAACAGGATTCATATAAATGCAAATCACCAGAAAATTCTAATAATAATGATGTTGATTATACGGATGTCAATTGGATTTATTGTCTTTGTATAAGGATGTCAATGGGATCTATAATCTATGTATAAACCATGCATTTCTCACCCCCCAACGTATCAGCAGGATTAAAATAAACCAATGCAAGTCAGCAGAAAATTCTTGTAACATTGATGTTGATTGTATGGCTGACAATGGGATCCTTTTGATGTCAGTAAGAAAAATTAATAGAGATCAATAGAAGCCAGTTAAGGTCTATAGAAACCAGAAACCAACATAATTGTATTGGTACCTGTAGAAAGTTCTAATGGGATTCTATGGGGTACTTTTAGCATGGACCTTTAAATGAAATTACGTAATGAAACAAATGTGGAATTAGAAAGTATTAAAGATCGTTAAACTATACTTTAATGAATGTTCGGGCATGAAACTGAAAAAAAAAAGTTTAAATTCAGAAACATTGCTCAAGAAATGAAACACAAATAAAAAATTCTGAAATCTTTCGGATTTTATATTACACCCAGAGGTGCGGTTTTTAACCTTTTGTGAGTTACCCTTATTTATTAAATATCATGCTTTTCGCATTTAAACGACATAAAATTCAACTCAATAGTAATATCACAAAATATTTAACAACAGCATATCTTTAGAATTTCCGATGCACATTCTCGCGCTCTGGAGATAAAAATGATGTTTTCCGTACAATGTTGGCATTACTCGCTTTGAAATTCTTGAACTTGTTAACCAAAAATACGTTAAAGGTTTACAAAATATGAAATAGGTAATAAAATAAATTCGAAAATCAAAATTCGGTCGTCCAGGTGCCCACGTTTTGAGTGGAGGATTACGTTGTTCAAAATTTGATGGTTCTAGGCACCGTCGCGTTTTCACAGTGAGAGAAGCATACCTACATTCATGCACATTCTCCTTTATTTAATTTCTTTTAAAATAATAAAGGGCGATAATATTTGGTGGCAATAATTTGAAACGTGATTCAACGCAGCCCTTCTGAAATAGCGCTCCTTTGAGGTAATAACGCAGTATCGCAAAAGTATTTTAGTTACTATCATGCTTCTTATTTGGCGATAAAATCAAAAAACAATTCCGAATGGTACGTGTTCAAAATTCTGTGCAAAACGAATAATTTAGTGCAATTCCGTTAGGATAAAAAATAAAATGAAATATATAAAAATGTAAGATACTACCAGCAAAACGACCGACAGTGAAATGTTTGTGTGGGCTCAGATGACTTTAGACAGACACTTTTTTTCACATCTCTTGTTATTTGTCTACTTACATGTTTTTTACGGTTCCAGATAAATAACACAATTAAACGTCAGGGAGAAAAGCGTTTTTTTTTTCAGTTTGGATAAATCTAGGAAAAGTTTTTTTTATATTATTGTAAATGTTTTTACAGCAGAAAATTGCATTTTTTCGACATTCCCGCGTGGAACTACGATCTAATGATACTTTTGCTTTTTCTTTTGAAAAAAAAAATATTCAACAGTTAAATATAAACTATAACACGCGTGAGCTTCAAACAAGCAGAAGATAGGAAAGTTTATTTCCCATTTTTTTTATTGGAATTAATGCTCTGCTTATCTTTAGCCGTTCTTTAAAGGAAAAAAAGGTCTCCAGAGGTGCCTATAAAAATGCACTAAATGGATGTTTCTGTAAATCGTAGACATTTTTATACACGCATTTCGATTTTCTGCATTTTCTTAACAGTTTTTTTAGTTTCGTTTTGGAAATACGAAAGAATTTGCTGTTGAAGACAGATGTAGTTGATTTAAAGCACTTATAAAACTCGGGATTGTGTAATTAATGGAACATCGTTTACATAGGACGTTAATAATAAAGATAGAAGTCGTTTGTACAAGTAATAATAAATTGCTACTGACTACACATGACTCATGAAAAAATTTTATTAAGCAATTCATTTTGCTACTTTCATCATTAAAGATTATGAATTATTGCTTATATTCCAAGTCTGTTTTGATAATATATCATAAATTTAATTCACTTTATTTTACAAGAGAAACAATAAGAAAATTGGATAAGATTTCATCATTATCTTCCAATTTTAGCTAATTATACTAATTTACCTGATCTTCAAATTTTTTTTTTCATAAATTTTATCTGAATGTCCAACTACAACATTTCCGGAATAGTTTTGTAAAGATTATTATGTTTGTAGCAGAAAACTTTAAAATCAGCTGGACCCTCGCAGTAGTTTCGCTCGCAGATCTTAAGCTGTCCTTTTGACAATCTAACCACTTACATCACGTAGTGCGTTGAAGAATCAGTAATTTCTTGTACTCTCCCGCTCTAAGGCAATGAGTGAGAAGAGGCACGAAACCCAGTCGACAAAATTAAAGGGTGATGAATTGCCATCCCTTACATCTTAGTTTGAGCGCCACTATTGAAACTATTAGGATTTTCAAATAATGAAACATTAAACGTCAATCGGGCTCTAACCAGGACTCGAACCATAAATTTTCCATTTGGTAGTTTACACCTTTACTAGCTTCGTTTCCTAGTTCAAACTTACGTCTAGAGAACAGACACAGGGGAATCTGGCAATTCTTGACAATCTACCTACTAAAACTTCATGAAACAATCTTAATTTTGCGTAGTTTTTACTTTATTTAAGTTTAACAGCGGCCGAGTATATTAGAACACTTACACTAGCATCTGAACTCGTTTTCGTCTTCCGCGAGGATGATTGCAAAAGATTTTTATGTAAAATAACTTATATTAACTACTATAACGTTTCTAAACCAGTACAACTTTTCCCATAACAAGGAACCTAATCTAATTTTTCCAGATGTTTATCAGATGGTACCAGATTATTGTCAGGTGATAATTTCCAGCAATAGCTTAATTATTAAAATAACACAAAAACTTTTTAGTAAGCGCGGGGGGTCATCTGCTAGCCGTTGAGCAGTCTGGAAGATTATATTACTTTAATATCATCCAATTTCCAAGGTATGTATCCAAGGCTGTGTGGCTCTAGACCTTCTCTGGCGCTTGGCTGAAAGTATCAAATGTCGGTCGTCATTGGTCTTTGGAGTTCTCGAGCGACCTTGACCTTGTCTTTTGGACACTGACCTGATGATTTTAAACAGATTCCTTTAGAGATGGTGTTACATCCAGTTCTTCTTGCAACCTGAGCTTGCGATTACTCTGTTCAAGCCTACCCATGATTCTCCATTTCGTACCTTTGTCTAAGCGATCATGTGTCCTCTTTCCGCCTAAGAAACAGCAAGATTATTCAAGAAAGATAGTAAAAATTACTACTGCTCAGAGCAGAATGAGCTAAGCAGCTGGATGCGGACTTTTATACCTCCTGCTGGCGTAGCGAGGCCCAAAGGAATACATAAACTCATCTCAGCGACAAAATCCCCACAGTGGTATTAAATGACAACAAACTGCCCACGTTTTGTCTGGTATTTTAGGAGGAATATCAGAAAATGTTTTCCATCTCTTAATATTATCCACTAGTATATATATAAGGTTGTGGAAACATTAGGTTATTTCGAAGCAGGAGACACGAAAAATTAGCAACACCTTCTCCGGGAATCGAACCACGGACCTCTCGGTTACACGTCGAGCATGCAGACCACTACACCACGAAGGCATGCGAAGAAGGCGGGAGAAATACCTTATATACTCCGCCTTTTTTAAAGGGCGACTAGGGTTTTGGGGACCCAATCGCCAAATCGCGGTGGTGGAGAATCATCATCCACCACCTTTTTAGTTCGGGCGCCAGTGTAGAGACATTAGGTTATTTCGAAGCAGGAATAAACCACGGACCTCTGAATTACCGGCTCAGTGTGCTGACCATTACACCACGAAGGTACGCGAAGAATGTAGGAGATATACCTTATAAGGTGCTTAAGATGTTGGCCAACGAGAGGTTCTCTCTTCCTTTTGGCTGTAATATATTCATGTAATGATCTAATTAATGCTGATCAGAAGTATTAGTCGCGTTCACTTTCTGTGCGTTCTGGATTAATTCAACACAGAATACAGCAAAGCTGAGCAAATTTACTATGTATTACATATATTTTAACTAGTAGTTTTATAGTTAGACCAAAAATGCTGCTTAAATAAACACATATACTAAATGTATTAATGTTCTAAAAATGCAGAAATGAAACGTTGTATTATTTTGTCTGTGTTATACAAATGCGATGATTTTATGCATGAAAAATACTTAAAGTATTTATGCTAAAGTATTTATAAGTAATACTAAAGTATTTATGCATGAAAAATACTTTAATAATAAATACTGAAATAAAATACTTTAATAATAAATGAAAAATGCTTTAAATAATTTATGCATAAAAATGCTTAAAGTATTTTACATGCATAAACACTTTTTGTGCATTTTAATACATAAAGTCGTCATCGTAATATCCTAAAACTGTATTTATGAACAGGACGAATGTGAAGAAGAAATGTAGTTTTCTGAAATAAAAGAAATTCTCCTTCCAAGAATAAGACCCGCGTGTAACTATATCACAAATGTAACTATGAATATTTTTAAACTTATGTAAAATATTGAGAAGATATGACAAGGAAGTTTCTCTTCCCTTTCTTCATGCCTTCGTGCTCCAATGGCAGCACAGTCGGCACATATTCGATAGGTCCAGGTTCGAGGCCTGGTGAGAGTATTGCACATTTGTCATGTCTTCTACGTATATCTGTTTCAAATATAAACTAATGCCTCTAATGTGTGTGTTAGCCGAAATTTTTATCCAAGGATATTTTCGTTAGTGGCTTTGACATCGCTTCTAGACCTCTGCAGTATTGCTGGATTAAATATGTAACTTACATTCGCAACTCAGATGGGGGGGAACCATCTACACATTACTTTGAGTATCCATATTTCATATGGTACAGCATATTACTGCTGTATAGTAAATAGAATGAAAAAGATACGGCTGTATCCAATCAGATGGTAGTTAAAAGCAGAGATAACCCAAGATTTGAAACATCCCTTCAATAGTGAGAACTATAGAGGTTGAATAGTTTAATTTCTTTCAAGAATGGAAAAAGATATAGTCGCATCTGATCAGATAGCAATCAAACGCAAAGATAACTTAAGATCCGAGGCAACTACTTAACAGTAAGAACTCTCGAAGTTCGAAAGTATAATCTCTTTTAGACAGCAATTAGAATTTTAATGCCGTTTTATATATCTCCTTGATAAATGAAAAGCATTGATAAAAGACTATTAAAAAGTGTTAAAAGGTATGCCATAGAATTCCAAACGCAATATGATCTTTTTAATTACTGCGTTTTATTCTGAAATGCTATAAATAATTACTTTTGCGCTCAACTAATCTTTAAAAAGCATCGAACTCAGGATGGATGGCTGATGTTCCACCGAGAAAGAAGGGAACGAAAATACATCGTTCTCGGTCAACCTTTGTGTAGCTTAGCCTGACCACATGAATTTAAAGTTCAAACTCTCTTTTCCAGTTGTGTTGCGTCATCATATTCATGCAAATCGCTTATTAAAAGATAAACTTATCTTCAAATAAAATTAAAAATATCGCCCATGCATGCGAACTAATTTTAAATGAAGCTTGTTTAAACATTTTATCCCTATTTCAGGCCCCATTTCAAGAAATGCAAATAATTTAAGTACGGTTAAAAATTTCTCTATCGTTTTAGAAACTCATCTGCACGCGCAATTTATATATTCAGCTTTAGCCTAAAAATACCTCATGTAAGACATTATTGCTGCAAGAGGTTTAAATTAATGACTAAGCCTTATAGGTACGTTCTGCAGCTTGCCAAATTACTGGACCACGGTACCTTGCTGATTTACCAACACAGTTAAATGCACTTTGAGTTCCTCTGCAATTGTACAGAATTCAAACCACCTAATACACCAAAATCCGTAAGGAGGAACGTTATTCTAAATGTAGTCTATAGGTCATCAATTTAGTGTGAAGCTCAGATTCTCTCCCGATGTCGTTCCACGCCTCAGAGTGGACTAGAGATTTGAATTTGTCCCAAGTAATTCTCTGCGAGTAGTTGTGCCAGAGCGCAGTGCATTAATTGGGCGATAGTTAAACGGAATCGACGTAGCTGATCCATGGATGGTGATTTACATTAAATTGGTGCAATCAAAACCGATGTCCGTCATAGATGCTTTCCAGGAGTTGCACATTGTACACACGCCAAAGCGCAATATACTGTGTTACTTGAGTTTTCATGTATGACATTTAAGAAGGACTCGGATTATAGTAATATAATTGCTATTGCTAGTATGAGGTATAATCAGTGGTTTAGAAAAATGTATTGGTCAAGTTGAGTTGTATTGGTCAGTACAGAACGTAATTTTTATTTTATTTTACATTTTATCTTAACTGGAATTTATTAAACATGCTTTCAGAAATAACTTCACTTAACTCAGTGCAACAAAGAAAAATTCATTATTATATTATATCAACGAAAGACACCCAAAATCCATTACTGCCTTACAAAATATGAATTTGATTTTAAATAGTAAAGCATTTTTCAAGTACTCCCGTATGTGTGTGCACATTGCCTTTTGTTCTTATTATTTTAAGTGATTCTGCTCTAAGAATAAAATCACACTCATAATTTCAATAGCTCTTTTAAAAGTAGTGTAAAAGGCTTAGCAAATGTTATAAAACATAATATTTTAATACTATATTGTAACTGGTATAGGAATATATATTTTAATACTATATTTTAAGTGGAATAGGAATATATATTTTAATACTATATTTTAAGTGGTATAGGAATATATATGTTAATATTATATTTTAAGTGGTATAGGAATATATATTTATTATTATTAGTTTAAAGTGACATCAAACATTTTTTAATAGAGAGTGAATGTTCTCATTAAGGTTACAAATAGTATTTCTTTAGCAGCGGAGTTGCTATTAGTCTCGATCCTCACTTTCGAGTCGACTCGCTTCTGCGTCCTGTTGCTTATGTGTCCGAATCACTTTTCAAATAAAAGGATATTGCCACCGAATGTTATCGGCATGTAACATTCTTTAAGAAATAATATTATGAATGTTAAAAAAAGATATTGAAACACAAATAAAAGAATATTGCCACCAAATGTACTATTTAAAAAAACAATATAACGAATACAAGAAAAAAATTATGGCTACAGTTAACACTCTATCGGAAATTCTAAATATATGTTGCTGTTAAATATTTTGTGATTTTGCTGTTGAATTTTATGTGTCGCAAATGAAAAGGAAGCGATATTGATTAAATAAAGTTAAGAAAACAAAAAGTTAATAAAAACAACCAAACGTGTGTTAATTCCCTTAGTAATAAACCTGAACATAGATATAATGAACTGATGAAAGACTGTAAAAGCGTTAATGTTAACAATTAACATTGTATGAGGAATTTTGAACTTTTGCTGCTTTTAAAAACATTCATGATTTTGCTGTTGGATTTTATGCGGCCCAAGCACGAAGAAAATGATGTTTAACACTAACATTAAAATGACAAAAACAGAGGTTGTGTAAGTCATCTCGTTAAGAAAACTGAACATTGATATAATGAACTGAGAAAAGGCAGAAAGAACAGAATAACAGATGAAAAAGCTGAACATTGCATTTGAAATTCTAAAAATATGCTGCTTTTAAAAATTTGGTGATTTTACTGCTGAATTTTAGATGGCGTATGTGCGAAGAAAGCGATGTTTAATAACAAAGTTTAAAAGGCAGAAAAGTTGTGTAAGCAAACCTGAATTCAAAAGCAGATTGGTGGTAAACTGAGAGCTCAAAGAGAGCATAAAAACCTTAATAAACTCTGTGGTGCAATTTTAAAATTTGAATCCTTTCGCACTTTTTTACTTGCGCCAGCTACAGGCTAATGACAGAAGCGACTAAATTGCCATTACAATTTTAAAATTTTTAGCTTTTTTTATTTTGAATCTGAAATGCAAGCACCTTGTGTTCCCGTTAATTACATTAGTCCTCGGACCACACGAATTTTCTCTCCAGAGATGCACTAGAATAACAAATTCGGCTGTAAGTTAAGCTCTACAGAATCACCAAGTTGACCGCTCTAAAAGCCATCGCTTTCATGAAATTATAGTTTCCACTTTGACACTTTTTGTGAAACAAAAGTTTTATTCAAAAAATTACCTGGGACCTTTTCTAAGTCGTTTTTTTGACATGCAGCGCTCAATATGGCCGTTGTATTAGTTCTAAGTTTTAGAACTAATACAACTACCATTCGCAAGCCAGTTTCCGTGTACGTATGTCATCAGTACGTATATAACACGTATAATGCATCATATCATATTAACGTAAAACAAACAACTGTTTTATTCCGCATTCCGTGGTGGGATATTAATTGTACGTACTAGTAACTTGGCGACATAGACGTTTATTAGTGAGAAAGGAAACGCGTATTGGAAACTGCTCGAGTCGAATAATGTTAAGGCATGATACATGTTTCCGCCGTGCTTTTTACAGTAAACATATTTTTATTTGTTATCCGGAAAAGAATGATTTATGAACAATCTCTACTTTTCCATTTAGAAATTCTAATGTATCTGTGGTCCACGGTTTAGTGATTTTCGAACGTCGTAAATTTTCGTCATCGATTCTTTCACATAGGTGTTGACTATTTTGTGGATCCCTGCATCCAAAAAGAAAAAAAAAGGAAGAAACATTATCTGTAACATATGCATATCAATATTTTCTTTTTGCTTTAGTTCATCCTCATTCCATTAATAATAGCATATTTCATCATGAAATAATTCTATAGAAAGGTAAATGCATTTATAAGATATTTTGTATGATAATTTGGAACAGAAATCAAGCAATCCATAATGCGAAAAAAGTATATCTATAGATTTTACAAAAATATCTCATTGTGAATGCAATAATCAACAAATTATTGTTTAATAAACACTTGTTCAAGTGTTTTGAAACGTAGTACGGAGGAATGATAAAATATTTGACTATTGCATTCTGCATTCCATATATTTATAATTTTTTAATAAATAAATTAATAGTATTAAGGCCAAATATAATTTAAAGGCCAAATTCAAACCCAAGTTATTAGTCCAAAGGCGAAATTTGCCGAGAAGAAATATTGATTTCATTTTGGCATTTTGCGTCCACCACTCTAAAACGGTGTTTCACTTTTCAAAACGTTGCCATCAAGTATTGGAGCCTTGTATTATACTTAAAGAAATTAAATAATAAGGAATCTTCATAAATGTATGTATGTCTCTCGCACTGTGAAAAAACAACGGTACCTACAGACGCTAAATTTTGAATAATGTAGTCCTCCACTCGAATATGGGCATGTGGAAGCCCAAATTAGGTATTCGAAATTTGTTTTATTATCTGTTTCATATTTTGTAAAACTTTAACGAATTTTTTATTAACAAATTTAATGATTTCAAAGCGAGCAATGGCAGCACTGTACGAAAAAAAAAGATCTTGAGCCCGCGAGACTGTTTATCGAAAATTTTAAAGATATGAAGTTTTTAAGCATTTTGTGGTTTTGCTGTTGAATTGAATTTTAAGGTTTAAGTACGAAGAACATATTTAATAAATAATACTAACACAAAACGTTAAAAAGACGTCTCTTTGGGCGCAATCTGAAATTTGTAAAATCCGAAATCTTTCAGATTTTTTACTTTTTTTTAAATACTAATCAAGAGAACAACAAAAAAAATTCATATGCGATTGATGTAATGCATCTATTATTGTACATTGCCCATGAGTGACAAAAAACGCCAAAACGATTTTAAAAAAATTGAGGTAGTTTATGATGTACACTACAACGAAGTGCATATCATAAATTAGAATTTGTTGCGAAGCATAGCATGGTTTGTGGAGTAACAATGCATAAAAGATATTATTAGTCTTGTCCAATTGAACACGGTTTATTTCTGGACGGTATTGTGCTGACATAGACATATACAGATTAATAAGTTTGTAAGGTTCTACTGTCTATCTGATGTGTAGAATCTGGAGAAATAGTGATTGCACCGAAGAAGTGTTAAAACTACCCTTTATTATACTCTTTAAATTATGTACAACGCGTCAACTTGACGCTAATATACTACGCCTCTGCTTGGGAGGTAACTGAAACAGTAGAATCAAACTCAAAATTGGAGATATTCACAAGTAGTAGAATTTCACTGCAGGCCTCAAACAATCTTGTATCCTACAGCGCGTAGATGAGACTAGTGGCAGCAAGGTAATAACTGTAAAGCCACGCCTAACCAGCAATAACAGCTAAGCGGAAGCTTACGTATAAGCCCGCACAGAGATTTCCCAGACTCTCTGTAACTTTGCTACTGGAACGTTGGTATTTAAACTTTTTTTCCCACTGGTAGAATTTGCATTTCTTACGCGTGCTACCAAATTTAAATATTCTGACTCTGACAATTAGGGGAAAGGAAAGTAACTTAAAATTAAATTTAACTGGTTATTTAAAATAAATATATAGCCATATAAGTTCAAATTGCACTTCCGTTTTAATGTAGGATTACGTTCCTCCGTAATGGTCTGATGGGAAAACAAAATCCAAGATGAAATTTGACGTGTGCGCGAGTGCTTTTATATCTTCGAAACTACATATGTTACAATCAAACTGAATACATCATTACAGAGTTAAAATAGCACATTAGTAAATGCACACACATAAAATTGCACTGTATGTGCATGCGTAGTAATGTGTCAAAAATAAAGAAATTTTGTCAACGTTAAGGCGCCGTGCTCATGCGCTACCTCCTGTCAGTGGCAAGGTCATCTGATAGACAGTCGCGCGTAGATAGTCAATGTGTTCTGGTGGTGTTTGTTGTAAACGAAATGAAAATATGTTTGATTTTATGAAACATCATTTTAACCTCAGTATGGTGCTAGGTAATTATGCAAGTACACGTGGCAATTCATTTATAGATTTAACATTTGCCAGGAATATAACTGCAGATATCTTAAATTATTAACTTATTTCACATAACGGAACTTATTTCTCACATTATTGACTAGTTTTACGTAGTGTCATTTTTAATGTATAAATGTAATTAGTAAAAGATAAAATAAAGTAAGATACATGTGTGTGTGAAATCTTTTGTTTGTATTGCTTGTTCTATAACATCCTCGCACTTTTTTTAGTAATCCTACGCATTAAACTCCAACGGATCTTTAAAACTAAAAGAGAGAGTCTACCGTTCAATTTTTTTTTTGTGTGTGTGTTGTTTACATTATTGTGACAATGCAGTTGTTGGAAGCGAGACAAGCAGCGATATTTTGGCAGGATAACTGGCAGGAGAAGAAATGTGACGTACATGAATAATCGAGTCAGAATGGTTTAATTTATCGCAATTTTAATTCGTTAATATTTATTTCCATTTCCCAAATTTGAAGTCATTATTAGCTGAAGCGTTATGTATGGCACTGCGTCATACATGAATCGTATGACATGGAATGATTTTGAAATGACGTAGCATAGAGTGATTTATTATAAGCAGTATTTATTTGTAGATCATAAATATAGCCAAATTAAAATACGGAGTTAAAAGAATGATAAAAATTAATGTTAGACTTTTGGATTTACATACTTTTTATCTTAGATATACATATATGTGTGTGTGCGGGTGCGCGTCTGTTAGTGGAAGTCGAATGCACCTCAAAAATAACTAAAGGTAAATTTAGTAGTTTATATATAGTTTATATAAATATAGTTGTTTATATGCGAGATTTTTTGCCAGATCGCTGGAGGCATAGAAATGTACAATAACCTCAGAATGTGAAACAAATTTTAAAAAAATGTGGTGACGTGAAGTATGTGCAGAGAGGAAAAAAATCAGTAAAATGATAAAACACCATTCATAAAGAAATTGTTTGCTATGCGCAGTCTCATCCTGAGGGATAAGGAGCGACGTATAAAATCAGCCATTATGGTTGACTGATTATAGGCACGCATTGTCTATGAAATAAGCAGTAACCTGTCATACTTTGGACTGTTTCAGAATTATGACGGAAGTATATCAATTAATTATCGGGATAATTTAAATAATCTGCAACTTTATGGCAATGTATTCTGAAAATAAATTATTGAAGATCTTCTTATTGTTCTTGAAAACTCTTTAAATAAAGCGAGAAGGAAAATGGCAGTAATTTTTAAATTTAAGAATAATTTGTTTTTGAACTGACGCCACTTATCTCATTTCAAGTTTGATTTTCTTTTTCTCTATTCCCTAGAGACATATGTTTCAAATTCGATTCTTTACTCGACAATTTTATATTATGCAAACTATGAAAGAAATCGCTTTTTACAAATGAGAATGTGCTTTTTTTAAGTTTGAATTTTAATCGTGTTACGTATCATTAATAACGGATGTTATTTTGATGATACGTGTGATTTTTTTTTCTTTACTTTTAAACCCCAAGAGTATCACTGTTTGTTTAATGCTGTTTGTTCTGTTTTGAAACTGAATACCAATTCTCTGACAAAATAAGTTTCCGCAAACAATGCACTGAAACAGTTTTTGATATCTGTGAATATTACATTTACTTTTTTGCTTTAAATAATTTGTTAACATTAATTTCAGATAAAGTGCAGCTTAAAACACAATGCCCAATAGAATTTAATTCTATGTAATTCTATTTATTTAAAAAAATCGTTTAAATATAACATTTAAAATTCTTAAAAAGATAAGTTTTAAAAAGCGCTTTAAAATGAATAGCGACAAATATTTAATTTATAGGAAAGCAAATATAATTAAAAGAATTTTATGTGATTTTAATTTAAATATAAAATCTCAGGATTTCAGTAGTACGGAGTGCTTCGCTTAATTTCGAGAATTTTAAGAAATTTAATAAAAACCTTATAAAGTAAATTTGAGTTACAACGATCTTTTAGTGGACGATGCAAAAAGGTGCGATAACAAGAACTTTGCAGGAAATATTTATAAGGAGTTTTAGGTTTCCTCATTTCGTGCTTTCGTGGTGTAAATGATACCACATCCCGCTAGCAATTGGAATATCCAGATTATCAATCTTGGTGAAACTATAGCAAATTAATCATAGCATTCCGCTTTTAAATGTCCAATAGACTCTATATGGTATTCCAAAATCGGCAGAAACTGATTAATTATTAATTTTTAGCAACTATAGAATCAAATTGTCATTTAATTTATACAGTTACCTGTAATGTACTAATCTCTACAGAATTAAACATTCCTCTTCCGTTTTATTGTGCAAATGTTTATGTAACGTGGAATTTTTGTTCTATATTCTTTGAAGAATTGTAGCTTTTGGTCTCAATTCTATGATGAGTTGTACCTTTCTAATTTGTAGCCACCTAGAATTTTTTTTAATATTTAGAAATAAGCTAATTAATTATAATTTTCAAAATTTTGCTAATCAAAATCGGCACATTATATGATCGTGTAAATTTAGTACTTAGTAATGAAACAGTGTTCTTAATTGCATGGTATTCAAGAATAGTTTAAAACAACAAAATACACTCCTTTCCATAAATTAAGGATGATGCAAAATCAGGCAAAGGAAGAGTTAGAAGCAAAACAAATTTGACTTATTTGTAAAGCTTATTTATTAAACAAAAGGTAAAGAGCAAAAAAAGATGCTATATGTTTGATATTATTAAAAAAATAGCGATTTTTCCTCCCTGGAGCAAATTACAAAAAAAAAACCTATTTACAAAAAAACATTATTCCATGGTTGGTATGACTGTTATTACATTGTATGTCTACCAGACGATGCAATATAGTCCGTACAACGCCTAGGCATGCTGAGTATCAAATTATCGATCTGATCTTGGGGGATATTACACCACTCAAAAAGCAATGCACTCCGAAGTTCGGTAGACATGTAAGAGGAGGTTGACGGGCTGCAACTCGTCGGCCAAGCATGTCCCACACGTGCTCTACTGGATTCAAGTCCGGTGAGAATGCTAGCCAATCCATACGGGTGATATCCACCGATTGAAGGCATTAGCTTACGATGTTTGCACGGTGAAGACGGGCGCTGTCATCCATAAACACAAATTGTGCGCCCATGGCGCCCCGGAACAAACATAGATGTTGTTCCAGAATGACGTCCTGATAGATTTGGCTTCTCATGGTTTCAATTTGAACATGCAGGTCAGTTCTGGAACCCAGAATAATACCACACCAAACGAGCACTCCTGCACCACCGTGTAACGGTGTCGTTCAATGATGTTTTCTTGGTGGTAACGGGTACCTGGAGCTCTCCATATGAAAGTCCGGCGAGAATCAGACTGCGAGCTAAACCTGGACTCGTCGGAAAACATCACACAAGCCCACTGTTGCGGTGTCCACAATGCATGCTCTCTACTCCAGGCTAACCGCAGGTAGCAGTGAGTTGCAGTAAGTGGAACGCATGTGACAGGTCTACGAGCATATAGACCAATCTGCCCTAAGCGTCTGTACATGGTCTGCCTTGAAATTGTCGTAACAGTGGCTGAAGAGAGCTGAGGAGACAGGTCTGAGGCTGTGCTCCGCCTGTTTCTTTTGGCAGTAACTGCCAAATACTGGTCTTCATTAGACGTTGTAACTCTGGGGCGACCTGTGCTGTAACGTCAACTCACTTTACCATCATCTTGGAATAGTTGCCAAAGCCTGGAGATGACCCTCTAGGCAATTCCAAGTTCGTCTGGTACTTCCAGTTGGGTACGCCCACATTCCAGACGGCCGGTAATTCTACCACGTAAAAAATCATCCAAATGCGTACTTTGTGTCATAACTATTCGGTTATTGCACTGAAATGCTTATAAAGCCCCTGCGAACAATTTGACTTCTTTGCCTGTATTCCTTATATATCATTCTCTTACACTCTCGTCATTGTGACGTACCATCGGTGTCATCTGGTTACTTCCTAAAATTTGCATATGATTCTTGAAGATGTGTGTAGTGATTTTACAGGTGATATATTTATTTTAGAGTTCGATTTCCGCGTGACTCCGAATGGTCCTTAATTTATGGACATGAGTGTAAGAAAAATTGTCCGATTCGCATTTAGTACAGCTAGGATTATTGATGCTGTGTTTTTTTATTGTAAATATTGCACTAGATTCCGAGAAATTTCACGAATAAGGCTAAATGAGGAACAGGACTGAAGAGGTTAATAAAATTCAGCTTTAATATAGCTTAATTTAACGTCTATTTTCCGATCCTGAAGGATTTTTGTTCGTCCCGCACTTTTTGCAAAGATTTATTTGTGTATACATTTCATTTTATTTTTATTAGCCTAAAGGGGCGCTAGCCCGAAAGTGCTATTAGTCTCGAAACGGCATTTTGCGTCGACTATAACCGGCTGCATCACTTTTGAAACTGCTGCCACCAAATATTATCTCCCTGATTATATTTAAATAAATTAAATAATGAAGAATCTGCTTGAATGTATGCATGTTTCTCGCACTGTGAAAAACCAACGCTTCCTAGAGCCTGCAAATTTTGAATAACGTAGTTCTCCACCCGAACATGGGCACCTGGAAACCAAAATCTTGAACTTCGAATTTGTTTTATCACTCATTTCATATTCTGTAAACCATTAACGAATTTTTGTTAACAAAACGATAATTAATTTAGAAGTCAAACAACAAAAATCAGCATTGTATTTTCAAATTTTCACGTGGCTAGCTTCGATGGTTTTACCGAGTCATCAACCTCAGCTGGCAAAGTGCAAATGAACGAGATAAGATATAGTGAAACGATAACAAAGGCTGGACAGGATTTAAGCTACTGCGGCCATCTATTGATGAAACAAGAAAACTAACAAAATTTCCTTAAAGACTGAAAGTAAAACCTTCCTAATGGATTGGAATTAGGATAACCTTCCTAGATGGCGCCAGTAGCTTAACTCCGGTCCAGCCATTCTTATTTTTTCATTATATCTTATCTCGTTCATTTGCATTTTGGCAGCAGAGGTTGATGGTTCGGTAAAACCATCGAAAGTAGACCTGTGAAAATTTGCAAATATAACGCTGATTTGTGTTGTTTGCTTCTAAACTAATATTTCTTCCGCGTGTTATTTTAACCTAAACTGAAATCTGACTTTTTTTCCCCCAGTGCTGCTTTCTAGCAAGAGTAAAAAAGGGGCACATTTATTTTGAAAGGAAGGCGATACAGAGTGAGGGCAAAATATGTTCAACATTAAAATAATTTTTATAAAATGCTCATGAAAATTAATATATTTAATTAATAGTTATAATTATAAATAGAATTAAATATATTTGAATTCATATTTCAGTGCTAACTATTTTTGACAAAAATTCTTCATTTCTTAGTTAATAACTATTAAAGTTGGAGCGTGCTATACTTTTAAAATTGTACTGTGTGAGTATCAATTGGACCTTTATTGACTCCATAAATCTATTTCTTTTCATTGTCCACTGAAAGTTTATCCGAAGAAGTTTCGTTCCGTTGTTCAAGCAGATTATATCCTTGAGGAATTATATTAGGGTGAGAAATTGCTCGCATAGTTTTCCACAAGTTCCACGCAAGTGAATCATTCATGGCGAATCGTGTTGCTCACAACTATAAAAATAGTTTGATTGTATAAAAAATGTATGCATCGTGAAACAGTACTTTTGTATTGCAAAAATAGTTTTTAAAAATGAGGGCAGTTTAAGGTTGGTGGAACACATTATATTTTATTTGAAAAAAGAAGACTTGTCCTCCTTCTGCATACCCTAGGTAAAAATAATAAGAATTAAGAACAATTCAGAAATTAGCCACAAGTAAACCACTATGAAACGGAAAGACGCGACTGGCTTGGAATATATTACGGATCCCAGTTTATCCCTTACTTCCTACGATTATTTTGCAAAAGTACTTTGAGTCTAGACGAAAATTTTTTATGTGTTGGTAGTTATAAGCAGTAAACAATTCTTTGAACCCGTAAAAATAGCTCGTAATCTAGTAACTGTATTCTGATTACTCTTAATGGGCATGGGAAAATGATAGCTTTCCAGTTTTCTTAAAAAAATATCCTGTGAATATGACTTAAACTGCATATAACTTCAAATACATGCATGACTGTTTAGCGTTTTGGAGAAAGAATTCTTATATATTCATCGTTTTAGCTCGATGCTAATTTACAACTCTTTCACAACAGTGTATATAACAAAAAATAGCTTTTACAGCATTCATTAATAAGAAATATTAATGGAAATTATATCTAGAATGTAAGTTTGTTTCATTCAGTGTTGCAATAGTATGATGTCGCCTTAGATTTCTAATAACCGTGAGCATTGTCTATTTCAAAAACACCTGAAAAAACAAAAAACAAAACTTAAGCACAAAATAATGAGTCAAAGCCATTCTCTTCAGTCTATTGAAAAAAGACAATCAATTAGGAAATTACTATTCAGTTATCTATTTTTTATAAGTTTCTAATAGGTTGTCACCTGAGTTGACATTAATACTACATATATAATAAAAGGAAAATCGAAAGTGCATTAAAGTAGTCAAAGAAAAATGCTCTTAATAATGAAACTTCAAATATAAAAAACTGAATCTGAAGTGCAAGCATTTCCATAGACTAAAAACAAAAAAAAGAAAATTTTAAATAAAAGTCACTTTTCCTTAGTATGTAAATTTACAATGGCCCATTGCTTTACAGTCGTAGTTTACCTTGCTGCTTTCGCTCCATTTTTAGATGATCACAGGATTTTGTTTTGACACTATGCATTCATGTGAAGGGTGTATAAATATTTATTTACTTCAATAAAAACAACTTTCTCGTTCATTTTGTACACATTTCAACGAAAAGAGTAGAGGAGTAAATTTATTTTTCATATCTATTTTATAAAAGATAAACAGATACCCTTTCACATGCATTATATAAAAGATTATCATATGATTTATTTTTTTCTCATTTTCAGATTTTAATGTAACGACTTTTTTATATCATTTAATGTTGTTGCGTATTATGCCATTAGTTAATTGCAGCAAATTGAATTTAATTTATTAGCCCAATGCGGCAATTTTCCCAGAAGGGCTATTAATTTCGTTTTGGCATTCTGTGTTGTTTCACTATAATACGGAGTTTCACATTTCGAAGAGTTGCCTCCAAATATTAGAGCTCTGCATTATATTTAAAGAAATTAGATAACGAAGCATCCGCATGAATTTATGTATGTTTCGCGCATTGTGAAAAAGCAACTGTACCTAGACACATCACACTGTGAATAACGTAGACCTCCACTCGAATATGGGTCTCTAGAAGCCCAATTTTGGAATTTGTTTTATTTTCTATATCGTATTTTATAAAACTTAAAAACGAATTTTTGATCAACAAATAAACGATTTCAAAACGAGCAATGGCAAGACTGTAAAAAAAAAAAAAAAAAAAAAAAAAAAAAATCTGATGTGTACACCACATGATTTCTTTGTACGGAATATTAAATTATACTCACTTTTTCTTGCATTCCATTTAAATTTATTGCATTGAATTAAACATGCTGTTTTTAGAAACAAGGAAAACGCACATAACGTTAAAAAAAGGGAGTAATATAAAATCGGAAATATTTCAGATTTTTTTTTATTATTTTTATTTATTGGCCTTTTATTTAATTTTGTACATTTTAATGAATGTGAAAATTTATTCCAATATTATGACTGCCTGTTTTATCACGTTATCCAATTTAAAAGTAATTGCTGTAGACTTTTAGCTTCTTGCGATGTTTAAGCAGAAAATCTTTCTAATTAATTCCAGAACTAAAGGAAATTCGCTGTATTCGCTTTATTTTTCATTTTAAAGCAATGCATAAATCTTATTTTGCTAAGATTTCAATAGCAATCCAATGGGGCAGTGGTTACAGCCTTTGAATACTGTGCCGATGGGCCTAAGTTCGAACCCTGGAGAAGGCAAGGATGTTGCAAATGCATACTGTCCTTCCAACATTCTAAATATATGGCGAGACGAAAGTTCTCTCGTGTGGTTTAGTAGTACGAAAAAATGGATTTGAGACCCTCTGACGGTACCCTCGTGTACGTTACTCTTACCTATACGGTGCTTAAGGATCTTGCTAGCGTCATCAGAGTCTTTTATTCCTTGCCACGTTAAAATTCGTGGGCTTGTTCTGATTAGGTTAGAAGAATGAGATTAGTCGCAGCAATAACAACTACGTAAGTTCTGTGGTAACATCACTGAATCCCGTTATTCATCCGACTTTAATTTCTACAGTGAAACGAGCTGTTCCCTAATAAGTTATAGATTTTACCATATGCAACGTAAATGTGTAGAGACATTAGGTATTTTTGGAAGCAGGCGACATGAAAAATAAGCAACGCCTTAGCCGGGAATCGAACTACGGACCTCTCGGTTCCGCGTCGAGCATGCAGACCACTACACCACGAAGGCATGCGAAGAAGGCGCGAGAAATACCTTACAAATGTAGCCTTTGCATTCGTTTGGTGGATTTGATTTCGGCAAGGCACACTACTGCCCTCTGCCTAAAGGAAGGAATGCCTTCCTTCGTGGAGGACTGGCTACGGGAAAGTGGCTTTTATTCACGTTACGCTTGAGGAAAACACCATGAAACCGCACATGCATTCTACTTGCACGCCGGAAAAATTCAGCCTTTATATCCATAAGTTCAGTTTCACGAAGGTTATCTATTCTAGAAAACAGAATACCCAAGCATACTTTCCTTTCGCAAATGTTATATCCTTACATTGCAAAGAAAACACAATTATTTCAGTCAGAGGTAGTATTATTTCTCAGTCTCAAATTAGGATTTTAAAGAGATTTCTGTTTTCTCCATTAACCATGCGCTGAAAGTTTACTGTACTTTAAATACGTTGGCGAACTGCCAGAAGATATTTTTCGTTAGGTAGTAAATATCCCCCAAGCAAATTTAAATCATCAATAAGAAATAAAATTTCGAAACAATGATTCACAAATAACATTTTTTGCTGTATTTTTATAAACTTCAATGGATTATTTACATATTTGAATGGCATAAATTATTATAAAACTACTTTAAGGTATCTAACTACGCTCGAAACCAAAACTTTAGAAAATAGTATAAATAAATACTATAAATAAATCTATTATTGATGTTATTTAGCCCAATACAGCATAATATGTTAGTAAAAAGTGATAACATATTATCATGGAATAGTGTTTGTTTTTTTCTGGCAGTTTGGTTAAAAATGGTTTAAATTTCATGATTACTCTGCATGCTCCCACAAGAATATTTATTAATATTTAAATTTTATTTTTGTCCTTTATATTTGCTAGTGTTTAAGTACTAAAATGGACTAAAATCTAAGTGATAAAGTAAAATTTCTATTAAGTATACCTGTTTGAGTACTTGCACTAAGAAGTGTTTGAGAAATTTCTTTCTTTTCGTTTACATAATCGTCTGAAAAAATTTTAGATCTGTTCACAAACATAAACTTTCAGTGCATTTATTCATAATATTTATAGAATATTTGTAGAAAATTTCGTAAAATTACTGTAGCAATATTTAAAGTTTCTTACGTAACATAAAAGTTGAAAAAATTAAGTTTTTCAAAGAATGAGTTTAAAATAAAGATTCACCAACAGAAGGAAACGAGAAGGTTGACAAGTACGAAAAGTAAATTTCAAAACTAATCTCGTTCCCAACCACTTAATAGTAAAGAGAAAATTTGAAAATCATCTTCTGAAGATCAAAAAAAAATATTCAAATGAAAAATGCTCTTTCAAATTTATTTAGGGTAGCCTGTGTACCTTTAGACATCAACTTCCAGGTTCTTAAACAGAAATTTCAGGATCGCAACGTAGTCCGAAAAAAAGTCATAATTCTGCTTCTCACAACCGGAGAGACTAAATGTATAAACTTTAAAATAAGACGACAAAAATCTTTTGAAAATATTTATCGGAGCTGAAGATTAGAACGTAGCGTGATATGTGAATAGAACACATAATAGTGCCATGCATGTACACTGTTCCTTAGTATGAATAAAAACATTGTGCTGTGAAGTACTGTTTCCTCCATTGGTGGCAGAATAGATAAGACTACTAAGAACTAACAGGTTGATTCCCTCTGATTAGACTCCCAGTGAAACATTCTAGAAGCATGAGAACGTTGCTGATTTCTTTTAACCGGAGAACAATTTTTTCTGAAAAAATTCCCGCGAAAAGTATCTTCCTTCAACAAGGGCAGCCATCTGGCGTTTTTCTATAATAAATTAATCAAAATTTCGGTATCTATCTCTCAGTTTTCACAATAATAATCAAAGTCTGCGTGACTAGAACAGTAAAAACAAAATCCATGTATGCAGTGACAAATATGCAAAATATGATCTTTAATGTTTGCTGTTTATAGAATTTCATATTCGGATTTTAATTTTGTTTATAGAATTTCATATTTCATAATCTGATTTTAAAATGTCAGCTTCTTTCGAGAAATATAGCAACTGTCTTTTGTGTTTAGTGGGGTGTAATCTTTTAGATATCGGCGCTTTAGTCGTAAATGCATTAGGGCATCGAGATACTCCCTAGAATTTTCCCGAAATAAATATTTCATTGAGTTACTTACGATTGAGCTTGGGTTGCGTGATATTTGATTGGTATATTTCCTTCTTACATTTAATTGGTATGTTCAGAAATTTCAAAACGTACAGCAAAAATATTTTTTTTCGTTTATTTGAGTTCATCCCCACTTTCAATGAATATGGATATGCTTATCTTGAATTTGATTTTAAAATAAAACCGTTTTGAAAATTTAAAGTTATATGCATTTTTTTAATTCCGTTACATTTACTTCCTGTATTTTGTTTTCTCAGTTCATTTTCTTCCAAAGTGTTTGCTTGGAGTTTATTAATTAATTTTGAATAATGAATTTGAGTGCTCAAATTTATACTTTCGGTAGTTCTAATGTGTTTGTTATTTTGATAAAATATTTAAAATTTAAGAGTTGCGTTAAAATTTAAATACCCATCTCTACGTGCATAGAAAAATAGTTAAATACACATAGAGGCTGATATCATTATTATATTGTAAAATGCATACGGGTTCGTAATGGATTGAATACCCACAGAACCTTTGAAAATTATCTTCCAAATTTATTTTCCAAAAGCATTTCAGAGTTATGGAAACTTTTAGACAAAAGTACTCCTAAAAACTCTCAAAAAGAAAGATGCACTTTGGTATGATAGAACGCAATCAGTAGTTACCATTTCAAACTCCTAAGAACACATTGAAGACATGACAAAGCAACGCGCATCAAGAACGAAAAGCTCGCACGGTGATCTTTCAATATACTCTGAACTCTCAAATTCTGAGCTAAACTGAAAACTGCTTCTCTCTCTGCTCCCAGATATAGCTTTTCTCACGTTCCGCCAGGGAAATTTCCAGCAGCTTGTATTTCTCGAAATTACTGAAAGGCATACATAGTTACAGTCAGGCCAATTACAATTACAGTTACACAGAGATCGGAGAGAAATGTCGCCAAATGGTGCCAGACCCGGCGATTGGCGATAAAAATTAGTATCCAAAACCATCACCAAGTTACTATTTACCTTAGTGTTAAATGGGCTTAAACCCATGCCCCTGTTTTTCTGGCGATACTTCTCATTCAGAGGCTTTTCATACTATATTACAGAATATATACTACAATTTATATATAATTTTACTAAAATTCTCCGCATATATGCAATTTATAAATACGTTCCAGCAATAAATCTGTTTTTAAACTCTTCTAATTAGAAAAATAGTATAAAATAGTATTTCCACTTGATTCCTTTACATTTATGTTACGCATTTACGTTCATTGTTCATTATACCTGCATCAGCTAGATGGACGTTTCTTTTGAATAATAATGGGGTATCGTGTTTCGTCTTGTCCTTGACCAAAATTAAGCCCCTTGCTGACAATTCTACTTACCACAAGTCTTCCTAATTTAATTAGGGATTGTGCTAGGATCTGGGGCGAAAATTTTAGTATTATCCTTTCCTACCATCAATCTTGGAAGGGCTTTCGTAAGGAGTATTTAAAGCGTTTCGCACCGTAGCAACAGGCATTCTTATTTCAGGTATGTGAACTAAAATGTGGAAGGAACAGACATCGCAAAGCCAAATATCCCCAGCTGGCAACTTTGCGTAGTATGAAAAAATATTACTTTCCTTTTCCTCAAAAATTAGTAATATAATTAAATTAATTTAAAAATGAAAAAAGATATAAACGTCTGAAAGGTTTCAGATTTTAAATTACGATCAAAGAGACGTTTTTAACGCTTTGTATGTTACCTAAATATCATGTTCTGCGTACTCAAATCATAACATTCAGCTCAACAGCAATATCGCACAATAATTTTAAAATGAACATATCTTTAGAATTTCCAATGCAGAGTCTCGCGCTGAAAATAAAAAGTTTTTTTTTTCTTTTTCTTTTTTTTTTTTTGTACAGTGTTGCCATGGCTCGCTTTTAAATAGTTTAGTTTTTTAATCAAAAATTCGTTGAACATACAAAATATCAAATCGATAATAAAATAAATTTCAAATTAAAATTAAGGCTTTCGCATGCCCATATTCTATGGAAGACAAAGTTAATCAAATTTTGATGGCTCTAGGTACCACTATTTTACCACAGTGCGAGAAACATACATACATTCATGCAGATTCTTCATTATTTAATTTCTTTAAATATAATACAGGGCGATAACATTTGGTGGCAACAATTGGAAAAATGAAACAACGCTTGTACTGAATCAACGCAAAATGCCAAAATGAAATTAATAATCCTTGTAGGCAAATTGTCTCTTTGGACTAATAATATAATATCTACATAGTTAAAGTTAAAATGAGACACACTTTAATAACTCATTGATTGGAAGAGTTATACAAGAATCGTAACCTAATTTTCTTTATGTTTATGAAAAAAGGGTGCTCAGAATTTAGGGATATTTTACCGAAAGATTTGCCATCGAAGATCGCCGTTACTAATTTTTCTTTCTAGCGTAGCTTAGATAATATCTTAAAAGCAATTTTTAGTACAGAAATAAAAAATCGATCTAAGATACTGCATTGCAATAGTTTTATTAGGTTTATTCGGTTTCTTAAAGATCTGAGATTCCTTCCTGGCAAGATTGAAGACATTGTAGGAAATACCACGAAGACAAAGAGAAAACTACTTAGGATGAAATACAGCTCCACTTGTCCAACACAAAAATCGATTTCGCTACAGAAAATAGAAAGAAAAGGAGGGTGGGGAAGTTCGAATAAACCCTGCATTAAAAAGGGGACTTCTAGTCACTTCACTTGAAACCTGAACTTTTATTTTCGTGACTTTCTGTCTTGAAGTTAAGATGTTTTCGATAGATATGACATCGGAAGTGCTAGTATGTCTATTGAAAATACTTTAGTTTTCCTGCTCAGGTAGAAATTGAAGATGGATTTATACTTTCTGTCTATCCTTAGAAATCCAATTGCGTAGGAATTTTGAATACTGCCTCCTTCTATTTATTTATTTTCCTTCGCTACAAACACAAATGGTAATAAATTACTGGCTGTGTATTTTAAGTTACTACTAATGTAAGTCAATTCTTTAAAATTACCACGTTGCACAGGTTTATAATTTTTTTCAAACATCTGAAATTTAGCACCACAGTTTGTATAATCGGTCTTTTCAGGAGGAATAAACATGACAAATTAACTGTGGCACTGCGGGTATTCTATCCAAGCAAGAGTCAGCTACCAGTTGTCTATGCCATTGAATCACTCATGGAGTGGATGCAATAACTCGTACTAAATCGAAATTTCCAGCTTTTTACAACAAAGGATAATTCAGATTTTTGTTTGATATTTTCTGTGAACTTAAGTACTGAAACAGAAATTTTTTGGTATACCTAAGACTCCAAAAACTGACTGTTTTAACCAATTCCCCCTAACAGGTAATTTGGCTGTAGGACATGAAAATCCTTTTGCATGATTTCCTAAGCCAAAAATTTAAGTACATTGTAGCAAAGTAGTGTTGAAAATTACTTTTAAAGATTTAATGTGCATTATTTCATATATAACGTTACATAAAAGTGATAATTATTGAAATATATTAGTTTATGTACCAAAGCTATCCTTAGCTTATAAGGTATTTCTCTCGCCTTCTTCGCATAGTGTAGTGGTCAGCACGCTCGACGCGTATTCGAGAGGTCCGTGGTTCGAGTCCCGGCGAGGGCATTGCTCATTTTCCATCTCTCCTGCTTCTGAATTAAACTAATGACTCTACAGTGGCGCCCAAACTAAAAAAGGAGGGGGATGATGATTCTTCACCATCAGGATTTGGCGATTGGGTCCCCTAATCCCCAGTCGCCCTTTAAAAAGGGGAGTATTTAAGGTATTTTCCCGACTTCTTCGCATGCCTGAGTGGTATAGTGGTCAGCAGTCTCGGCGCGCATTCGAGAGGTCCGTAGTTCGAGTTCCGGTTCATTTTTCATGTCTCCTCCTTCCAAATAACCTTGTGGGATATAACGTATTTAATTCAGGGTTCGAAACCTTGAACCCCACAAAACACTAGTAAACGAATAATCGCTTAAGTGTGTGAACGGACACGTAAGACTTAAGAAGGGATAACTACCCTTTATTTCTCAGAATAAATACAATCAACTCCTAACTCGGAGTATACACAAAGCCTCCACTTGAGTTTGAACTTAAATAATTATGAAATTAAACTAACTAAGCTTAATAAAGCTAACTGAAAGATATAGATTAAGCAATATTTGATGTCATAATAGATGAGTAAATATGTCAAAATTGAAACGCAAGGGGTTAATGAAGTTAACAGCAGCAATTTCTTTCTGAAAGAGCCATAACAGCGGTCAATTTTTTTCTGAAATAAAAACCTGGATGGTAATTGTACTATACCATCGTTCCTCTCAAAACGTTTTTCCAGGGCATCTCTTTCACTACTGCTAGACGATTCTCTCTCCCCTCTCCTTTCGAATACTCAAGTACATATACATTTATTTAAGCGTATATTATCTTCAAATGTGCTTTATATATAAAACAAGAAACGTAAATAGTGTTGAAAAACACGAAAACGTGAATAAAAGAACTTTTTTATATTTATAAAATAAAACTAAATAGTTAATAGGTACACAAAAGGCTGATCGTATTCCTCCTGAAACTACGAAATTCCCTGCAGGGGGATTTCCCCCAGTTGAGACCTCGTACTATATGAAGAGGCAACATATTTTATTTTATTTGATGAAACACTTTCTAGGCTAATGAGATCATATTTTTAGAAGGCGTTTCTGTTACAGCTTGGAGGCAATGGAGTGCGCTAGCTAAGTAAATCATTTCTATGACTTACTCCACACAAATGAAATAAAAACAAATCGGCGAGAAGATTTTTACTCAAAGTATTCTTTCTCTAGCCGACACGAGTTTTTTAACCCAAGCAGATAATCATACGCTTTTCTTCGGGTTACCAATTCTAAACAATTAATGATATTTCTAGAATATTTCAGATTATTATCTATAATTTAAACAAAATTGTTTTTGCCTTTTTGGCATTCAGCGTCTGAGTCCATAACATCATTGATTGCAAATAATAAGGAAAAAGTATTTTCTTTCTTTATAACGGGACTCAGACTTTTGCATACCTCAAAGAAATAATTTTATAAAGTATTACTCTGTTCAGTTAGTAGACCTGGTGTCCTGTAAAATAGAAAAATTGCGATTAGAAGAAAATGTTTTTGCAAGCGTCATGTATAAGTAATGCAATGAAATAAATTTAAAACGGCATCTTAGATAATTAAATCTCGCTTTTATTAAATAAATGTATGAGAGATTGGGGCTAAAATTAAATTTTAACAATTGTTTTGTGACATCTGGTATTTCCATAATTGTTTACATTTCATTCTAAATATAAGAGCCTTCAATTCGTTCGGTTCTTTTAAATTAATTTTGTTTTTCGTTTTTAATTTTAGGAGTCTTTAATTTCGTTCTTAAATGGTATACCTACTGTAACTGCTTAGTTTAAAATCGTTTTTTCTGTTAAAACTAGATATGCAAATCAAGCTTTGATTGCAATTTGTTTTCAAGGCTATGTTTTCCGGATTTTGATTGTATCTCTTTGCTGACGCCTGACTACACTTTTCAAATCGACGAGTCTGTGTCGGGAAAACGGTGAAGTGATAAAAAAGAACTTTGCATGGACATATTAGAATATATAAAACATGTATGGGTTTAACGATTTAAAAAGCCATCATCTGAAAATTTGATTTTACGAAAATGATGGAATTTAGTCTAAAGTTATAAATGTTGTACACATATTTTAATAGTGAGAAAAACTTACATGTCGTACAAAAGGTTTAGCTGTTTTGTAACTGTATACCTACGATTATTTCTTGAAATATTTACTTCGACCTAAAAGTTGCCTATATTAACAGACTGCATGCTACGAAAGTTTTTATATTAACAGACTGCATGTTACGAAAGTTTTACTGATAGATGTTATCAAAATTGCAGCTTTATAAGCATTTTTTAAACAGCAAAGCAATTTTAAAGACTTAATAAGTACATTTAATGTTAAAATGCATAAAAAACTGCCATTCTGCAAAAGCACAAAACTCTGCAGCATTAGTAAATAGAATTATTTTAAAATTGCGGACGTTTCTCCACGCAGATGAGCAATCTAATTATAATTATTGCAACATTCTTTAAACTGACAGTATCACAATTAATTGAAGAAAAAATTCCATATTTAACTAATGTTCACAGTGAAAACTTATCTCGTATATGACAAGTTATCTCGTATATGATAAGTCGCACAATTACTGTTTTCTGTGATTTGGATTGAATTTGGAATTGCTATTGCATTAACAATGGATGATGGTTGGATTGCATATGAATAAATCTGAACGCATAAATGTTCTGTTAATTTCAGCATCATGATTTTCTTTAAAATATTAATTTGTATAAAGAAAGGAAAATCTTCAACGTGACTAATCTGTTTATTTAAGCTTGAAACATATAATTTATGGCTATTTCTAAAATATTTTCTTTCCACTTTGCAGTAGTTTAGAATTATTATTAATAACCTGTGCAAAGATAGATACAAATTTAAATCATATTTTTTTTCAATTTTATGAAAATTACATTAGTCCGTTTGAGCTACCGAGAAATTCTTTTACGTTAATCGTTTATATGATTAGAGCTGCATTTAAAAAGAATATTTGGGATGTATATATTTCTTTTTTCAAATGGCGGCCCTAGCGGTCCAGAAACTTTAACCACTTTATTATGGAGGCACCTAATAGGTGGCAATCCTTGCCTCCTATGAGGAGATGGACAAATAATCCACGTCTTCTACGGGATTCGATTCCGGGCCCTTCGTTCTGGCAGTCAGATTCACCAATCACTTTCCATCTGGGCGGCTTCGGATGTGGATATTCTTTTTAAAATGGTCGGGCGATTTATTTAGCAATCACTTGTTTTCCCTACTAAGGGCCGGAAGTTGTAGCCATTTCATTATAGAAGCACCCAGTAGGTGGCCCCCGTTGCCTCCTATTGAAAGGACGGACAGTAGCAATCATGCCTTCTCCGGGATTCGAAACCGGGCTCATCGCTGCGGCAATCAAGGTCTCCAACCTCTATATCGGCTGAACGGCTCGGATGTAGATCAGGTGATGGAGAAAATTTAAAAAGTAAATGTCCTGCAAATTGGATCAATTGTATCACAGCTTATAAGGTATTTCTCCCGCCTTCTTCGCATGCCTTCGTGGTGTAGCGGGCAGCACGTTCGACGCGTAACCGAGAGGTCCGTGGTTCGATTTCCAGAGAAGGCGTTGCTCATTTTTCAGTATTCCTGCTTCAAAAAGATCCTAATAACTTTACAAGCTTATTCTTTGGATTTGGCTACTCATACATCAGTGATTTCTTCAGTACGAAACTCTGAGGTAAAATTATTTCACTTTAGTTAATATGTTAATTCAAAAGCATTTAATACGTATAAAATGCTTTTACGCTGGCTTGTGGCTGAATAAGTTTTTTAAAATATTTTTCCACAATGATATTCCCACATATATAATTCATTTAATCTATTTCTTCATTAACGCTGATATAGATGAGGTAATACGTATTATTACAACTGAATTGGAGTCCTTAAAAGTCTTCACGGAATCGGTCCCTCACCATTTGGAACAGGAGGCTCCTGAGGTTTGAATCGTCTATGCCAGACAAGGCCAAACTGCGGCTAGCGAGCCGCATGTGGCTCTCCGACATCTTAACTACGGCTCGCGAGCTACATGCTATCCTTGGCCATCTGATATGCGACTTGTTTTGAATAAATATAGTTTAATTTCTTTAGGAATTTGAAATAGAAATCATGCACTGCCACGTTTCTTTATTAATCGATAAAGTATTTTAAATATCATGTATGCAAAAATTTGATAGATTTCAAGCTGTCCACTGCTGGCTTATCATCAGAGCAACAAATACGTAAAATTACAAGTAATTCCATTTCTGGTAATTACTATACGGTTACGTTACTTTTTGAACAGATAATGGTCATCGAAATACACTAATACGAAGTTAATCTAAAACTCAATGCTAATATTTTTATTTGATTCTTCTCCTTAATATTTTTTCTCCCAAGTTAATTTTACTTCAGGTAGTATCTGATTACATTCCCGTGTGATCTCATTGCTCACAACAGTTGTGATCCAGCTGAAAGATTTGCTATTCGTTGTAGGATGCTACTTTTATTCAGTCTTTGAATGGCTTGAGTAACTGCTGAAGAAACATATTCCGCCTTGCAATCCATATAGAGCTTTTTTAATCCGTGGAAGAATTTTACGAGGATCTTATTTTTGGTGGAGTAAACCTTCAGCCTCTTACTTGGTTAGAAGACTTATCTCAAATTTCTGCGGAAATCCTTTAAAATAAATTTTTCCATCCCTAAGCAAGTCAGGCATTTTTATACAGTTGCTTCACATATTTCGCAACAATTCACAATAATATGCTTAATGAATACTTTTCCCACATGAAACGATATCTTTTGTAATAATTCCTTGGTAATCCTAGGCAAAGATCATAATTTATTTCTCCAATTATTGTGTATGCTGAAATATTTGAAGCCGGGAGAAGAATCACTGGTCTGACAACGATCACTGGTTTGACAACGATTCAACGAATTTTAGTCAAAATCTTTAATTCCCATTTTATAAAATATTACCATTCCAAATAGATATCCATCAAATCTTCATATCAATAATGTTACATCAAGCAATGAGGGCTCAACAGAACGCAAACCTTTCTCTTTTCCAAAGTTTCTTTAAAAATCGGCATATTGATATTAGTGAAATCTCTTTAGCTTGTGATAGCTTCTCGTATTTTTCGATTTTTTGTTTTGATGACCTTCTTTCTTTCTACCTTAGAGGCGTTTTGCTTCACTAGGTTAGAGTCGCCGGTATATAATCGCACTAGGTTAGGATCATTTTTCTGTCCGGCATATCTAAAATACACTGGTGTGCAAAAATTAAGGACGAAGTCGAAAAATTAGCAGATCAGCTGAACGAAGAGGAAGAACGGACAGAAAGACCAATCAGGAGATTAAGTAAGGTGATGTACGGTAGCATATGCGCAGATATGCAGGTAGACGTAATGGAGGAGTGTCTGAGTAGTATAAAGCATGTTGTTGGTGTAAGATCAGTATTTCTGCTGACGAGTTGCTGCCTCAGCGAGAAATGGCGAATAATCAATCTGTTAGACGACATCTGGATGCTTTTACCCGAGGTCGAATCATTGGGAAGTTGGAGGAAGGCCGCAGTGTGACAAGTGTGGCTGCAGAGTTCGGAATTGCTCACAGCATCGTTTCACGACTTTGGAGACAATTTCAAACTACAGGAATCCGGGGGTTTAGTAGTGGTCGTCCACGAGGAACCACACCCGCAGATGACCGGAATATTGTCTTACAGGCCAGAAGAAACAGGCGGCGGACAGCGGGAGAAATCGCTAGACACACGACACAGGCGACTGGACGACCGATATCGCGTTTTACTGTGGCCAGAGGACTGCACGGTGGTGGTCTGTTTGCACGACGCCCTGTACGGTGTGTACCTCTAACGCCTGCCCATGGGAGAAGGCGTTCTCTGTGGTGCCGAGAACACCGGAATTGGAGAGACAATGAATGGGGACGAGTACTCTTTACAGATGAGAGCAGATTTAGTCTGAGTTGCGATTCTAGACACGTACACATCTGGACAGAGCAGGGAACATGCAATAACCCCTTCAACATCATCAAAAGGGACTGTTTTGGAGGTCGCGGAGTTCTCGTTCGAGCAGACATAATGCTTGGTAGTCGGACCGACCTTCATTTCTTCCAAGGAGGTTAGTCACCTGGGACTGCTATTGTAATGAGCTTCTTCTTCCTTACATACGTCTTTTCACAAGGGCTATGGGTCCTCAGCTCCTCTTCATGGACGACAACACTCCACCTCATCGCACAGTTACTGTCGAAGAGCTGTTGGAGGATGAAGATATTGAACACATGGATTGGTCGGCCAGGTCTCTGGATCTAAATCCCGTCAAGCATGTACGGAAATTACTAGGGAGACCCGTGGCAGCACGTAACTTATCGCCAGTAACGATTCCGAAACTGCGATTGGTGCTACAAGAGAAACGAGCAGCAGTGTCTCAACAGCTCATTAACAACCACATAGCCAGCATGCACAAATGATATGAAACCTGCCTAGCAGTCAGGGGAGATCCTATCCCTTATTAAAGGCCGGATGTTTCTTGCTGGACACCCATCACAGGGATGTTTCGGCCTTCAGTCGCATTGCGCTCCATGGTACTTTTTCAATAAAGCTTCTTTTTATCCCTCTGATTTCTCTTTTAGTAAGTGTTGCTTACATTACTCATGTCCTTACGTATTGGGCATCTTACGGTATTAAATGTGTTGATTTGGAAAGCTTTTGTACAAAGTTATATTGAAAAAACCGTCTCGTCCTTAATTTTTGCACACCAGTGTATTTCACCCTTTAGTAGCTGCACCTGTTTCCCCGCCTCTGTTGCCAGTATTACTCTTCTTTTAATCAGTTGATATTTTTTGTCTTCTGAATTTTCGGTCATCCTGTGCGTCTGAGACGTCCTTCATGAAAGCTTAGTAGCCAAACGAAAAGCTGCAAAATAATCCCCTGCTTGTCTACTTCAACTTTCAGGAAATAATGTGAAATGTTTCTACCGTAAACGTTTACTTTTAAAGTCTTTCATTTTCTGAAAGATCCTCTTCCTACAACTCCATTTTAAACTCCATTTGAGATTTATTTTTGTGTACACAGGTTAGATAGCACAATGGAAAATTGTTCCATGTAACCGTTAGGCTGATAATAATCTGATAATGATTTATTTTAAATTTTCTTTTGAGTTATTTTACTTCGAAATTCAAGACAAGACGGTAAGTCATTTCACTGTCTTTATGGGTCCAGCAGGCTGTTAATGTAGATTCGTTCACATATTTGGCAAGAGCTTAGGAACTAAGCTATTATGCAGACATCTGCCGTGTTACTAAAGGCTTGCAGATCGAACACCTGCGCATATCCATAGAAATATGAAGATTTACGTGTTCATATTATATCTGCATTTGCGAAATAAATTCATTACAGTAGTGACAGGTATGTCTTCTTTCTGTAACATTAGTTTTAATTTGTCATGCACTTGAAAAAGAGCCCAAAATTAAACAGCTAAGTTGAAGAGTTCGGCTGGTAGACAGAATGAATATGTGCTCGACGAAGCGTTTTTATAGCCCGGTATGAACTACTAGATTTATTAGCCTGTTTCGTACGTCCAGAATTATCGTAACTATTCAAAAGGTGGTTTCGAGAATTTTCAATAATGCGCATGAACTTCGTTATCTCTCTCCAAAATAATCAGGACAATTGGAGAGCTATCTTCCAGAATTTTCAGTGATACGCAGTGTACTAGCTACTAAAGAATTTCTTGCAGATTCCGTTAGAAGAACTGTATCAGAAGAACTGTATCAGAAGAACTGTATCAGAAGTACTGTATCAGAAGAACTGTATCAGAAGTACTGTATCAGTCAGGGCCGTGATGTGCGATACTGATTACTCAAATACCACTGAAATTGCAATCGTATTCTTTTTTGGTGAATTCTTCTATATTCGACATCAGTAAAAATAGTTATTCTAAAGTTTTGGGGAAAAATGTTTAACGATTTCTTAGGTTAGGATCCAAAGATTCGAATGCTCTCAGCATGTTGGTCCTTATGTTAATTATGCAGAAAAACAAAATTAATTTTAAACAAAAGCCTAAACAAGTTAATAGCTTATTTTTACATAAATATTCTTTTTCGAATAACAGTTTCTCTGCAGTGCGCGTCGATGTATATAATTTAATTTTTCCTTTCTGAAAGACTGCTCATGAGTGAAAAAAAGCACTCAATTTTCTTTTCAATAATGATTTGTAATTTACTCAAATAACACTTTTTTATGCTATTGTAGACCAATGAATATGCTTCCGATTCATTTTACTTCTACTTAAATAATACGACAATAATTATAAACCGAGAGGTATAAAGGAAATCAGAAGAAAATATTATTTTCTGTACCTGAAGAAAAAACGTTCAGTCCCCCAGTACAAGAGTTAAAAATTTTATGTTCTTGGGATTTAACTTTTCTGAACACAAAGTAGTAGATATAAGATGTATTTATTCATATTTATATGTAATCATGTTAATCATGTATTCATTAATTTACTTTAAAAGTTTCTTTACATTCAAAACCTGTCTCATTATTTTTGAAACGATATAAACTTGGACTAGCGGCTCTCGAACGTTCGTAAAATCTATCATGCGGCTCCCATCGTTGGTTGCATGCTCATTTTCCTGATTTTCCCTAAGCCTAAAGTGGATACGAGCCATTTTCCCTTAAATAGTTTCCCATGGGGCATTCTTCGCCTTCCATGTAGTGCCTATTAGTGTAACATGTAACAGAATATAAAAAGGCTGAAAGTATATGTACAGAAAATCAGTGCATTTATTCAAGAAATAAAGCTATATTTTGAATGAATTTCATAATTGCTTTAACTATCTGAAATATTAGCGTTTTTTAAGCATCTCCTTGTTATCTAAGTCCCACGTTTGCCACACCACAGATGGCGGCAGATATTACACCAGCAAAAAAAGGAAAAGTTATATTACGAAATGTTGTGCCTCATTTATGATTCGAATGCGAAATCAGCTATACGAATATTTAGTTTTTCTTAGCCAAAACAAACGTCGGATTTTCTGAGTCTTGAGTTATACAGTGAAAGTTAATAGTGATCATACTGTAAGGTATTTATTTCTCCCGCCTTCTTCGCACGCCTTCGTGGTGTAGTGGTCTGCATGCTCGACGCGTAACCGAGAGGTCCATGGTTCGATTCCCGGCGAAGGCGTTACACATTTTTCATCTCACCTGATTAAAAAATATCCTAATGTCTCTACAATACCTATGAATAAAAAACTGTTTTAAGATTGATGTTGGTTAATTTGACACCGAACTGAATTGTCTAATATTGAATCTTCATGGTATAAAACGGAAGATATTATTAATGTAGCTCTGAATCTCTTTCATTAATCTTAAAATATTATTAATTTGATAGCTTATTAATATGCATTTACCTAATATTGAATCGAATTCTCCAAAAACTTCTGATAAATGTTAGTTTGATAAGTTGCTAAACACTACAGCGTTCTTTCCATAACATTTTTTCTCTCATCTAACTTCATACGTTGCTTAAGGTGTAAGGTTTTAGTTAAACTAATAAAGTTTTATTTTAATTTAACTTTTACTATCCCTTCTCATTTCAACTTCCCGTTAGAATAAGCGCGCGTTTCAGCTTTATTCTTATTTGAAATGGAGCCAAGTTCTATTTAAGCAAGAGGTAGGAACCTCTCAATGTGAGAGAGCTTTTAGTCTCAGACCACGGCTTCTCTATTCGACGTTCGCCTGACTAGCTAGCATTTAAATTCTAAGCCATAGCGCTTTTACGTGATTGCTTATTGAAGTAATTCCAAGTGCGTCAGTATTAGTTAAATCTTGCTACGCACCATTTAGTTTAGAGGCCAACCTCGCGTTATAGCTCTGAGAGCAACGACTACTTAATTTCTATTTAGCTTTAGTTTAAATTTATCTGATTGTTCATTTTAGACCCAAGTGGGGTCTTTATTTTCTGTATCCCTCCCGAGTTGGGAAGTGGTTGTACATAATAGTGATTTAATAAAAGAGGATTTTAAATCCCTTTGCAGTTCTTCTACCACTTAATCACAGTATTCTACCACAGAACATAGCTGCATTCAGCTCCCTGTTCCAGATCAGGATTTAAGGAATTCAAGAAGATGTTTTCCAAGAATATGCACCGAACACTCAGTCCTGACAAAGTCAAAGTTATAACCAGAATTAATTTATTATGCACAAATTTTAAATACTAATACAAAATCGTCATTCAGCATTTATATATACAATTTATTACTGTGTATGTCTATATTTGTAAGAATCTGACAACTTTTTTAATTTTTACTTTATTAAAAAATACTTTACATCCATCCTAACCAAAGAATGGAATCATTTTTATTTTTTTATTTCCGTTCTCGTTTACAGTCTTACTTTCGAAACGAAATAAATTAAATGATTCTTCGGTGTCAGACCCCGTTTTATTATATTTAAACACACTATCCTATAAATTTAATGCACAAACCTTTTTTTTTAGTTTAAGCGCCGCTTTCTAATCGTATCAAAATGCTCTCAAATGTTATTAGGTAATTGTTTTTCCAAATATTTTTCTTTTGAAAATGCTACATCGTAATGCAGATATTTTTATTCCTATGCCTCGAAATTTATATTTTATCAACTTTTGAAAGAAAAAATACTTGGAGAATCTATCACTGTCAGAAAAATGAATATGCATTTTCAGAATACCTTATTACATAAATTGATAAATATCAGAAATATAGCATCCATCTTATAACTATATAAGCTCATTTTTATTGCAAAATTTTCTTGCAGTTGGGTATCTTTCTCAAGTATTTATAACAAATATCACAGCATAATTAAAAAATCTTTCTTAAAAAAGAGCGGTGTCATAATTTTTACTCAAAGCAAGTAAGGGATACTACGCTGATAAATATTTATTTGTAACGTTTTCCTCAGAAGGACTATTTTGGTATTTTTTGTTGGTTCACTACCCTACACGTATCACTTTTCAAATTGTTGTCACCAAATATTAGAGCCCACATTATGATTAAAGAAATTAAATAATGAAGAATCTGCAGAAATGTATGTATCTTTGAAAATCTTTTATCTTTGATGGTTCCGAGGTTTAGGTTCTTTGTAGTGCTTAGGGTTTCAGTATTTACAATTCAATGCTTAAGTTTGCAGTTTGATAAGTTCATTTACGGCTAAAGTCGCACCACAGATCCGAAAGTTATTTTTTCAGATATAGGCTCATTGAAATTCATGCAATTACTAATTATCTTCATGACATGGATTTCTATCACTTCAGAGTTTCTGTAATGCACAAAATAACAAATTGTAAAGACTGGCACCTATCTTTAAAATTATGCTAAGCTCCGGATATAGGAAATAATTTGCAATAACGTCATATATAATTCATTATTGTTGCCTCTAATGAACATGCACTATACATTTACTCGAAAGATATTTTCAAAAAAAAATCTATTGTATACACCACATGAGTTCCTTGTACGGAACATTAAATTATACGCATTTTGCATTTCATTTAAGAGTATTGGATTGAATAAAATCGACTTCGTCGATACCGCATAAACCACAATAGAATAAACGCACACTTTAAAATTCATTTCTATTTACTTACCACAGCGACACTCTGGTGCTAGGTTCACTTAGCAGCGTTCCATCTCATTCATTTTTTAACTCATCAAGAATGCATAAAATTATGTATATTATCTGGAGAATTACCTAATCGTTCTATTCAAATACTATAATAAATCTAAAACGATGTGTAAAAGAAATTAAACAAACAAACAAAAAAAGAAACCGTTTTTCACAGACGACACAGTAATTCTCATTCAATTAATTCAGTTCTCACTTCGCGACAAGACACATATACATGAAAACTCAAAATATCTATATTGAAAATTACAAAATAAATCTTAAACGCTTATTTCCTCGAATAAATTCCAGAATGTATTAAGCATGATTTAATTCCCAATAATAAAAGAAAGCGTTATTTTTGTTGTTTCGAAGCTTAGTTTCTTTAGATTGGCAACAAATCCACTATTCACCAAGTTTCAAATGTAAACAAATATGGCTACGATATGAAAAATTATTAGGCTTAGCCTCACTTTTTTAAATTGCTGATAATTCTACAAATCTTGCATGCAGATTTACTAAGGGTGTAAATACCTTACCGGAAGATAAGAACAACATAATTAAATAATTTTTAAAGCAAAAAGTGCACAATTTACTAACACATAAGAATAAAGAAACTGAGCTCACTGACTCGAGTAGCATAGTGGATATATATAGATATAGATATATACATATATTTATATACTTTTGGTGTGGCAGATTGCAACCAAAATAGGAGATGCACATCTACATGTTATAGCAGTCCTATATACAAAATTTCAACGTTTGGAGGCTACTCGTTTTAGAGTTATGCGAGATGCATGCATGCATAGGTACGTATGTACGTACGTACAGACGTCACGAAAAAATCTCTTCAGAATCCATTTTAAATAAGTTTATAATTTTTGGGAGAAAAAGAGTCCTTTATTCTGTCTTTAAGTTCAGATATCATGCAGAAACATCGTTAAACTGTATTCGATAGCGGACAAAATGAATATTTTTGCTGAAATATGATACCCGAAATTTTTCGCGATTACAGCACACTCCTTTTACTATGTACAAGGAAGTTCTATTAAATATCTTTGAATGTGATATCTTTGAATTTTCTATTAAACAGTCCTTTTAGAACAACAACTAATTGATATTAAATATTAAAAATTAAGATATTTACAAAAACAAATTGATATTAAATAATATTATTATATATTTATTGTTAGACTTACCGCATATATAAACTGTTATTATATATGTAATTACATTTCGTTATTTGTCCAAAGTTTAAAATCGGAATTTAAAGTCGATTATTATTTTTTTTTAAATTTTGACATTGCACAAACATAATATTTTAGTCATATGAAAAACTTTTCTACCTGGAAATATATGACTACGACCAATGATTTTTAAAGTAAAGAAAAGTCTTGTACATTATTTTAAGCTGGATAAGGTAATGAATCACATATATATACACTTTTTATTGCCGATAATAATAGAAAAGAAAGTGCACAAGTAAATATTACAGCAGGCCGATATAAAAAATTTCAACTTTCTACGTAAAATACTAAAAGTTCTAAGAGTTTCAACGTAAAATTTCAAAGTTTGAGTAATGCAAGGATAAATACATTCGCACGTACAGATTTATAAGTACGTACGTACATACGTACGTACAGATTTATACGTGCATACATATTTATACGTACACAGATTTATACGTACATACAGATTTATATGTACACATAGATTTATACGTACGCACGAAAAAAATCCCTTTGGAATCCATTTTAAATCCCTTTTACTATCCGTTTTCGGAAATAAATGTTCTTTATTTTGTCTATGCATGCAGATGGCATGCAAAAAAGTCGTCCAAATGATTCGAGGACGGTCAAAATGGATATTTCCTTTGAAATATGGTACCGAAATTTTTCGCCGTTACAATACTGCATACAAGAAAACAGGGGAAAAAAAACTATATGAATATTTCTTATGTTGAGCAGAAAAACATGTTTACTTGAACATCAGCTTGTTTCTTGGATACAGTTCTCCACTAAGTGTTCAGCGTTACATTTCATATATATGTTACGGTGAAACACCGAAATCTGGAGAGTCGACTTTCACCGGTGAATATCAACATTCACATAGTCGCTTGGTGTACATCCGAAATATTTATTTCTGACTTACACCAGTGAATGTCGACATTCACCATGTACTAATGGTGAAGGTTGAATATATGAGAATATTATATTTTCTTCTCCGTAATTCAGTCGAGAAAAAACACACAAGTACTTAAAACACACAATACATTCAAAATGAGAAAGGCAAATAATAGAAGTTAAAAAATTTACTTAATTATACAGTACGTAGTAAATGAGAAAATAAAATAATAGTAATAAAAAACTTACTAAATTATGTGATTCAAATCTGATTAATTGCAACGACTTAAACTATTATGAGACTTTAACGAGAGGCCCTTGCTTTTACAACTGCATTTATGGAAAATAGCCAGTCGCCTCTCTTTTCGACATACACCAGAGCATATCTGTGATTGTCGACATACACCGGTGAGGGTCCGAATGTACAGGAATGCAATGTTATATTCGATCTTTCACCGACGTATTTGGTGAATGTTGACATTCTCCGGTAAAAGTCAACATTCTCCAATTTCGGTCTTTCACAGTAACATATATATTGATTTCTCAAAAATCTTTTTACAAAACTGAATACATTTTCGCAGTATTACATCATATTGTTATATATAAGTACAGACTGAGAACAGGAGGACGCATACAAGCATAAGGCACAAAATTTATTATAGCTACACAGACTAACAGTCACATTCCTAATGCATATGGGAATGTATAAGGATTCAGGTTCCCCCGAGATGCAAAGTCATTTAAAATGAGACGTTAAACTGAAAGTAACTTTGTTACTGAGCAGAACATAGGCCTATTGACTCCTGTTGTCGTATTATTAGAAGATTTCATTTTGCTGTAACGTCAGATAAGCGTATATTGTCAGGGTTTTGACATAAAGATATTCTCATAAAGCTCAATTAATAAAATGGCATTCGTGCAAAAAACTGACCCTGAGAGCGAGTTAATTTTCATTTACGACTTGGTTCTGGCCTTTTAGCTTTGTTTATGTTAGAATTAAAGAGCTTTTAAGCTGTTTATTAAGACTATGACTATAAGACTTTGGCAAATATTATTAAATCATTTATTGAGGCAAAGATGGAAATGTAAATAAATGCGCTTGTTGTTTCATGCAATTTGAAATCTGTTCTTAAATCTTTATAATTTCACAGAAAATTCTCCGTATAAAATAATTTCTCCAGCAACAGTTTCAGAGTTAATAGGGATGTTATTCGTACGGCAGCAGCCTTATCGTGGCACAAATTTCCGATATTATTTTTGTGCATCTTTGGCATCGCCTAAGGTTTCGAGAATGCTAGATTTTTCTGCGACAGTCGAATAAATTCCTGAATTTCGAATTTTTTTCAGTTATTCCTCTAATTTTCCTAGAACTATTAGATTATTTTATTTAAATAAGTTTCTGCTGTTTTCCGAAAGGATTTTTACAAGAAGTTTTTCGAAGAATAATCTTATTTCAAAATCTAAACTAGAAGATTTAAATTTGACTTACCTAAAATTTTTTGGATTTTGGAATTCGAGAAAATATTCGTTTCTTAATGTTATGCACAAAGAATTTCGATTCCGGACGATGATTGTTTTTAAAAAAATGTGGTATTTAATGATGAAAAACTCGTGTGCCCGCAGTATAACGTGTAAAAACACTATAAAAATTTGGTCTGTTATAATGTGGCCTTAAACACATTTTCGTCATGTTATTGAGTTATAAATTTAAATGTTAATTAAAAAATTGTTTCTCATAACTTAATAACATTTACAGCCCCTTTTCTGAAAGATATCTCATTCCAGAAATATTGGTACAAATCCTCCACCCCCAAATTATTATCGAAACTGTTTCCAGGTCGCGAACGTTTCACTAAATTTAAGGTTTTAACGTGCGGTAATCCCTAGAGTTTTGTCTTAAGCCATATGTTAATATTATCGCCCTAGTCATTTTTAAATTCCTACTATTAGCTCACACTGTCGCTGTATATTGTTCAAATTTTCAATCGTTAATAAAATACCTTTTATTCATCCACTCAAGTTCAAATACATTTTTTAAACTTGTAGTGGCTGACATTTCATGTTAATACATTTTTTCACATATTAAAGTCAATTCCTACTTATTTATTCCTGTTTATCGGAACTAAAGATATGCTGTTTTTATTAAATATATTATAATACTTACAAACAATGACCGTTTATTAGGCATTCTCACGTGCTGTAAAAATTAATTTTATAACAACTTATAAATAATAGCACATGACTGTGATAAATGGGATTGCAATATTAAAAAAATAAGTGGCAACAATAAGATAGAGTTCTAAAGATTTTTAAAGTATATCACTGTAGATTATGCAGTAAAAATTATTATAGTATTATGCAGTGAAAAATTGTTGCGTGCGTACGGGTTCGCAATGGACTGAATGCACAAGTTGTTAAAAAGTTAACAAAATTTATTCTTTTCACAATAAATAAAACAAAATGCTGAATTACTTCCTCAGAGATATTCGTACAATATCACAATATCTCAAACGTTAAACAGAACTCAATAATTCAAAACAGGGAAACTAATTCTATCTCACAACAAATTCGCTATAACCAATAACAGCATGAAGTAAACAACAGTTCGCTTAAAACAGCAACAACTGAGCTGAGGTGTTTTAATTGGGCTTTTATAAGCTTTTTAATTACTTACTAAAATATTCTGGTAAACCCATTTTCTAGAATTTTCGCGATTTTTGTGCACGATTTTTGTGCATGGCAACAGCAAATACCAGATATTTATTTATTAAATATTAAATGCACGCTTTCTTTTATTTTTACTCTTCTGACGTAGCTTTCTCTTCAAAAATCGTCTGCGTTGCAAGGGAAAATAAAACAACTTTAATTACAATTCTAAATAAATACGAAATCCGTAACAATACCTAGGACGAAATCTCTTCGCAGCAGGTCAAGCACACGTCGCCTTGAGTCGTGTGAAATCATTAGATGGAATATTAATTGAAGAACTGGACTGCTTGAAACTCACTGGAAAATTTCCTGGCAATAATGAAGCATTACAAGAGATGGATAGAATGAGAAAGTATAGACAGACCACTGTCAGCTTCATAAATTAGAAACGAAAAAATTTTAATAATGTTAATAAAAAGTAATTAAAATAAAATTTTTCTTTATTGATCTAAGTAGGAATTGACTTTACATTTTTTATATTATTTGTTAACTTGTCATTTCTGAAACTGTAATTTAATTTGTATAACTTTGTTTTCTGCCATTTTTTTATCACTTACAGTGTCTCACAAAAGTGATGGGACACTTGTGCTTTACAAAAGGAAACTGTAATAAAATAAATTAAAAAACCATGTAAAATTTTTTGTGGGTGTGTTTCATACTTAAATTTAGTAACAATTATTACATAACATACATTGTCTCAAAATATTAAAATATTAACTTAATAAAAATACAATTGCTTAGAACGGAGCAAAAAATGTCTCACATAAGTGATGGGACGCCATTAGATTATGCAACAAAAATCGTCTGAAGTAAGCAATAAAATATTTTTTGGGGTTTTTATTTTTACTCAAAAGCAACCAATAATTGATAAAATCGTCTGCATTATTCCTCTCCAGTTTGTTTTGGAATTTTTGTGTTTTTTAGCTCTGTGCAGCCATGAATGCTAAAAAGAAACTTTGCATGCCTGAAATTCGAAAATTAGTTATTAATTTGCATATTGAACGTGGAAAATCTATTAGAAAAACTGCTGAAACAGTTAACTTGATTCATTCGACAGTTTTCAATATCCTTAAACGATATAAAAAGAACCATATGATTCAGGATAAAAGAAGACCTGGCCGGCCATCAAAGCTATCCAATGGAATAAAGCGAATTATGGTTCGAAATATAAAAAAATATCCAAGAATGAGTGCTCCTAAAGTTTCTGCTGATTTACAAGCATTATATAGAGTAATTGTTAATCTTGAGACTATTAGAAGAGTAATTCGGTCTACTGGATATCACGGTAGAGCAGCCAGGAAAAAATTCTTCGTAAGTGAAAAGAATAGAAAACTCAGACTGGCTTTCGCAAAATCCAACATAAATAAGAATTTTGATTACTGGAATGAAGTTATGTATCTGATTACTGGAATGAAGTTATATTTCCTGATGAGAGTAAATTTAATATGTTTGGTTCTGACGGTAGAATCTTGGTGTGGAGAAAACCCAGGGAAGAATTTCGCAAACAGAACTTGGTGCCAACAGTAAAACATGGTGGAGGAGGAGTTATGGTATGGGGGTGTATGTCGTCCGCTGGAGTTGGGAATCTTGTTTTTATTGACAGTATAATGGATCAGTATAAGTATATCGGCATATTAAATCAAAATTTGAAATCTTCAGCACGAAAATTGAACCTTCATAACCATTTAAAAATTCTACCAGGACAATGACTCCAAGCACACTGCTTTGAACGTTAGACTCTGGTTGCTGTATAACTGTCCTGAAATAATAAAAACACCACCACAATCTCCAGACTTAAATCCCATAGAGAATATTTGGCAAGAATTGGAATCAAGAATTCGCAAACACACCATTTCTTCAAAACAACAATTAAAATCGGTGCTTCAAGAAGAATGGGGTAAAATCACTCCAGAAATCACAAAAAAATTAGTCGAATCCATCCCAAGAAGATTAAATCATGTTTTAAAAGTAAAAGGAAATCCAACAAAATATTAAAACCTTTTAAAAAGTAAGTATCCCATCACTTACGTGAGCCATTTTTTGCTCCGTTCTAAATAATTGTATTTAAATTAATTTAATATTTTGAGAAAATGTATGTTATGTAATAATTGTTACTAAATTTAAGTATGAAACACACCCACAAAAAAATTTTACATGATTTTTTAAATTTATTTTACCACAGTTTCCTTTTGTAAAGCACAAGCGTCCCATCACTATTGTGAGACACTGTATTTGCTTCTTTGTTTTGATCATTGGATTCTTTTAACTAATCAGTCTCATTTAATAAAACATCAAACGTCCAACTAAATATTAGTTTCGTATTCGATGTCGAATGAAACGTAACGAAAGCCTAATTACGTTTCTTTTTGTTACACAATCCTAAATGGGCTTTGAAGACTAAGTTTTAAACACATTTTCTTTACACTGACACAAGGGAATCTCTAAAATATGTCTAGTTTAGTTACAGACTAGCTGACGTTTCTTGAAGAAAAAAAGCAATTCTTTGGAGGCAGTTTAGTAAATTACAAGGAATTAGTTAAAATATCAAATATTGCATAAAAGCGATAATTGTGCGGTGTTTGTAATTCAGTTTAATAAAAAATTTTGGATAGGAAAAATAATTATGGAATGGTTTGTAATTTAATTTATTTAAGTTTTTAATTGACAGTTAGACATACATTTGTAAATTGAAATAATTTAGGAAATATTATGACAAACACTTAACAAATTATGATTATAAACGAATATTTAGTTTAATGTTATAAACGAATATTTATGTTTCAAATATTTCCTAAGAAAAATTATCAATATATGTTTTTAAAATGTATTGAAGAAAATGAGGAATAAAACGTTCCCTGTTGTAATGATTAAGTTTTTAACTTTTAAATAAAATATTTCTTTCTGGGCTTCCTCCCTATTAATTAGAAGCATAAATTGTTCCTTGAAGAATTGTGGAGCACTTCAGACTTATTTACGTTTTATGAGTTGGAATGTTTTGAGAAAACATACACTTATTCATAAAAAAGTAATCAAAATTATTTTTCAAAGTACGAAAAAAAGCTTTCTTACTTAATTATTTCGAAAAATATATTAAAAGTGAATTGCTTTCCCTAATTTGTTTTAAGAAGTCTCGAGGCCAGTAAACAAGTCTAATTTATCATGAAATGGCTTTATCGTACGTAAAAGTTTTGAAATTTATTGTATTTCAATGAAACTAGTTTTAAAATTAAATACGATGAAACATTTTTCTAAATAAAACTGTAGACGTGCTTAGGCATTTATTGGAGCTTGAAAACTCAGCAGTGACCTGGACGAGTCTCGAGCTGTAGACTTTGCGATTAGCAGCTGGATGTACTTTACATCTACACCACGAAAGTACGCGGGAAGGAAGGAGAAAACTACGTGCATTCTCTCCAACTTAAAGGCAAATCAAGAAGAGCAGACACACTCGCCGGAACGGAAACGGAAAAACGGATTTAGATAAAAATACATTGTATTTTTACAGCTGTTACTGTATTTATAAAAATACAGCGTATTTTTACAGCTGTATGTTTTGTACTGCTGTCATTGTGCATTTTTTGACAGCTGTATTGTATTTTAAGCCTGAATAAAGTTTAAATGGTTACTTACGTTGATAATATTGTTAATAGATTGTTATTGTTAAGACACTATTGTTAATAACATCGTTAATATCTGCTGAGGATCAACTGAGAGACTAATATCTCTGTTGGAAGTTGAAGTCGCTAGATTGAGAACCGCAATTTTGATTCTTCTTATATTTATTCTTATTATCTGTATGTGTAGTCATCAAAAATTAAATTTTTGTTTGTCTGTTATCCTAGATGGCAGTTATTGAGATTTACATTATGATGCCCAGTATGTTACCTCTTACTAGTTTTAATCTTGTAAAAGAGTACATGTGATGTGGTGTTATACGATGTAATGAGTTGTTATTAAAACAATACAGTTTACTAATGAGCAAAAACATAAAATAGAAAAAGTTCAATCAATTTGTATTTTAAAAGACATACATAAAAGAGTTATAAGGTATATCTCCCACATTCTTAGCGTGCCTTCGTGGTGTAATGGTCAGCACGCTGAGCCGGTATTTCAGAGGTCCGTGGTTCGATCCCCGGCGAAGGCAATGCATATTTTTCATCTCTCCTGCTTGTAATTAACCTAATGTCTCTACAGTGGCGCCCGAACTAAAAGGGTTGTGGATGATGACTCTTCACACCCAGGATTTGGCGACTAGGTGCCCTAAAACCCTAGTCGCCCTTTAAAAAGGGGAGTATATAAGGTATATCTCCCACATTCTTAGCGTGCCTTCGTGGTGTAATGGTCAGCACACTGAGTCGATATTTCAGAGGTCCGTGGTTCGATCCCCGGCGAAGGCAATGCATATTTTTCATCTCTCCTGCTTGTAATTAACCTAATGTCTCTACAGAGTGACTCTTATGTCCAGCTACTCGCAGCAGCGTTTTCTATCAAAGTGTATGGGATTCCTCTGCTCTTTTAAAATCTAGGAAATTCACCATGTTTAACGATCAACAAAGAAATGGGTCAGGGAATGAACGATACCGAGAGTCCAGCTTTTGCTGTAAAATACCAAATACTGTACCGAATTCGCGTCATGCCTCGGGACGTCTGTCTGTCGCATCAAGATCGACTCTCCAGATTAGCAGGAATTGAGTTTTAAGTTTTAAATATTTTTAAATTTAATGCTGGCGTTAAATTTTATTTCTTTTTTTAAAGTTACTTTCTTGAATGTTCTTACAAAAAGAGCTCTTGAATGTCGAAAGATGGAAAATTAACTTTTGGAAACACTGCATTATATATAGGGCTGCCATAATTATCAAGCATTTATACGGAACGTTTAACGGCTAAATAAGTAAAACAGGAAAAAATTATAGTTAATGATTTTCAAAAACAATAAACCTGATAAAAAAAGGTAAACCGATCTAATAAAATTAACGAGCAGAAGGATGAATTTAAAAAAATACAGGGCTAGCTCTTTTTAGCCCAGTCATATTTTAAATTTGATTTTACGTTCTGAATTATATAATTTTGTTCTCTTAATTACAAAATTGGGTGCAATTCATTTTAAAATTATTGTAGCAAGTTAAAAGTACTTCACTTGTCTCCACTGACAGCCTGTGTCTTTCATCCGTCATTCATTTGACATGAGTCGAAATTCAGTTGACGTATTCTGTTCACATCTGCATTATGGGCTGGAATTGCAAGTACTTGTTCATATAGCTTTGTTAGGAATGACTACTGATCAGTATACTTTGTATACCTGCAGCCGCGCAAGAATACATGAATGTTTGTATACAGGTATACTTTGTACACATGCCATCGCGCGCCGACTATCTCACGCAGAGTTTACAGAGAAAACGGTACAAATGGTAATACGGGACTGAACAGAAATGCGGTAACAGTCCCGGATATACGGGATGTATGGCAACCCTACATATATTGACAATAGGTCTGGGTATCAAATACTTCCTAGGTAGGCCTAAAATCAATACATAGTGCTGCGTGCGTACGGGTTCGTAACAGATTGAATGCACAAGTCCGGTTAATAAAATGTATTCTTATCAAAAGGAATATAACAGAAAGCTGGAATTTTTCTCAGAAATATATGTACAGTGTTCACAATATTACGCAGTAATAATCCGTAGTCATGCTTTACTACTAAAAACTAAATAGAACTCAAAGCACGGCACAGACGTGCTTTGAGTTCTTAAATATTAAAAACGTTAAATAGAACTCAAAGCACGGCACAGAGAAAGCTAACCTGATCAACAATAACAACAGCGGCTAACTAAACAACTGAGCTGAGATGTTCTCTGTCTGGCTAGCTTTAAATCGGTCGCGAGAGAGATCTACTAATTTCTTTGCTTCTCGTGATTTCTGGAAACCAATAAGAGGATGGAATCGCGGTTACAGCTAACAGTAGTCAATTATTCAATTTAAATATAAATTACGAGATGCTTATTTATTAAATATTAAATGCGCGTGTTATTGTATTTGTATTTTTCCGGCGTAGCTTTCTCTTAAAATATGTCTCGTGCTGCATTGCACGGGGGGAATAAAACATGTTTCAACTAAAACTAAAAATATCTAACTAAATACAAAATTAGGAACAATATTTTAATGAATTTAATGAACAATATTTTAATGAGTTTTTTTTTTTTCAAATTTAGTATAGTTTGTAATTGCTTGTATTTATTAAATATTTTAATTGGTACACGAAAGTAATATTTTTCCATTTGTTTCTTGCATAAATCGGCAATTCGCATTAATATTTATAAAGATGGAACAAAAGTTTTAGCTTTATACATATATCTTAACGAAACTTTTGTGATGCTAGCATCCCTTTCTTTTTCACTTGGCAGTTCTTTTAATATTTCCGTTTAGTTTCTTTTTTTTAATATTGATTTTATATCCCTTTGTATTGTAGTAAATATTCAATCATTAAACTATATCATTGTTAAATTTTCTTTTTTGCATTTTTGCAATAATAGCTTTCTTTTCTTATATAACGTGTGTAAATTTTACATTTAATGTTACGTGTCTTTAATATTCTCCTTTAGTTTAAAAAAATATTATATTTTCATTGTGATGCTTTGCATTTTGCATCTTTCAGATGGTTGTATTTGTGCAGATGTCTAGAGAGCTAGCGAATAATGAGAAACACACTAGAATTTTTTCCCCCAAGCTAATACATTCCACCCGAACACCTGAACCACGAGCAGACATTTCACCGTAGACGGAAAACGAAAGCAATTTACGAAACCGTGTAGTAGTGAGTAGCACGAATGTCATCAAACGAGGGACTGAGAAGGTAGGTTATAGGACACCCACTACAACAACTATCCCTGAAACATGGGGGGGGAGAAGGATTTCTCCGGCAAATTTTTGAATGACAGCACTGTTTTTCAGACACTGCAACTCTGACCTAATTTTAGGCCACCGCCTTCAAAGGAAAGTTGTTGGACATCGGTGAGAAATTATGAAAGTACCTTGAAATTTATAGGCAATATAATTTAGGAAATATGTCCACTCGAATAATGATGCATTGGTCATAAACTTAAAGTTTATGACCAAGTTAGTTACCACTTTAAGTTATATTCTAATTTCCAAGTGTTTTGAGAATTCCTGGGGCAGAAAGTTAAATATCTACTTCACTTCCACATGCATTAGCTTAGATTTTCCACCAAAACCACATGCATTAGCTTAGGTTTTCCACGGAATGGAGTTCGTTTCCACATAATGTTTCGTATGAACTGAATGAAACATAGGTCTGTGAAGCAACCCATCAGTTAATTCGTTGCATTTCCTTACTCTCAAGAAAATTTTCAATTAGACACGTTCGATAAGGCGTGGCGTTTACATCCACTAACAGATATATTTACCCAATGGCACTAAGAATAAGCGAATATTGCAATCAATAACTTCTTTAAGGCAGCAGCTGTAATACTCTGTCGTATTGCAGTTGCCCAGCTCCCATAGCTTGATACGTACATGAGTCCGCTACGTTACCACGTAGCATCAGCATAACAATAAGTTTTTGCACATATTCTGGAGATATTCAATTACCCCTTTCATGCTAGATGAACATAGTGATTGCATTTTCACATTCTCATTTGAGAATAAAACCTTAGCCCATTATTACATCGCTCAGTTTCCGTGTATATTATACTATTGAAAATGCCATCTGCGGTAATCTTTGGTAACGCAACATGGACGGTTGGTCATCCAAAAAACCTCTGGAGAGATTTTTTGCTCTACGCTGCGGCAAAGGTGCTTTGATGTAGTTTCGATTACGTTTAACAATTAGCTCAAAATATCGTCTTTTTATACAGTAGCAGAAGGAGAGCAATTTCCTTCAGTACGTATGGGACACATTCGCAGTCTTTTGAAACACTTTTCAAATAATGGAGACAATGGTCACTACTATTTCTCTTCGCATCGACATTTTCATGATCATAAGGTTTGAGCTTATTTCAGGTTTCCTGCAATCTTTTTGGGTGTACATTTACCGAGATTATGCAATTGACATACGGTGACTATTTAAAAATGGCTAATGTAGGAAATCATAAGAAAGCAGGAATAAAATGCCTAGAAACCGCTGTAAGATATTTATCAGTATTCGAAGTTTTGCAGTTTGTTTTAAATGACATTTCGGATCACTATCGGTACTGTCATTAATACTGTCTTCGGGAATACACAGTCAGGTAGATACTGCCTGCATTATCAATATCAGACATAATTTTTAAAAATGCGTGAAACGGTTACTGGTTTGATAGGCAAAGTGATTTCTTGTAAACAGCAAGATAAATGATTTCGATTTAAGATGGTTTAGCCCATTACACAGATAAATGATCATAAATATTTTATTATATGACAGTAACAATAGTTAATTGAACATAGCAGCTCTTAAAAATTCTACATATAACTGAGATTGTGTTTGAAAACACTTTTGAGTGTATTGTGTTGATCTATGCTATTGTATTTAATTGCATTAAGAAAAAAATTACACGTACGAAGAGTACGTTTTACTGTGACGCTAAATGAATGACTAATTGTAGATGCTATGGCTACGACGATTTGAATAATATTCGCAGCACCTGATTTCATCTAATTTTAGGAAAAGTGTTAAAAATTTCTTAAAAGTGTTTTTGTTTCCAACATCTTGGTACATTTTAACATTTAAATACATATGCTTTTAATTTAATGGTAATAAGCAATACAATAATTTTTATATATACTTCATGCATACAGGTTCTTTTTATTTTTTTCCGCTTTTTAAGCTACGCTTGTCGGTTTTAGTCCCATCCAAACTGCCACAGTTTTCCCAAATATTTTCTGAAAATATCCGAAGATGAACCACTTGTTTTCATGTCTGCTTTGCAAGAATCAATTTCAAGTGGCTTAATATACTAATACTATCAGGCTAAGACCGTCACAAATTGCATGAATCCAGGGGCTATTAAAGATTTAACAGTAATATTACAAGCTATATTACTCTCACTATATTATCCATAAACCTTGACAACTGGGTGAGTAATTGTCGACTGTCTTATGCGCCAAATAATAGGAAAATGCGTTTAACATAAATTTACGGAAAAGAAAATTTATCGTGCTATTTTTTCCACAATCAAGTGCGTTGTGGCACTTGATTGTGGAAAAAATAACAAATTATGAACGACATTATATCTCTCAGCAATGTATTATTACATTCGTCTGTTAACAAATAAAATTATGTATGATTAATGTTGGTAAATATTAAACAAAAGTTACTATTTCATTTTTTACACGTTAAAATGTACTGAACTAGTAGCTGCCGAAGTGTAAAATTTAACTCACTAATTTAAGTACATGCGCGTAATAATTTAAGTACATGCCCGCTAAGAACAGCTTCAAAATGACTTAATGCATATATTTTGGTCATATAATTTTCTTAAAGCAAATTATGTATTATAATATAGCGTCATATTTTGTTTTTCGTCTGTCGATATATGAAATTTTAGATCAATACGTTTGTAAAACAATTTCTAGCATAAAAACATTAAAAAAAAATCAAACTTAATACTCTTTAATGAAAATATATTCGATATCTATATAATTCAGATAAATGTATAACATAAAAGCTTCTTTCTATCAGCGAAATAATTCATTCAAAATAACTATAGCGTTTCAATAGCCGAACTCTAGGTTCTGTTATTTCTTAATTTCCTGTCAAAAACATTACCCAGTATTTTATTAAGTTAGCTAATTGAATGCTACTGCTGTTAACAAAACGCTAATTTAAAATACATTTTCTGCTCCGTCTTTCGAAGGCTAATTTACTTTCCCTTCTTCTGACTCGTCAAGAGGGAACTATATGATTAACAGCAGAATTATCAGTGGAGTTTATTTTGTGTGGTGGGAGAACTTCTTACTAATGAGGTTTCGCAAAGAAAATATGTTTTATTTCTTCTTCAAATATTCGCTTGAGCTTTCTTTCCTTTTTCCCTAGACTGTTTTCATGTAAATTAGTTCAATTTTATTTTCCTTCGCAGAGAAATATCGCTTATTCCTTCTTTTCGTTGCTGATTGGAGTTTAATAAGTTTTGCTTTTTCTACTATAATCAATTTCTGACGAGATGCAGTGCTGTGTTAGTTCATTTATGCACAGCTACGCTTCCCTTAAGGAGATTCTAAGAGTATTTTTCAACAATTTTAATGATGCATTTATTTAAATATAGTAATAATGTTTTAAAGTTCTTGTTGAATATTCTCAGAATTAACTTCCATATAGCTAAACGTGTCAAAAAGTATACTTAATAGAAATGAAAATTTTGATAGAAAAAATTAGACGGAATAGAGTACGAAGATTGAAACTAGCTTAAATTTTGAAATTGGAGGGAATAAAATCCCAGCTGCAGGACCAGTATAAACCATGATCTTCCAATGAATTATGTCTAGTGATAAGAAAATAAAGTGCTACTAAAGTCTAAGCAAAATTTAGTTTTCAAAATTTTACATCGTGTGTTTTTACATACTTCACACTGCGAAATTTCTATACTAATTTTCAAATATTTTTAAACCCTTAACAGTTCTAATAATGTAAATTTATATAATGCAAAGTTAAGTGCTATGTAAAGGTCAGGCTTCATATAGCCCATCTGATTAGGGACAACTAATTGCACTGAATTATTTATGAGGTAGATCAGCCCATAAGCGGCCGAACAGTAAAATCCCTGTATATTGGTAGCTACGTCCTGGGTTCCAGAGGAAAGGACTGCAAGGGCTTTCGTAGTTTTTCCTTTGTGTAACGTGTAACATCAGCCACTTTTCTTTAGAAAGTGCCTCCACGAAGACATTCATCTCCTTAGGCAGATAGCCTTAGTGGGCTTTGCCATAATCAATTAAACCAAATGAAACCCGACTTTTCGCTGGTTTTTTCCCTTAAATTATGCCTCATTAGCCTTAGGAAAGACGAATTTAAAACATCAATTTATAATTTGAAACGCTTCTAATTTTCACATATTTTTCCCTAAAGCTTTTATAATTCTAATAATGTTCATTTATATAATGCAAATTAAGTGTAATATGATAGCAAGCATTCAGATGACCCATTTGCTCAGTGGCAAATAATTGGACTTCATTATTTATGCACTAAACAGACCTTTCCCTGTTTCTTCTGTTCTATTATGTCTCAATACAGGGTGTTTATAAGGTCCCGGACCCATTTTGATGTTTAATAACTGATAAAATAACTCATAAAGATAGATTAAAATTAATAACATAAATGGTTAGATAGACTCAAAATGTTTCATGAATCTTGTCAATGAACTTCCACGTGTAGCCCCTTCGTCGCACGGAGAATATCAAGTCTATATTCAATTTCACGCCAGGTACCGGCAAGCATGTCGGCATCCACAGAGGCTATTGCGGTTGTAATTCTGGCTTTTAGGTCATCAATGTTCGACACTCTCCTCCTGTAAATGTTGTCCTTTACAAATCCCCAAAAGAAAACGTCCAGCGGCGTTATATCGGGTGATCTGGGTGGCCAAGGAATTGGACCTCCTTGCCCAATCCATCTCCCTGTAAAATGGTCATTCAAAGAACTACGAACGATGATACCCCAATGAGGTGGTGCACCATCTTGTTGCAAAAAGACATGTGACTGAAACTATCCTAGTTGTGGAAATATGAAGTTTTTCAACATGTCTAAGTATACGACTGATGAGACCGTCTTTTCTGTAAAAAAGAAAGGCCCAATGACTCGGTCGTGCATTAGTCCACACCACACATTAAACTTTGGGAAATCCCTTTGTGCCTTACGGTATTCATGGGGGTTTTTAGATCCCTATATGTGCATGTTATGGCGATTAACAATGCCAGAAAGATGAAGGGATGATTCGTCGGAGAACATTACAGAAAAGTACAGATATTTAGACTGGAAGATGAAATTATCTGAAATTAATCACACGCGCAGACGATATTTACAAAAGTAAAGATAGTCAAACCTGAAAAATAAATATATAAGTTATTCCATCAATAAATGCCATAAGGTGGCTTACATCTTCATTATTTTATGAGTTATTAAACATCAAAATGGGTCCGGGACTTTATAAACACCCTGTATTTTAAGGGAGACGAATTTAGAACGTCAAATGATAATTTGTAGAAAATATTTGTATCCTCTTATCGTGGACGGGTATCGGATTTCCTTCTGCTTTTAAATTAGAGGTTTAATGAAACTAGAAATTGTAACACATCAACTAAAAGGAAAATATTTTTTATATTTCCCAAGTTAACTTATACTAGAAAGGAAAAATTAATTGAAGCCTAAATGGCCATGATTTCATAGCGTTAATTGCATTGACATTAAGTCAAAATTCCTTTACACGTGTAAACAAAATGGGTAGTATTTGTTTTACTTATTTCTTGGTTAGATTTCATCTCCTTAAATTAAAAACCAGAGGGTATCCTGTTTTACCTTTCCTTCCGCCATTTTGCTCTAATCTTTGCTACAAGATAAAGCTGAGATTCAAATTATGTCCTATGTAAACTCTAAATTCTGTCAAAGAGTATATGTGAAATATAAATTTCTATGTCTGTATAAAATGTGTTTGTAAAACTGCTTATATGTGAACTGCAAACACGTTATATGTAAACCATAAACCTGGAATGAGTTTAACAGTTTTGTGTGCTATTGATTTTTAACTACTGTATGAATTACACTGTAAACTTCGATAAAGTTATAGTAGAATCGCTAAAGTTTAAATTATCCACTTAATTTACGATTTCACACTTCGTACTCATCATCTATGTTCACTTTGCTTTATGCAAAAATCAATAGATTAAGTTTGAAGTCAGTGCTTGTAAGCTTTGTGATTTGTATGTTTGTACGTTGTGATCTCAATACTACGCTTCAACTGTTTTTTTGTTTACGTTTTGTTGCGTACATAATACTGCTTTATTAGTTTAAGCAATATTTATGGACAACGCATTTCAGAAAATTATGTCTCTAACCAAAACAGTGTAAAAAAATCAGAATAAAAGAATCATGAAAAGTGTTATTTGATCAATTAAAATTAACTATCAAAAATTAAAATCAATTAATCAAATTATTTGACCAATGAAATTATTATTTAATTTAAAACTGTTTTGTTTAGTGCTTTACAATATAAATCGTTAGAGTGTTACAGTATATATATATATATTCTTTTACAATTTCATAGTTACTTTCTCCATCCGTTCCGCATGCCTTCGTGGTGTAACGGTAGTACACTCGGTGCGTATTCGAGAGGTCCGCTTTCGAGTTGCGGCGAAGGCATGCACATTTTACTCTTCTCCTGCTTCCAAAAAGTAACCTATTGAGTCTACAATGGCGCCCGAACTAAAAAAGGTGGTAGATGATGACCACCAGAGTTTGGCATCACAAGTCGTTCTTTAAAAGAGGGTGTATGTAAGGTATTTTCTTCTTCGTTCGGCATGTCTTCGTGCTGTAACAGTAGCACACTGGGTGAGTATTAGAGAGGTCCACGTTCGAGTATCGGAGAGGGCATTACACATTTTTTCTCTTCTCCTGCTTCAAATAACTTTTTCTAATGACTCTACAAGTACAATGGTGTGCAAAAATTAAGGACGAGACGGTTTTTTCAATATAAGTTTGTACAAAAGCTTTCCAAATCAACACATTTAATACCGTAAGATCCCCAATACGTAAGGACATGAGTAATGTAAGCAACAATTACTAAAAGAGAAATCAGAGGGATAAAAAGAAGCTTTATTGAAAAAGTAGCATGGAGCGCAATGCGACTGAAGGCCGAAACATCCCTGTGATGGGTGTCCAGTAAGAAACATCCGGGCTTTAATAGAGGATGTGATCTGCGCTGACTGCTAGGCAGGTTTCACATCATTTGTGCATGCTGGATATGTGGTTGTTAATGAGCTGTTGAGACACTGCTGCTCGTTCCTCTTGTAGCACCAATCGCAGTTTCGGAATCGTTACTGGCGATAAGTTACGTACTGCCACGGGTCTCCCTAGTGAGTTCTGTACATGCTTGACGGGATTTAGATCCAGAGACCTTGCCGACCAATCCATGTGTTCAATATCTTCACTCTCCAACAGCTCTTAGACAGTAACTGTGCGATGAGGTGGAGCGTTGTCGTCCATGAAGAGGAACTGAGGATCCATAGCCCTTGTGAAAAGACGCATGTAAGGAAGAAGAACCTCGTTACAATAGCAGTCCCAGGTGACGAACCTCCTTGGGAGATATGAAGGTCGGTCCGGCTACCAAGCATTATGTCTGCTCGAACGAGAACTCCGCGACCTCCAAAACAGTCCCTTTTGATGATGTTGAAGGGGTTATTGCGTGTTCCCCGCTCTGTCCAGATGTGTATGTGTCTAGAATCGCAACTCAGACTAAATCTGCTCTCATCTGTAAAGAGTACTCGTCCCCATTCATTGTCTCTCCAATTCCGGTGTTCCCGGCACCACAGAGAACGCCTTCTCCGATGGGCAGGCGTTAGAGGTACACACCGTACAGGGCGTCGTGCAAACAGACCACCACCGTGCAGTCTTCTGGCCACGGTAAAACGCGATATCGGTCGTCCAGTCGCCTGTGTCGTGTGTCTAGCGATTTCTCCCGCTGTCTGCCGCCTGTTTCTTCTGGCCTGTAAGGCAATATACCGGTCATCTGCGGGTGTGGTTCCTCGTGGACGACCACTACTAAACCCCCGGATAGCTGTTCCTGTAGTTTGAAATTGTCTCCAAAGTCGTGAAACGATGCTGTGAGCAATTCCGAACTCTGCAGCCACACTTGTCACACTGCGGCCTTCCTCCAACTTCCCAATGATTCGACCTCGGGTAAAAGCATCCAGATGTCGTCTAACAGATTGATTATTCGCCATTTCTCGCTGAGGCAGCAACTCGGTGTGATTTTAACTGCTATACGGCGTGCAATCTCTTTGCCAGAAATACTGATCTTACACCGACAACATGCTTTATACTACTCAGACATTCCCCCATTACGTCTACCTGCATATCTGCGCATGTGCTACCGTACATCACCTTACTTAATCTCCTGATTGGTCTTTCTGTCCGTTCTGCCTCTTCGTTCAGCTGATATGCTAATTTTTCGACTTCGTCCTTAATTTTTGCACACCAGTGTAATTGGTGTTTTCTCGTGCATATACGTTTAATTTAAATTTTACGTATGCTTTTAACACCTGGTTTCGGATATCGTTGTTTCATCCAAAGAATATATTTCTTTATGAATCTTGCACTTTTCAGGTTCTAAATGAAATTCACGGTCATCTTTATTGGAAAGATTAAACTTGTAGCATTTTTTCAAGAAGTTTTCAGTTGAATCTTCAAGGAAATACGTCGTGCAGTAATAATTTCAAGAACGTATTTAATCGTGATAATTCTAATTAGTTATCAAAATAAATTTCGCATTTTAAAGCTGCACAGTACAAATAATTCTTTTCATCTTATTTTGAAAATAAAATTATTATTTAATGATTATCATCATTAAAAGGGAGAAGATAATAGGAGAACTGATATCTGAGTTAAATGACGGAAGGAAAATTTTGTTTGCATCTGATTAGTGTCAGAGAGTTATAATCAGCGGAAGATAATTTGGGCGGAATGCTTAATCAATGTTTTTTAATTTATTTTACCTGCAAGCAAACTAATTTTTTAGAAGAATCATTTCAGGTTAGATGCAAACGATGCGTACCTATAAATCACTGATCTAATTCCAATGCTTTTTGGCATAAAGAACTATAAAGTATTTCGAATCCCATATTATTGTATGTTAATCAATTTATAAGGTACTTTTTTCCCACCTTTCTGCAAGACTTCGTGGCGTAATTGGAAGCATACTCGATCAAATGCTTTTTTCTGTTGCCATAAAGAAGCACAATTTTCGAAGATTTAACAGCTCATTATTCTGGTCGGCTTTCACGCCCAAGGTGGTTGACAACAGCAAATCGAATTCTCAGATTATTCGTGAGCTAAGAAACGGTACTAATGAAATTAGGAAGTTAATACATTTTGTTGTGAATTGTTACATGTATCTCTGGCTCAAAATCAAAACCAGAAAAAATTCCACAGACGGTCCAAAGACAGTTTATGAAGCCATCAGAACATCACAATACCTAGCTCAAAATTCATCAGCCCGGTAAATCAGAGGGAGTATTTTCTTTGCTTATTCCAAACATTTGACCCTCAAAATGACTGTGGGTGATGGAGAATATACCAAAGAATTAGGTCTCTGCCAGTTGTTGAACACTTGATGGCTTTCCAATGTAAAGACTATTCGAAACTTCACTAAACCAAAACACAACTTTGAAGCAACAAATTGCTTCAACATGATTTGTTGGGATAGCTGCAATGCCTCATCCACTATTAAGAAACATTACGAAGGAAGACATCAGAAATCTAATAAAGTCTCACACATCGCTGCAACTGTATTTCCAAAGTTTTCCTTGTCACACCCATTCTTTTCTAACTCTATGCCAAACTTGTGATCGAAACATATGGAAAGGTGTTTGCGGCTAATGCAAAATGTAGCTGGATTAGGGCGACTCTCCTATCAAGCTGTATTATGCGAGCATTTTCCAAACAAACTCATTTTACGATGAATTTTTTTAATAAAAAATGATAAATTTATTCACTGTTTGTTTACTAAAAGTGGAAAAGTAAAATTAATAGAAATTATGAAATATTGCGATTTTTCCTAATAATTGTCTTGTTTGAGCTTTTCGCGAAATCAATAAGTAATTTGAAATAACAGGTTTTAATTTTCTTTCGTGCTTCTCATGTCCCTAAATTCTCAAATTATAAATAACAGCGTTTTGATAATAATAGTACGTTTAGTAATTACGAAAAACTGCAGAATTTTGGATTCTGCCCGGCCCACCCTAATTATATATATGTCAATAAATATTTTAGGCATAAATATTTGAATATATTTATTAATAAATATCTTATGCCACGAAAGCGGCTAGTAAATAGAAAAAAATGGTATTTTTTCAAAAATAAAAAGGAAAGAAATTGATCGATTCTTATATTCTAAAATGCATATCATGAAAAACTAATCAATTAAATCTTTCTTGATGCTGATATTTTATCTGCCAGACAAAATCATCTTGAAATAATTTTAAGTCTTGAATCTTGAAGTAATTTTATGTGTTTGTGAATAACAGTATCTATAAAGACATTTACTACAGTGGTATAGGACAGAAATCAGTGAACCAAATTAATTTCCTCTAATAATAGTCCTCCTGCTTGAAATAATCCTTCTTCTAATAATAGTCTTTCTGCTTGAAAACACAGATTTATGATATTCGGAAAGCCTTCGGTGACGCGTCTCAACATCCCCGCAAGGAATATAGCCAAGCTTGTGCTTGCCGTTGCACTGTCCTATTCACGCGAAACTGTGTAATACAATACTTGTTTCGTCTACAATTTTGCCAATATTCACTGTTCCATTGCAATACCCACTGTACATCTATCTCAGAGTCTGCGCTAATGATAGCTTACATTGAACCTTTCAATGTTCGTTGGTGTACTAACTGCTTGAGTCTTAGCTTTTCACATATGTAGGTATACTGAATATGCGTCCGTGTATGACAAGATTGCTAGCTTAATCTAGTAAGCGCAATATACGCCATCTTATCCTACCGCTGAACCAAGCTATGGTTGAGAAAAAACAATGAACTAACAAAAATATTAATTATGGTAACTAAATTGTCATTTATGGTCTTTCTGTATCGTGCATGGCAAAAATTGCTGACCAAAGACTAAATGGCAAAACATTTTTTAAAGAAATTGGAAGAAGTATAAGAATACAAAATCCTAACTAATATTATAAATGCGAATATGACTTTCTTTGTTTGTTTGCTTGTTACGCTTTCACACCTTGATTACTTAACCGATCATCATGAAATTTTCAAGAAATATTTTTGATATATTAGAAAATGTAACTTTTCTCTTGAAAGTTAAACTATTTAATAGGCTTTATTGCTTAAAATGATTGTCGTTGTATAAACATTAAATGTTGAAAGTTTCATAACAATAAGTTAAACAATGTAAAAATTTGTCTGCACTCGCAGGTGCGTGGTTTAAACCACGCAAATATTTTTAACCTTTTCTAATATATCAAAAATATTTCTTGAAAATTTCATGATGATCAGTTAAGTAATTAAGGCGTGAAGCGTAACATTTATTAATTAAGCATTTATTAAAGCATTTATTAATTTTCATTTGTTTAATTTAATTTATTATTTCAAATCCTTCATGATTTCCGGCTTTTGTCTCTTCTTTCACAAACATTTTGAAGTCATTAGGAAATATATGTAGCAGGTTTACTAGATTTCATGGCGATACACGTATTTTTAAAATTCACGAGGATTTTGAAACTTATTTAAGGACAGTTTAATTTTCTAGAGTTTTATTTTTCGTTTTCGAAATGCCTCGCAAACGTAAATCTAACAATCTTCCGTGCACGCACAATTAAGAAGACAAGAACAGGCAAGGCGATAATCTGTTTTGAGAACTGATGAAACAACTTCTCAGAGACAAGAAAGATTAGAGGCCCAAACTTCGCGTCAAGCTTCTATGAGAGCAGTTGAGATGCCTCTTCCAAAAACAACTCCGCTTGACACAACAATGTGAACGACAAGCTGCTTTGAGAGCTGCTGAAACGCCTCTTCAAGCACAAACTCGTTTAGAAGAACAAGCTGACCACGTCAAACTGCTTTGAGAGCTATTGAAATGCCTCTTCAAACACAGATGCGCTTGGAAGAACAAGCTTAACAACAGGCAGTTATTAGAGCAAGAGACTCTCCAGAACAATTGTAGGCGAGAAGAATCGTTCATGCAGAAATGCAAAACGAACACCGGCCAAATTTCATGCATAACAATTGGTCCATATTTAATCATTCTGGACTTCAATACCATCTTTCAATTGATTATCGTAATCATCCACTAATTGTTATCGGTTCGATGAGTAAAAAATGCCAGTTTTGCGATGCTTTAAAATGGAAAGATGAAACAGCAGGAATATGCTGTTCCAATGGTAAAGTTTCATCGCTTTCTTTACTTGGGGAACCAGAAGAGCAGCTTAAAACTCTATATTTATACGATACAGATGAGTCAAAGCGCTTTTAACTAAAATCAGAAAGTACAACTCTTGTTTCCAAATGACATCTTTTAGAGTAGAGAAAGAGATAAGAAAGCCTGGGTTTTCACCAACTTTTACCGTACAAGGCCAGATATATCATCGAATTGGTTCACTTTTTCCAACAGATAATGAACTGCATAATTTTTTTTAGTTTATTTTAAGTTATTTTATGGGTCAAGAAGAAAATGAAGTAAGCCGTCGTTGTCAGTATATTGATGGAGTCGAGAGAGATATAGTATTGAAAATTCAAAGAATGTTACATGACCACAACGTTTAGATAAATACCGTCAAAATTGCTGTAGGAAATTGGCCTCAAGGCGATTATAAAGTCTTCATTCATGCTGATCGAACTCCAAGTGGCAAACATAAGAGGCGCTACAATGCACCTACAATTAATTAAGTTGCTGCCTTGGTTACTGGCGACCCATACTCTATACCAGATATAGTGTTACGAGCACATACTAAGACACTGACTTACGTAACAGATACTCATAAATTTTACGATGCTTTGAAGTACCCATTAATTTTTAGTTAAAGGCAACTGGGATACCATTTTCATATTCCACAGATTAATCCAACTACAAAACAGCCAGTTCCCAATAAAAAAAAGTTTCCTTTATGGATTTTTACGTCTATCACATGATGCGAGAATGATTTCAACCTCCTTCCGCTGTCGAGGCAGCTCTTTCATCAATTCTTAGTACATATGCATATGAAAGTAGAGAGCGAACGCCTTCGTTACATTTCTTTAACCCTAGAATGCTAACCCCTTACATTTAGTAAAAAGCACTCCCTGAAAGACAGAAAATATTCTACATTCAGTTACAACTGCATCTTGGAGACAAAAGAACGTAGATAGCATACGAGTGATAGTAGTGCTAGTGTATACAGTTTGGAAGCTGCGCATGTATTTCTTTGTTGTGTGAGTAAAATTTACGCAGGTTAGTATTCTAGGGTTAAACCAGACACAACTACGAGTTGAAAGTTACATTCATCTACAAGATGCAATTAGTACAGATGATAATATTAGCCCCAACGACTTATGCAAGATGGATATTCTTCCATCCACTTTCGTGAAGAGTCCCCCCCCCTATCTGCATGAACACACACAAGACGCTTTCGCCTACGTACGCACTTACGGTAGGCCTCACCTATTTGTAACTTTTACCTGCAATCCTTCATGGAAAGCAATAACAGAAGAGCTTATGCTCGAACAAAGAGCCACTGATCGACATGGCATAATTGCCCGCGTGTTTTGTTTAAAAGTTCAAAAGGTCATTAATGTAATAACAAAAGGAAAAGTATTTGGAAACGTCCAGTGCCACATGTACTCCATTGAATGGCAGAAATGAGGTCTGCCACATGTGCACATTCTTATTTGGTTAAAACCAAAGCTGCGATCCAAACAATTATATAACATTATAAGCGCCGAAATCCCGGATCCAGAACTAGATAAGAATTTGTACGAGATCGTAATGAAAAACATAATTCATGGTCCCTGTAGAGCTCGCAATCCAGCATCACTTTGCATGGAAAATGTGCAAAAAAGTTCCCCTGTGAGCTACTAAAGGAAACAGTGCACAATAATAAGGGTTACCCTTTATACAGACGAAGAGCACCCAAAGATGGTGGTAGAAGAGTTACGATTCAAAGCCAAGACTTTTGATATTAGCTGGATTGTACCATATTCAGTGGTTCTATGTAAATTATTAATGCTCACATTAAGCCTGCAACTCTGTTCGTGCGATTAAATATATTTCTAAATATATCAATAAAGGGAGCGACCAGCATTGGCATTTTGAAAGAGGTGGAGGGAGAAATAAAAGAGTATTTGTCAATAGATACAATCATGGATACAGCAAATCACTTCATATCCTGCTGAGTTTTTAAATTTTTTAGAGATATCAGGTATACCTCACATAAAAATGTACCGGTGCACTAAATGTACCGGTTATGCTTATGCGAAATATAGATGCACCTCGACTCTGTAATGGAACGAGGCTTCGAATCACAAAATTAGGGCAGAATATAATCGGTGCCACTATTTTAACAGGTGTAGGAAAAGGGAAAAGTGTTATCATACCTCGAATCCCAATAATTCCCACTGATCTACCATTTCACTTTAAAAGAATGCAGTTTCCAATCCAACTTAGTTTTGCTTGTACTATTAACAAAGCTCAAGGACAAATATTACAGGTAGCAGGGGTCTATTTGGAAAAGTCATGCTTTTCCCATGGTCAACTATATGTTGCCTGTTCGCGTGTATCCAAAGCCAGGAATTTATATGTACTAAAGCTGAATGGAAAAACATACATTATAGTATATAGAAACATCCTAGAATAATACTCTTATTCGTGGTTTTCTGAAAAACAATTCATGTTTTTACGTTTTGTTAATACTTTAAACTTTTTGAAATCTTGGTAATGAAAATTATTTATTTTTCTAGTGAGATATCTTAATAAAGCATTTTATTTTAGAATGTTTTAGTAAAACTAGAAAAAAATAAGATTACAACGTTTGATAAATCGGATTTTAAAAATTATGCAGAATAGCGTCTTAGCGACATCAGTATGGATTTCTTTTTATCTCAATACAGAAGGGCAGTATTTACTGAAATTTTACGCGGAGTGTATTTTTTAACTTAAAACATAAGTAATAGTAACTAAAATTTTATCCTGATTATCCTGGTCAGGCAATAAGAAAAAAGTCGAATTATTTTCTTTTCTTTTCAATTGTCTGAAACTTATTTAAGGACATCAACGCGAGCGAAGCCACGTGTAAAAGCTATTATGTTATACGACCGCAACGTTAAAACATATGAAATGACTTAAAGCCATTTTGAAGCCAAACATTTTCAGTATGGAAATAATTTCAGTTCTTTTCTCTGTTGTAACGCACTTCGGCTTTTTGTGTTAATGACTGCAGCAGGCTTTAAGCGCACTATATGTTCGATTACTTAAAAAAATAGTGTAAAAATATTATAAAAGACTATTAGTAGTCTTACTGAGTTATCTGAAATACTTGTAGATATTGTAAAATTTTAATGCTACATTAAAATATCTGCTCTTCCTTTGTAGGTTTCATGGGTCCGACAAAAGGATCTACACATACTAACAGTAGGGAAATACACCTATACCACTGACCAGCGCTACACATCCATCCATAGGGATGACAGTGATGACTGGACCCTAGAAATCAAGTACACACAAAAGAAAGATGCAGGAATATACGAGTGTCAAATTAGTACAGAACCAAAACTGAGCTTGGCAATACAATTGAATGTCGTTAGTAAGTATTAATTTCATTATTAGTTTCTTTTTCATTTTTAATTAAAAGTGCCATGAGCGTATATGTATACTTTATAGAGACATTAGGTTATTTCGGAAGCAGGATTGATGAAAAATGAGCAATGCCTTCGCCGGAACTCGAACCACGGACATCCGGAACACACGTTCAGCGTGCTGACCACTACACCACGAAATCATGCGAAGAAGGTGGAAGAAATACCTTATAACAGTGATTCTCAACGACTGTGCGGCGGCACGTTGTGTGCCGCCAAATTCCTAAAGTGTGCATTCAAATTTTAGTAATGTATATAGTCAAATTATAATGGGTTTAATCTTGTATAGTGTACACTTGAGAATTGGCGAAATTCGGTTTTTAAGACATTAATAAGCGAGCCAATTGTTTTATCCAAGCTGATTTTGATGCTCAGGAGGAGAGCGCATTTCGGAGCATTTTCATCCATGTTCAGTACATAATTTAAGTTAAGAAATTCTGGTTGGTGAAGATGGGAGATTAGCTTATTTATCAGACATTTTTGTTATTTTGGTTATTTTTAATAACATAGATTAAAGTATGTAAGGGTCGAAAAAATTGCATTAAAGTTAACACATAAGCTGGTAGTTATTTCGGAAGCACCAAAAACAAATAACTTTATGTTAGAATAAAGCTTAGGAATGCAGTTTGGGAGTCAGTTCCAAAAGATTTTAATAACATGTTTCATAAAATTATTAACCATGTGATGTTGACCATTTGACAACATTAGAGGCGAGAATTATTCGTTATTTCCCAAATTTAGATATAAAAAAATTTAATTGGGTTAGTAATCCATTTGTGATAACGATTACTTCTTCTGCATTTGAATTAAATTTGTATGAAGAAGAAGAACTAATTTCGCTTTCTAATAATATAATAGAGATTTAATTTTAAAATATTGGGAGGAATCAATTAATTCATTTTAGATTAACATAAGAGGCAAATATCCCATGATGGCCTAAAAAGCTTTAAAAATATCATTATAATTTTCTACATCTTATTTGTGTGAATTCGGATTTTCAGTATTAACCAACATAAAAATGAACAAAAGATCGATACCATTAAATGTAGAAGACGATATGTCATTTTTACTACCAAATATAAATGAAATTATCAAAAAGCATCAAGCTCAATTTCTCATTAAAAGCAGTCTTATTATTAACTTGTAATTAATCCCTTAATAGCACATAGGTACTGCAGCAGTAAATAGCTGTTTATTTCTCCAGTTGGTTTAGCCCACCAGCGGCCGAGCGGTAAAGACGCTGAACACACAATCCCGCGAACGGGCTGGCTGCATGGGCGTTTTCGTGGTTTTCCCCATGTGTAACGTGTATACGAGCCAGTTTCCCTTAGAAAGTCCTCCACGAAGGCATCCCTCCCCTTAGGCAGATAGCCCTCGTGTGCTTTGCCATAATTGAATAACCTAACCTAACCTAACCCTTAATAAACATACTTCTGATTTTTTAGTACATGTTATTTTATTTTACATTCAAAATTGTTATCATAAACTATTTTGCACAGTGTATTATAGGTAAATAAGCAGCTTTTAAACTTATATTTTTCCTTGTGTGACGCCAAATTTTAAAATCGTTAAAAGTGTGCCGCGACAAATAAAGTTTGAGAATCACTGCCTTAAAACTTTATTTAGGCATGCGATAATAATCAACGAATCAAACCAAAATGATCTCTTGAGACCAGTATTTTAGGCTACATCTTTGTAAAAGTTTGGATTGTATTCCAAATTTAGGAAAATGGTCCCTCACATGTACTTTCTCACCCTTCTTTGCACTCAGAAGTTGATTGACTATAGCATGCGTCCGCTCGGTGAGTTTTAAACTGGTCAAATGTATGTAGTCGTTTTCGTTGATTTGTAACATAAAATATCTTGTTACTGTATTTACTCTTTTACACGTGTTGCACCTTTTATTTTGAGTCTGCATTTCATTTCTGCTTTTCTTTTAGAGAAATTATTCCACACCCTTAAGATAATATATTATCTAGAATTTGGCAGAGATTTACGGAGGAACATAGCTCTACTATTATGACACAGCTATCTATTTATCAATTTTCTCTTTCCTTTTAGGTGCACGTGTATATGTACACTGCCAAAAAAAAAGTGAGACAGTTCCATACTTTTCGTTCTATTGGGCCGATTGACGAAATTCAAATTGCGCTTTTTCATGTCTCGAAAGCGCGATGTAGGATATATATTAGATTTATATATAGCATTGTCCTAACATAGGTATTTTGACACAACTTCGAACTTTTTTTGAAATAACATGGCATTTTTTTTTCATATTTCGATTCTATCCCTCAAATTATGCTTAGATGTTAAATTGTGTAATATTTGGTGAGAAATTTAAAAATTTATCTTGGCGTATTTTTTTCAGTTTGCGCTAAGAATAATTCAGTTCGTGAATTTCTTAATTTATAGCAACCTATTTTCCTTTCCTTTTTTTCCTTGTCCACGAGCGGAAAAAAGCCATCGTTCATACTTTTAAATAATTTTAACAATGTGCGTAAACCACATTTTCGTTATTATCTTTTATGATAAATACACCAAATTTCAAAACGCGCTAAAACGCAAAATCACGTATATCTTATGAAGTGTTGAATACAAAACTGTGATTTTTTGCCGGTATGTTTGAAATACATCTACTTTAAGATGATGATAAAATTTTTATAGGTTGTAATAAAAAATAATTTTTCGAAAAATTTATGAAAATTATTTAAAAATAAATCATAAAACATGTGCGAATTTTATTTGGAATGATCCTAAATTTCGAAATTGGTGAGGAATAATCAAATAAGTTTAATAAAACAAAGAGATATTATTAAATATACACCAAATTCAATTAACATAGAGAAGCTAAAATTTTGAGAGCTAATTTTTTAAAAACTACGCTTGCGATTTTTACAAAACTTGGTAGTTTGGCATACTTTGAGTCGTACAATTGAAATATGGAAAAATATTGGCGTGTCTATTCAGAAAAAGTCCGATTTTGTGTCAAAATACGTATAGTAGAATAGTATTATATGTAAATCTAATACTTATCCTAAGTCGTGCTTTCGAGACATGAAAAACGCAAGCTGAATTTCGTCAATTAAGTAGAACGGGAGATACAAAACTGGCCCCCTTTTTTCGCAGTGTACAAGGTTAATTTAAACTTATTTAAAAAAATCATATAAAATCAGAAAGCTAACATATCTTCATGCGGTTTGTACCTGAAGTCTTTTTACTAAGGCAGATTTCTTTCGGTGTTTGTTGTGACTTGTCTGACAATAATATCAACAAGCCCACGAAGTTCATCGTGGTAAGGACAGCGAGATTTCGCATGTCATTTGCAACAGTCTTGAAAACTATACAGACACCATACAACACTATACACATTTTGATGGAGAGCGTCCTGAGGGGACGAGCTACCCTCATGTTGAAAAGACTCTACAAATATGCATGCCTTCGTCGCTGTATGGATGGTTCAAACTCGAAATTTGAAGGCACCAAAATTATTTAAAATTTTGTCCAGTAAATGTAGCCCATAGTGGCAGAACATTGGAATTTTCATTTAGATATATTTTTGTCGCTAATTCCTTAATACTAAACAAAGATTAAGCTCATTTTCTTTGTTAAGCATTTTATTAGTTTCTTTGCTATCTCTATGTGAAGTGTTTATCAGTTTAGAAATTTCAATTTTAAATTCGAAGTAAAATAGTTTTATTTGCTACTTTTAAAACCTCTGAGAGGCACATGATTTTAGATCCGTCATGATGACCGGTATTTAAACAGCATTTATTAATTGTGTTTGTACAATTACGTAATTTAGTCTATATTTTTATAAACTTACATTCATTAAGATGGTATTTACATTATCAAAGAAAGTAAGAAAGCAAAATATCTTAAATTATAAGCTAATAAATGCCAAGTAACAAAACCTCTGATCACCGGATAAAGCCGGTCATAACGCTCAGAGGGTGGACGTTTTATCACTATTGCAAAGTTAAGTGCTCTTTAACTTTACACAAGTGTAATCATGCTTGGAAGTACGAAATATTTCCTTACTTGAACTGTGTAAATCGTATTAATAAAATACATTTATTTTTCGTTATATTTCAAATATTAGAGCGAATACATAGAATTTTAGCTAATATATAATGTACAGTATTCTGTTGATTTCGATATTAAATAATTAAATACAATTCAACATAAGTTATGTATTTCCTCTACAATAAGATTTAATCGCTTAATTTGTTTTAAAAGTTAAAAACCTTATCAATCGAGATTTAAATGTATCTCAAAGCAACAATTGCACTTTTTTTTGTTAAAAGATTTTCAGAGATTTCATTTATTCTGTTGTTCATTGATTTGCAATCATTTCAGTGCCATTGACAGAGGAAGAAATCGGATTAAAGAACTGTGTTAAGAAAAAAAAGTAGATTTCGTTGGAACAATGTTTTTCCTTTCAGTTCTTTTCTAATTTACTCTTTTTGGAGAAGAGCCATACTTCAGGGAAAAGGTACTTGGTTGATAATAAATATGGCTTTAACCTCAGTTGCCCATGAAAGAATAGATCTAGTTGTCCCGGAAAATGGTCTTCTGGACGACACAACTTTGCTCTTAGCCCTTCGTCTACTCTCCACTCATGCGGAGTTAATATTTCAAAGTGCTTCTTGAGTTACAATTCCTGTTTCTGGCTCCTCGTTTCCTTGTCTGGAGAAGATATTGTAAGCATTTGCATTTAATGCTATTCTAGGACGTGCTCTGGTTTCTAACTCTAATATTAAACTAATCGTGCAGAAGAAAGCATGTAAATTAAAATTTCGTTGTTACGGTGTTTGACATATCACTTTATTTCTTTACGCAGGGAACGCTGGATGGTATCTACTGGAGAAAATGACAGATCATAACTCAGCAGTGGCTGAAGTCTTGTAGATTATCGCATATATATTATTTGAAAGTCAGATTTATAAAGCATCGAAAACATGCGTATTAAATCAACAGTTTAAAATTAACTTCCTTGATAAAATATTAAAAGACAAATACTTCTTTTAAATTTAGTTTCTACTTTTAAAGCAGTAATATAGTATTATAAAATCTAATGTGTACGTCACATGATTTCCTTGTAATGAATATTAAATTTTACCCACTTTTTCTTGCATTTCATTTAAACTTATTGGATTACATTTAATCTACTTCGTCAATAGCGCATAAACCACAATGGAATAAATGCACGTTTTAAAAAATTCACTATATTTGTTTTATCATAGCGACACTCCGGCGCTAGGTTCAGTTAGCCGCGTTACATCTCATTCATTTTATAACTCAGAATGCACAAAAATTACATCATTTCAAGACTTATCTAATCCTTGTCACATGATCTACTTAAAAGCTATAATAAATCTAAAACGATGTATAAAAGAAATTTAAAAAAAAAAAAAAAGAAGAAGAAGAAGAAACAGATTTTCACAGACGATTCAGTATTTCTCTTCTGATTAGTTAAGTTCTCACTTCGCGACAAGGCAAAAATACATAAAAGATCAAAATATCTATATTAAAAATTACGAAGTATATCTTATGCACCTATTTCCTCGAATAAATACTAGAATGGATTAAGCATGGTTTAATTCGCAATAATAAAAGAAAGCGTTATCTTTGTTCTTGCGAAGATTAGTTTCTCTAGATTGGCAAGAAATCTACTATTTAGCTAAGTTTCAAGTGTAAACAAATATGGCTGCTATGGTAAAAATAATTATTCTTAGCCGCATATAAACAGCTTTTAAATTCTTGATAATTCTACATATTGCATATTGCATATTGATAAATATTGCAGGAAGATTTACTAAAGGCATACAAACCTTAACCAGAAGATAAGAACAACACAATTCAATCATTTTTAAAGGAAAAAAATGCGCAATTTACCAATACATAATAATAAAAAACTGAGCTCACTGAACCGAGTAATAGAGTGGATATATGTATATACTTTTGGTGCCACCGATTGCAACCAAAAAGGGAGGTGCAGATCTACATGTTACAACAGTCCTATATGCAAACTTTCAACGTTCTGAGGCTACTCGTTTTTGAGTTATACGAGATGCATGCATACATATATACGTACACAAAGACACCATAAAAATATCTTCTGAATCCATTTTAAATCGGTTTTATAATTCGTTTGGGGAAATAAAGTCCTTTATTCTGTCCTTACGTACAGATGTCACGCAAAAACTTCGTTAAATTGCATTCGATAGCCGTCAAAATAAAGATTTTCGCTGAAATATAGAACCCGGAATTTTTCGTGATTACAATACTTCCTTTACGTCATACAAGGAACTAAAAATACTATATGAATATTATCCGTATGTGACTCAGTTTCTCAGCATCGCATTATCAGACAGTAAAGCTTTATTCGTAGAGCCGATAGTTATTTACAGAACTCATTAACTAATCGTTGAAAGGCTAATTGAATTTAAATAAGCAATAGAAATATTTAAGTAAACCAAAGCGTTGTAAGTTACTACGCAGTTCAAATTTATAATTTAATTTATTGATAATATAAGACCTATGAGTTCCATAGGTCCGAAGCTAGGCGAATTTATATGTAGTCATTATGAAAAGTCATTAGATTCCCGAATGTCTATATATATTCATTTTCTGAGCACAGTCGTGAGACTTCAACAATCGAAGCAGATTTCTGAACTGAGCTTTTCAAATACATTTTAAATCATTTTGCCATTAATATTTAATTTATAATACTTAAAAAAATGTAAGTGACATTTTTTTACCGTTCGTCTCACCCTCAGCACAGCCCTTCATCTCAGGATCTTCTTCATGTGGTGAATTGTCTAACGTGAGTAAATTCAATGTTTACGTCAATTTGTTCAATATTTTAAACTTTCAAATATAAAGGCATAAAATATTGAATTGGGAAATGGATTTAAATTACTCAGTTTCTTCCAAAATGTTTTACCTGCAAAATTATATAGAAACGAAATTCGAAATAAACATAACTGTTGCTCTGTTACTTTCAGCAGGTACTCAAATAATTTTAAATAGTTCTCAATCCCAAATTTTGCATACGGCTAAAGGTGAATTGTTGGAATAACAAGGAATCATTCACCGTCTGGAATATGCAATGCGAAACTTAACTACACATATTATAGCTGCCAGGAAGCTTTACAAAATATACATAAGTTTGGGCGGCTTTCCGTTAACCGGTACTTTCTGAATCTCGTAAGTTGCTGTACTTCTTTTCTGTCCACTTCCTGGGTGCAAATAATTTTAAATATGATGTTGTCTTTGACTTAACTAACTTTAGAACTTAATTAAGTATGAAAGTGTGTTTAGTGGATTTTCCGATGGGATCTCCTGAAATGCATTCAACAGTTCAGAGTAACGAATCACCACAATTCCTAATTGTTTCAAATGACTTTATTTTGGAAACTCAGACGCGCATCTTTTACATGTAAAATTCTTGTCGAAGATATACTGTGGCCGTATTATTGGAGGTACGGAAATATGGGCTTTTGGATTACCAAATTTAATAATATTATTAAACAAAAATCTGAGGCGGACACCGCATGACTGCCTTGTATGGCCTATTAAATTATACATATTTTTCTCTGCATTTCATTTAAACTTTTTCCTCGAATTTTTTTTAGAGATGTATTTCTCATTCAATTAATTCAGTTCTCACTTCGCAACAAAGCAAAAATACATAAAAACTTAAAATATCTTCACTACAAATTCTAAAATACAGAAAAACATAAAACACCAAAACAGTTAAATTATTAAAAAAGAAACAATCTTTACGTTCAAAGTTAGAGTTTCTACGCAACACAAGCAATTTGGGCAGCGGGCAAGGAGACAAGATATTCCGTACTTTCGGTCCCACTCGGCAAAAAGACACTGAAAGTGAAGAAGACGGAAACTGACTTAATTCACCATTCTAACTCAGTTTCAAATGTAAACAAATGGCGGCTTGTTACGCTTAGCTCGCCACTTTTAAACTGGGGATAAGTCTACAACTGTTACACGCAGATTAACTAAAGACATAAAATATTTAACTGGAACATAAAAACCACATAATTCAGTCACGATTAAAGCAGAAAATGCGCAATTTACCAACACATAAGGGAAAACAACTAAGCTCATCTGGTCACGTAAGGAGTGGGAATACATATATATATATATATATATCAAATTGGTACAGCCGACTGCAACGAAATGTTACAGCAGGCATATATACAAAATGTCTATATATAAAGTTCTATGGCTACTCGTTCTTGAATTATGCCTGTACATACATACGTACTTATGTACAGACGTCAAGGAAAAGAAATCTTTTCTGAATCAGTTTTAAATACATTTCACAAACCTTTTTGGCAAAAACAGTCCTTTTTCTTTGTACGTACAGATGTCAAGCAAAAAACATCGTTCAAATGGTTTCGAGAACGGTCAAAATCGATATTTTGGTTAAAATATGACACCCGAAACTCTAATGTTGTCTAATTCAATTTTAAACGAAAAAAATATGACTTTGGTTTGCTCATGGTTACAATGTTTCAGAAGTTAAAGATGTTACTGTGACAGCTTACTTGAAATTCTTCAAATTCCAGTTCCCCTTTGGTGATATTAAAGCTAAACTTTTTATGATGTCATAAGTTTTAAGCAAAACGTTGCGCAGTTTTTAGAGATATTGGAAATCTAACTACCTTAAATACACTAAATAACATATCAGTGGAAAAACCAAGAAAAGAGCAGATCCCTAAAAAAATAATTTGAATTCGTCATTAAAGTTCTTGCCTGAAATTTCTCCTGTAAATTAATGTATTATTCACCATTTACAGTTCTTTCTTTTGCAAAAACACTTTAAAATAATACGAGATAAATATGATAGCATTTTGTAGGGTATTAAGGCCACCAGTATGTGTGATTCCTCGATGCTTAGTAAAATAAAGTTATTGATGTCAGAAAGTTATTCGCTTTGATAATTCCATCATAAAGTTGTCTTTCTAAAAACCACAGATGATCTGGCTATTACAGTAACGTTATCTAGTATTTTGCCTCAACATCCCTAACCCTGATTAAAAGACATGTATTAAAAAATATACTTTAAAGTCATATATCTGTATACAACTACAGAATTTTACTAGTTGTATTAGGTTATATTTTTGATGTAAACCTTGGTGCCTAGTTTGGTTTGGTTTATTTGAGTAAGAATAATAGGTCTACATGCAAAAGGGAATGGGGCCTTCGCGGAGGACATTTTAAGGTAAACTGGCTCGTATCTACATTACATATAGAGAAAATCGCTAAAATGACCATGCTGGTGGCGACCCGTTTGCCGAAATTCGGTACCCGGAGCGTACTACCAGTGTTCAGTAACTTACCGCTGGACCGCTGATGGCCTTTTTACATATCGTATAAAAAAGAAAAATATAATTCAATAACAAGCATGCGCTTTAAGAGACATTAAAACCTTTTTCGTTAATTGTAATTAATAAAAACGAGAATTTTTTTTTAACTTACAGTAACATCTAAAACTACAAATTACATCATATGTGTTCCATAAATATAAATTAAGATTATCAGCGTTAGTAATATTTATTACTTCTTTGTATGAAGTAATGTAATCCCGAAAAATCTTGAGTATCATATTTCATAAGAAATGTCTATTTTGACCTGTAACCAAATTCATTTGGACGATTTTTCACGTGACGTCTGCATGCACGGACACAATAAAGAACTTTGTTTTCCAAAACGGATTGTAAAAGGAATTTAAAAGGTATTTTTCATGGCGTCTCTACGTAGGCAGGTAGGAACGTATGTATGTATGTATGTATGCATGTATTCTGCATTTCTCAAAAACGATTAACCGTAGAAAGTGGAAATTTTGTATACAAGACTAATATAACATCTAGTTGTGCATCTCCCTCTTTTGTTTAATCGGCGGAACCGAACGTATATGCAGATATATACATGCCTAACCTCTCACCCGGCTTAAAAGTCCTTACCCTGCCTTTATTTTCGCAATCGTTGATTGTTGTTATATTTCCAAATACAGAATTGTTTTAAATGAAGAAAATATTCATTTCTTAGCAATATTAGATTTTAAAAAATTTTATTTCGACAAATAAAGAGATTTGGGTAAGTTTTATAGTTGTTGTGAAAAAATAAAATTAGAAGAAACTTTACTTCCACGACAGAAATTGACCGGCATATTTAATTTCAAAATTTGCAATTGTAGATGTCATTTTCAATTTGCATGGAGAATGAGTTTAAATGAAAGGCAGAAAAATATGTGAATAATTTAAGTCATGTAACGTTCACATCAGATTTTTTCAGAATGGTATTGAGAAATGTAAAATTTTCGGGTACATTTTTGTTTTTCACTCATTAGCTACCCAATGATGTGGAAAAATAAATGAAAGGTCTTTTGTTTCGTGATTGCTAATAATTCCATTTTGATTTCGGGAAAATTTTTGCAAAATGAAAAGAATTCGATCTCATATAACAACATATGAGGAAACGAAATTTAGGTATTTTTGTGTAATAATTATTCAAATGCTTTACTTTTTCAAGTTTTGTCTTAGAACATAAAATTATTGATAAATTATTAAATAAATAATATAAATCAAATAATATTAAGATTATATAAATATTAATCATTCCAAGATGGGTTCAAATTTATAAATTGAAGTAAATAAAGCAATCTCAATAACTTCGAAGGCATTATTTATCGTTAAAGAGTTGATAGATGCTTAACTTTAAGCTGTCCGTCTGGATAAAATGCGAATATAATTTATTACCAAACATAAATCACACACTCCTAATATCTGTGACAACCTTCCAGCGTTAAATTTCTCTTATCATGATATTATGTTGAAAAGAAAACATTAAAAGCGAGTGAAGCTTTTGTTATTTCGAAAATAAATGCAAAATCACAAAAATGAAATGTAATCATGAACTACTAAATTAATGTAATAATAAACTTTTAAATTAATGAGATTAATGGAAAAGATTTAATAATTACAAAAGTGTAAAAAAAAATAAATGTTTTTTCTAAAGTCTCCTTTCATTAAAATTTTATGATTCATTGACTTTATTAATGTTACAAAAGTCGTACTGACGTGTTACAAGTCGTCAATTTTGTTGCAGTTTTGTAGTTTTTTAATTCAGGACAAGACAGGACAGGGCAGGAATAATCATACGAGAACCAGGACGTTACTACATAATGGTGCAGGTACTTTCCCCTGATGCTACTGATCCAGTGAAGCCTTTTACAGAAGCTGCGTGAGAAATTTTCCAAAGCAATTTCATACAGTTATTATATAAAAGAATTTGTGTGCTACAACAAAAACTTTTTCGTAACCCTCGTTCATTAAATTTAGCTTATATTTGGTTAGACAAATATCAATACAAAAAAGCTTATAAATAGTATGTGCCTTTAAGAAAAGGATTAGAATGTTGGCTCTCATACAGTCAATCCATTCTGAAGCCTGGAAAGAAAACACTATTTTAGAATTAAGCTTACACAGTAACCGTTCGAGGTTGTTCGCCAGTGACCTACAGGATGAGAGTTAATTAGGAATCAACTCACAGATCACTGCTGTAAATTTAGATAGATAACGGTAGTGTTTGATTTGCAAAGACAATTCGTACTGGATTGGTTTGGTTTATTTGATTATGGCAAAGTATTCGAGGGCTATCTTCCCAACGGGAGGGATGCCTTCGTGGATAACTTTCTAAAGGAATCTGGCTCGTATAAAGGTTACACATGGGAAAGCCTTATGGCAAAGCATTCTAGGGCTATCTGCATAAGGGAAGAGATGCTTTCGTGGAGATCGTTCTAAAGAAATTTGGCTCGTATACAGGTTACACATGGGAAAAGTCAATGAAACGCCCATGCAGTCAGCCCCTTCGCGGGATTCGAACCTCGGACCGAACTATTAGTGTTCATCGACTTTACCGGTCGGCCTTTGGTGGGCAAGTCGTTCTGGAAATCTGCTTCTAATTCGAACAGCTCGTATAGCAAATAGAATTTTCCAATAAGAAATAACAGAAACAAAGATGTTTTGCACCACAATTCAAATGTATTATTGTAAAAAGGATTAACACAAATTCTGGCATAAAATAAATATAGCAAAGTAACCTGCAATCTGTCACTGAAAATGCAGATAACTAACGTAATAACTTATAGCAGTCTTCTCACTGTAATCATTTTCATTTCGTGCTAATTTAATAAAGAACTTATTCAATGATAATTGCTTTTTCCTTATCTTGAGCATTTCGTAGAAACGTGATATTACCGTGTCTTTAAATGTGAACCGTGGTGAATTCTCGTAAAACGTTGTAGAGACGTTAGATATTTTTTAACGCAAAAAGGTGAAAAATTAGCAGTGCCCTCACAGGGATTCGAACCACGGACATCTCGAATAGTCGCGAGTGTGTTGCCTAGTACACGACTAAAGCATGCTAGGAAGGCGGGAGATATACCTTAGAAAGTAATAACCTGATACTTACGTATTTACACTTCAATAAATATGTATTTAAATTAGCCGAAATAGCCTAATTTAAATATGTGATCATTAAACCTGATATGTAAGTAATTTAATAAGTACGTATTTAAAATTAGGCGAAATAGCAGTCTTATTTTTGGGTAGAATTTTTTTCCCTTTCTCCTGAGGATATCGGGTTATTTACTCAATACTATTTAAAGTACAGCAAAAAGGTGTGACCGCTTGTCACATGGTCTATGCAGAGACATCAGATTGGCTATAAGATGCAAAGATATTACCTAGAAATTGAGATATTTGCGAACAAAATATATAATATACGAGTACAGTGCAGTAATAAGGAAAAGATTCTCAGAGTACAGTCTTCAACTGTTATATAGTATATATTTAAAAAATAAGTGCAAAACCCTGGTATGGAAATAATCCGTGCCACGTGATCTGAACTTCTACATGGATTAAATATCTGTTAAAGCTGCTTAGCTTCTAATGGGAAGCACGTTGGACTACTATCAGATGTTGATATATACAATTACAAGGAGATAAGAATAATATTTTATACATAGTGCGCAATCACGTCGGCGAGGCAAGAAGCCTGCTAAGAAGATATATTCACTGCTGATAAAGACACAATGGAATTCTGTTTGCGAATGTAGCACCATCTAGTTGAAGGAAAAGCAATTGTTATATCCTTGATATACATCAAAATTCACGAATGTCTATCTTCATGCTAAGTTAAGTAATGTTAAGTGGGAAAGCGTTAGTTTACTTTATATAGCGCAAACGGGCATAACTGTAGGTCTCATTTTACAGTACAACACATTGCAATATTTCATGCATCCGCAGGTGAGTTTGTTTTCGAAGAAGTTTCGATTGGTTTTCTGAAGAAATCATCAATGAAGTCAAATTTTAAATCCTCGTTAAAAGCTTGTTTCTCGCAAAATAATGAGCGACAGACATAATTCTGAGGAATTTGCTCTATACGGTCTGGAGTTTGTTTCCTTATGTCAGTGGTAGTAGCTGCGGCGCAGGAAGGTTATGCTTAACTTCTTGAGGACCAGCGCGGGGATGACGAAGCGCAGCCATGGGACCGAACCCCCGGAAATGCAACGTCACCACCGGCCCGCGCATTTTCAACAAAGCCTACTTTTACCAAAAATTCATATAAAATAAGCATTTTAGTATAATGACTTCAATTTTTGAAGGTGCGTACTTAATATACTAATTATTAATATAAAGAATATCACATTAATAGAAATAAATGAAACATGCCAAATACTAGAATTATTAACATGAAAATAAAATTACTAATACGAAATGTAAATAAAAATTAAGCAATAATTAGCTGTAGGTAATTTTTTCCAATTTAATAACTCTGCTGTGTGTGGAATAATTCAAAACGAGAATCGACAATGACGATTTTTTCGCCGATTATATGCCGAGCAAGTAAGATGCATCACACATCGAGAAAGTTGATATCTTTCCCCTTCTTTAATAATTCTGTAAAGTTACTTTTCAAGTAACCAAGAACTTCTATGTTAAGTTTTAAAATAAATATAAAAAAGGACAAGTGGTCTGAGTTTATCCATCACGGAATTTCGGCGACGTTACACCCGCTATAGTCAGGTAGACGTGTTTTCCCACATTCTCCTTAAAAAAACAAGAGAGAGAGAGAGATTGGCTGGATGCATTTCCCCACATTTTAATAACGAAAAAGGCAAAGAATAAGAACGAAGACAACGAAAAACACGAAATTTCTAACGAAATATACAAACACGCCTGTGTCCCCTTTAACTTTAAAAGCTGTGATTCAAAATTTGTTTAGACCAAAAAATCTATCATAACTAGAAGCAAAGAATATAAACTGATGGTCATACATGAAGGTCAAAAGCCACGTGACTTAACCGATGTAAAAATCGCTACCATTTAACACCATCTATTGGCATTTAAAAACTAAAAAAGTCGTTCCGTTTTCAAATTGCGTATACGCGAAGCCTGAGGTGCTAAGAGCGGAATCGCTGCGTCGCGTATACGTCCTGGACGTGTATGTGTATATGACGTCACGGATACGTCGCCGGTCCTGAACGAAGTCATAATAGCTGACCCAAAAACAAAATTGTAAAAATTTTTTATTTTTCATTTTTAGATATAAGTTGCGTGTTCCTTGACTTCTAAATTTTTACGCTTCTTTTGTGTCCTGAATGTATTTCAAACCTCTTTGACAAAATATGCTATAAATTCCCTAAGAATTAAAGTCAGAGATAGAATCTTAGCTGATATCCTATTATCAGTTATTATATTTATCTAATATTTGTTAGTAATTCTTTGATATTATTCCATAATTTTAATGTTTTCAGCAGTTCGATGTTTTTCAATAATGAAATCTAGTCTTGTGATCCCAAATGAAAATTAAATACAGAATTAAATAAAGAGAATAAAATAAGATATACCATTTATTTCTATAAAATTAAACTTGAATTAAATTTTTTTTACTCACGTAAAATTTCTTAATTGAATCAAATTAAAGTAAAATAATAATACAATAGCTTTTCATAGAGATTGCCTACTGGTGACTGCAGAAACATGTAGCGTCCGTCAAGTCTTTTCTCGTGGTCCGAAGCTAGATTAAAGATATTTATCATTTTGTTTTCGAATTTAAGAAATTTTTACATATTCCATGCTCCTAACATTTTAAGGTTGTAGAGTCACTAGGTTATTTGGAAGCAGGAGATGTGAAAAACGGGCAATACCCTCTCCGGGACTCGAACCACGGACCTCTCGAATACGCGTCGAGCGTGCTGAGCATACACCACAAATGCATGCGAAGAAGGCGGGAAAAATACCTTATAAGGTCATGTACATAAAAGGACTATTCAAAATTAAAACAAGAATCTTAAAATAATACTTTTTTCCAAACAAAGGATATATTACTGAAATAAGATAACGCCTGTGGCACCTAGGCATAAATTAAACTGTAACATGAGGATATAAAAGGAAACTGCATTTTATTTAAATCAAAGACAAGAATACAAAAGGTTAAATTGAGAGTAAAATTAATTTTATTAATACAATAACTAAAGCAAATACTTTGAAATTAAAATGTACTTTGTTTATACACATGCACTACTTATATTAAATATTATATGCTATTCTCAACGCATTAAAAACTAGTAATTAATGCTGGCAAACAAATCGTAGGAAGTTGGAATTTCTTCATGTAAAATAGCTTCAAAATAAGAGAAAGGGCGCGTTTCTCCCTGCAAACTAGTCTTTTTTCTGTTGAATTCGTAAGCATTCTTTTAAGGTACTTCCGAATGAAAATTATTCCTTTTACAGAAGTAATATTTGCATTTTGGATTTCTCGTCAATTGCTACTTCTATAAAATTCAATAATATTTATTTAATTTAAATAAAACTGAACGAAATCTGTAGTATAATTAAAAGCTTTTCAGTAAGGAGGTTATATTAATTCATCAAGTCTTCTATTAGAAGTTCCTTTATATCGTGCACATTAAAACCCCGATAAAGAAGACAAAAATACATCCAAAAATATTAATTATTTCGTTCTTCTCGTCTTTGGAAATTCTTATTCTTTTCAAGTAAGCAGTCTTTCTTGTTTGATAAGTTTATTTTCCCTATGCTAGTTATTTCTAGAAAAATAATAAAGTGCAATTGGAATCCAGATTAACCTATTTCGTCAGAAAATAGTTAATGCTATTTCTTTAAGTTTAAACTCCTAGTGTCAATTCCGTCAGAGCATAATATATTCGGCGATAATGATCCATGTTTTATGTTGATAATTAAAATTTTCGTATTTCGTAATTATACTTGCATTATGAAAATATCAAAGAACATTATTATGCGGCAGTATTATATTCCAGATTATGAGGGTTTTGCTTTATGTTAAAACTGTATCTTTTTTAAGAAGGGTCAAGGATTTTCTTCACTTTAAAAATTTAGTAAATATGATACCAGACAGTTTTCACATAACTTTTGAAATAAAAAATAACATAATTGGTATGGGAAAGTTTTAACAAACATAAAAGTATATATGTAAATTAAATCCCTTTTTGTATGGAGAAGACTTAACAATTTTTTTAGCATAATATCATTTCTGAGAAATTTTTCTATAGACTAGAGAGATTTCCCATGTGTATTTGTTTAATTACTGAAGGTATGTTATTCTGCTAATAATATATTAAATTAGAGAGTAAATTAAATTTGTTTGGAAATGATTATATTAAAATTTAATCTGGGCTAAATTTTTTCAGCTAAAATAAACTCTTCTAATTGGTAGCCAATAAATGGTAATTAAATAGCTTAAATTAAATGGATAATTAAATAGCATATATTAAACAGATAATTAAATAGCATATATTAAACAGATAATTAAATAGCAAAGCTTCATTTTGAACCATTAATTGCAAGTGGCTGGTTTTATCTATTTTTGAGTTCCCTTTACATTGCTTGCAGCAAACGTGTTGTATGAAATTATAAAAAAACATGATTAAAAAGCACTTATAAATTATTCCAGATGAGCATCTATATTTCATATCAAATTATATACTGTCGAAAAGATTGTTTAGCAAAAGAAAATTAATAATAATAATAATAATGTTCTCTAAATGTTTAAGAGCGTAATAATGACATGTATTCACAGATGATGTCACAGCATATAATTACGCCAGAATACTCAGATATTCAGATATTTTTTACGTCTAAAGGGAAGAAGAAAATTGTGATAACTAAAAAAAATCTTTGCTTAATACTTTTACTTTAGTTAATTTAAAATGTCTTATTCCATCAATATATCCTGATGTAAAATTAACTAAACAACCACATACTCAAAACGAAGCCCTTTGAAAAACATTTTATCTAATATAATATATATCTAAATTACTAGACAGCTTACATTTTCTTTAAAGAATTAATCTTTTGCATTTACCGATTGAGAAGGAAGTTTTGCCATTTTAAGCACCAAATTCCTTCGGGAAAAATGTAGCTAATTTTGTGTATTCAAAGTTAATGAAATAATTCGAAATTAGCTGTTAAATATAAATAGATAATACATAAATTAGTATTAAATACAAAGATTTAGAACCCCCAGGGCATTTCTTTACAAAATTTGGTAACATTTAAAAATTTTGAAAAGTCGCGGAATATTGTTGCATCGCCAAGTGTGCTAATTACAAGTGTAATTGTCAATTTCTCTCAATCCTGCAACTTTTCTAGTAGAATTGTTGTATATTGCTACGTTATTAATTCAGCCTATTTTGGTATAATTGATGTAAATAATTTCAAATGGTACACAGTAGAAATTTTATTGAAATCATTTTGTAAATGTTACACATACGTAACTGTTGTAATATACAGAATTACTGCTTTGAGCATTGTACATTGCACTTCATTTGTCTCATCAAAATAAGTCTTCCTCACGGCCCGAACTTTCAATATGAAACATCCTTCGAGGAAAAAAATATTTTCAGACTTTCGATTAATTCTGGCTGCATTGTATAAAACTTAGAAATTCCAATTAGTTCGCGTTGGTGAGAGAACTTCTTGCATGAAAAGCTGTAAAAATGTGAGCAAAGACTGATTAAGTAAATATGTTGGTAAACATTTACAATACACTGGATTATCTTTGATTAAGGAAACATCACAAAAATGACAATTACTCAAAACGTTATATTAGAATTTAATGAAACTGATTCGCAGTATACAATAATGCTAAGATACACATAAATTAACACGAAACAAATTACCAGATAATTGTGATGTTATAGAAATTAACGTATGTATAAAATGAACAAACAGGCAGACAGTTATGGTGTTACAGAAATTAGCATACATATATAGTGAATAAATCGGATGTGTTATTTTATATAAGAAATTTCCTTCAATATGGAATACGATCTGCCCTAGAAATGCAACTGACAGCGATGTGCGATGCTGTTAATATCAGTTCCGTAGGAAATCACAGCCATTTCTCTTGCAAAGCAGTTGCAAGACTGGCAAGGGTCTGAAGAGGAGGTTTAAGAGCAGTTATACGTCTTCCTAAAGCATTTCAAAGATGCTGGATAGGGTTCAAGTCCGGTGATCGAGCTGGTCACTCTAAGCGCTGAATTGTTTCTGCTGAAGATAATCATCCATAATGCGAGCCCTGTGCGGTGTAGCGTTGTCATCATGTAACAGGAAATTATCACCTTGTGCCTTGGCATAACGGCGTACATAAGCATCAAGGTTGTCATCTCTAGAGGCCTAAGCATTTTTTCACGTAGAAAGACATGGAGGCATGTGCGTCCACCCAAAGAGGTACCACCCAAAACACAAACGCTGCCTTCTCCGTATGCATCTCTTTCCCGAATACTTGATGGATGATAAAGGGTTCCAGGTTCTCCGCAAATCAAATAACGCCCACTATCGCTTTTTAGGCTAAACCTGGACTCATCAGTAAAGAAGAACAGCCCTCTATTGCTCAGCCGTCCAGTGAATATATTGGCTTGCCAAACTTAAACGTTCCCTTCTAAGACGTGATGTGAGCGGCACGCAAATGGCTCGTCACATCGCGTACAGACATCCTACGTGAAGCCTTCTACTCACGTTTGACGTTAACAACAACCATCCAGTGGCTTCAGCAAAAGAACATCTGAGTTCGAGTTGAGGTTCTATTCCTACGTGCGCATAGCAACAAATATCGGTTATTAGCGCTTATTGTAGCGGTTGGCCATCTTAGGCTGAATCTCCTGGATGCCGAAGCTATGATTAGAAATTGTTGCCAAATGAGCCACAGAGGGACTCACATTTAGCCATCTGGCCACTTCTGTCTGACTTTGTCCTGCCACTAGTCTGTCAATAGCTCTCCATTTCAGTTCTTCGGAAATGAATTAAATGAATTATCTTAAAGTACATACATTAAAATTCTACATATATCTCTATATCTCTAACTTGAATATTCTATACGTTATCGGTTCTTCTTCTTTATTATTATCGGTAACTGTTCATATTATCGTTACTTTTACATACTATCGGTTATTATCTTTTTATACATTCTATACATCTGTAAGGCTTATCCTATGTTTATTAACAGTTATTTTAAGTTTTGTATCTTTCATTTCTTATTCTAATTTCAGGGTACAATTTCCTGCCAGAATATAAATTCAGAAACGTAGTTAATGCAAATGAGAAAGAGTACTATTTAAGTCGATACTTCACCGACTTCGAGAGACAGAGTCGGATTCCCTGACTGCGCGCGTTTGCCTTTTGGCTACGTCTCTCTGAGCTATTGCTACGCTCGGCCATACCTTAGGCCCTTGCTTGGTTTCGCCGATTTAATTCCTACTTAGGGGCCAATTAGTTAGATCTCTGATAGCTTCGGCTATACCTTTCAGGTAACTTAGTTAAGCTAGTTTAGGTTAGTTTAAATTATTATTGTTTTAAGTTCAAGCCTGAATGGAGGCTTTGTGTAAAGTTCCAAGTAGGAACCGATTGTAAATATACTGAAAAATAAAGGGTTGTGAACCTCTTTAAGTCTTACGTGTTTTGTTGACACACTTAAACGATTATTTGCTTGTTAGTGTTCGTGGGGTTCTAAGTTATAACTTTAGAAATAAATAATTAAAACCCCACACATCCATGAGTCAATTATCTGTATCACTAGGAAAATTAAATTTGGAAATTCCGAAAAATCGCTAAATATTCGGCATCATAAAATCCCATTATAATTTGCGGATTTTATTAACTTCTGTACAGCATTTTAGCAACTAGCTTTGCAGTATTTATAAATAAGTACACACATATATATATATATATATATATGTATAGATATTTAGAACTATTCAGATTTTAAAGTTAGAGATCTTTCTTGTGAGTTAACTTTTCGCACGTTTTTGGTAATGTTTTGCGATTACCATAAATATTGGTTTGCCGACTTTTAATTAGTTGTTAACATAGCATTTTTATGCAAAGTCATCTGATTAATGCTGCGTTTCTTTCAGAAATCTGAAAGAAATATGTTAACTCTAAAACGGCAGGATCCTCTGTCTATTTAGATTCAGAATATTATTATTTCTTGCCCAACGGATCAGTAATCAGTTATTTTCAGCTATCGTAATTTTTATTTGCATATATAATTTACATGACTAATTAACTACGGCCTTTCTTCCGATAAAAGAATTTCTTGCAGAAACTAAATTATCCTTGCAGTACTGGTATTCTAAAACTTGTTCCTTTGTAGAAATTTTGCATTCTGATGTATTTGAAGTTCTTTAGATGACTGGATTAGTTTTTTAAGAGCGAAACGCATTTGTTATAAAAACTCAGACGTTGCTATAAGAAGGCTTCCTCGTGAGGCTCCAAAGCCAGGCAATACATTTATTTTATAACATAATTTTTATTTTGATTTCTTCCACTTTAAAAAGCATTGCTGTCTTACATGGGTAAGGAACAAACTGCAATAAAATTTGTGTCTCCTATTTGTAAAGTCTTAAAATATGAGTCATGATCCTTATAATAAATTTAAGGATGTCTGATCGATTTAAATTAAGTATCTAATGCCATGCTCTACTTTGGCTTGAATTAGAGACTCTGATTTAATGGGAAAATTTTGTTAAAATGAGTTATAGTCATTGATCCTTAAATGACCTGTCAAGAACACTGGCTGATTATTATGAAACACCAATGACAATAATTAATTGATAAATTCTGAAAGATGTTTATCTGTACGATTTTCTGTAATAAATCAATGATGTTTAATAAATGATGTTTAATACAGGCATACATCATAAGCGTGTCAAGTGCCTGCTTGCATGAATCTTTTAACTGGCATCATACAGTAAGCGTTTATGTTAACTTGAAGTTCCTAGAACCGATTTTACAGAAGTGTTATAATCAAACATAAATGTGGTAAAATAGGCACCGACTATAGGTTTCAGGTTTAAATTTCCGAAGTCATTCTTCGTCAGTTACATGGTTGAAAGCCTTTCAGTAATTTTACAAACAGCAAAATAAAATTCCTTCAAAGCATTTCCCGAGTTTGCGTTTGACTCTAATTTATTGGAATGAAGAATAAACCATGCTTGCAACTGATAATAATACGAAAAAATCAAATGAATACACAATATGACTTTCTTGTACGGAATATTAAATTATACTCATATTGCATTTCCTTTAAACGTAGTGTATTGAATTAAATCTACTTCATCGATAGCGCATAAAATATAATAGAAAAAATGCATTCTTTAAAATTCACTATATTTGTTTACCACAGCGAAACACTGGCGTCAGCTCCATTCAACAGCGTTACATCTCATTCATTTTATAACTTATCAGAATGCACAAAAGTTATGTATATCATCTGGAGAATTATCCAATCATTGGCAGATGTTCTATTCAAATACTATAATAAATCTAAAACGATGCCTAAAAGAAATTAAACAAACAAACACAAAAAAAAAGAAACTTTTTCACAGACGATTCAGTATTTCTCATTCAATTAATTCAGTTCTCAAATGGCAAAAATGCATTCAAGTTCAAGGCAAAAATGCATAAAAACTCAAAATATCTGTATTAAAAATTACGAAGTAAATCTTAAACGCTTTTTTTCTGGAATAAATACCAGAATGGATTAAGCATGATTTAATTCGCAATAATAAAAGAAGGCATTATCATTGTTGTTGCGAAGCTTAGTTTCTCTCGATTGGCAACAAATCCAATACTCTCCTAAGTTTCAAATGTAAACGAATTTGTCAGCCATGAGAAAAATGATTAGGCTTAGCCGCACTTAAACAACTTTAAATTGTTGATAATTCTACAAATCTTGCATGCAGATTTACTAAAGGCATAAAAACCTTAACTGGAAGATAAGAACAACATAATTCAATCATTTTTAAAGAAAAAAATGCACAATTTACCAACATATAAGAACACAAAAACTGAGATCATTGAGCCGAGTAGCAGAGTGGATATATGTATACATAAATTTATATACTTTTGGTGCGGCCGATTGCAACCAATATAGGAGGTGCACATCTACATGTTATAGTAGTCTTATATACAAAATTTCAGCGTTTTGAGGCTACTCGGTTTTGAGTTATGTGAGATACATACATACATACGTACGTAGGTAGGTACGCACAGACGCCACGAAGAAATCTTTTCAGAATCCATTTTAAATCAGTTTTTTTTTAAATTGTTTGGGGAAAAAGAGTCCTTTATTATGTCCTTACGCACGAATATTACACTAAAGCATCGTTAAATTGCATTCGATAGCGGTCAAAATAGATATTTTCGTTGAACTATGATACCCGAAATTATTTACGATTACAATACTTCGTGTTAACTTCATGCAAGTAAAAAAAGAATCAATTTCTAAGATTAAAATATTTTCTGTAAAATGTTACAAGAGTTTATCGACTCTTATTGTTTTTAAAAATATAAATACATTCATATTCAAAACTTATAAGAGTGACATCCTACCGTCCTATGAGTTCAAAATGTGAAAACAAGATACACATATCACAGATGAATAAAGTCTAATTGCCTCCATGTACGCCTGAGAGTAGAATGAAAAGTGTTTGTTTTGAAAAGTAATCATTGTTTCAAATCTTTGCAATACAGTAATGTAAATATAGGACCATGAAAGAAAACACGTATTTACAAAGAAAATTTAAAATTTATTTATTCATGCGAGCATTGTGTTTGATATTTGCCAGCTACAGGGATTTAACATTTCGTTTTGAAATATTCATTCTTAATCTCGCAGTGTCTTCTTTTATTGCCATCTGTGCATGTCTTTGCTACTTTTACAAAAGACAGATGTTTATCGATAGCCTTCTTTCTCCGTTCTGAATTATTCACAAGTTAGAAATTCTTAATGCAAGAAGATTTCTTTTTCGCAAGATGGATCCACAATTATAATTCTCATTTAACCAATAAAGTAAATTCGTTTTTTGTCTTTTCAAATTATTACCACTGGTTTTAAAATGATCTGATTTGCTGTAAATTATCTTTTATTCACTTAAAATGGCATATAATTGCTAAAGTTTGGTAGAAAAAACGAATTATTAGCCCAAAGGAGCAATTCTCCCAGAAGGGCTATTAATTTTTGGTGTATTTCGTTTTGGCATTTTACGTTGATTGACTACAAAAGCCGAATCACTTTTTAATTTGTTGCCAACTATTAGAGCCCTATATCATACATAAAGAAATTAAATAATGAGGAATCTGCATAAATGTATATATGTCTCTTGCATTGTGATAAAACAATGCTACCTAGAGACATCAAATTTTGAATAACGTACGTCTGCACCCGAATATGGGCACTTGGAAGCCCAAATTTCGTATTTGGAATTTGTTTTATTATCTGTTTCATATTTTGTAAAGCAATTATGAGTTTTTGATTAAGAAACTCAAATGTTTCAAAGAGAGCAATGGCAAAACTGTACGGGTAAAAAAACAATCTCCAGCACGCGACACTCTGTATCGGAAATTCTAAAGATATGCTGCTTTAAATATTTTGTGCTATTCCTATTGTTTTGAATTTTATTGTTTAAGTGTGGAGAATATGATATTTAATAAATAAAGGTAACACACAAAACGTTAAAAAAAGATCCTTTGGGCATAATATAAATCTGAAAACTTTCAGATTTTTTTTGTAATATGTTTCGTATTTGATATTTCCTAGGAGTGTTGTATTGCGTTGTAACGTAACCTCCTTATCTGATAAGAAACATCAGAACAAGCCTACGAAACTCACCGTGGCTAGGAGACCAAAACCGCGCCTATAGTTAGCAAGACTTGCACATACTATCACCAACCTCTCGAGAGGTGTTTCGGTTCGCCATATACACTCATGTCCATAAATTAAGGATAATGCAAAATCAGGCAAAGGAAGAGTTAGAAGGAAAACAAAACAAATTTGTCAAAGCAAAACTTATTTGTAAACTTATTTATTAAACAAAAGGTAAAGAGCAAAAAACGATGCTATATGTTTCATATTATTAAAAAAATTAGCGATTTTTTCTCCCTGGAGCAAATTACAAAAAAAACCTATTTACAAAAAAACAATATTACATGGTTGGTATGATTGTTAATACATTGTATGTCTCCCAGACGATGCAATACAGTCCGTACAACGCCTAGGCATATTGAGTATCAAATTATGGATCTGATCTTGGGTTATATTAAACCACTCAAATAGCAATGCTCTCCGAAGTTCCGGTAGACATGTAGGAGGAGGTTGACGGGCTGCAACTCGTCGGCCAAGCATGTCCCACACGTGCTCTACTGGATTCAAGTCCGGTGAGAATGCTGGGCAGTCCAAACGGGTGATATTCTCCGATTGAAGGCATTCGCTTACGATGTTTGCACGGTGAGGGACGGGCGTTGTCATCCATAAACACAAATTGTGAGCCCATGGCGTCCCGAAACAAACGTACATGTTGTTCCAGAATGGCGTACTGATAGATTTGGCTTGTCATGTTTCCAATTTGAACATGCAGGTCAGTTCTGGAACCCAGAATAATTCCACCCAAACAAGCACTCCTGCGCCACCGTAACAGTGCCGTTTAATGATGTTTTCTTGGTGGTAACGGGTACCTGAAGCCCTCCATATGAAAGTTCGGAGAGAATCAGACAGCAAGCTAAACTGGACTCGTCGGAAAACATCACACAAGCCCACTGTTGCCATGTCCACAATGCATGCTCTCTTCTCCAGGCTAACCGCAGGCGACAGTGAGTTGCAGTACGTGGAACGCATCTGACAGGTCTACGCGCATATAGACCAATCTGCCCTAAGCGTCTGTACACGGTCTGCCTTGAAATTGTAGTACCAGTGGCTGAAGAGAGCTGACGAGACAGGTCTGAGGCTGTGCTCCGCCTGTTTCTTTTGGCAGTAACTGCAAAATATCTGTCCTCATTCGGCGTTGTAACTCTGGGGCGACCTGTGCTGTAACGTCTACTCACATTACCATCATCTTGGAATCGTTGCCAAAGCCTGGAGATGACACTCTGGCCAATTCCAAGTTCGTCTGATATTTCCAGTTGGGTACGCCCACATTCCAGACTGCCGATAATTCTACCAAGTAAAAAATCATCCAAATGCGTCCTTTGTGTCATAACTATTCGGTTATTGCACTGAAATGCTTATAAAGCGCCTGCGAACAATTTTACTTCTTTGCCTGTATTCCTTATATATCACTCTCTTACACTCTCGTCATTGTGACGTACGATCGGTGTCATCTGGTTACTTCCTGAAATTTGCATATGATTCTTGAAGATGTGTGTAGTGATTTTACAGGTGATATATTTATTTTAGAGTTCGATTTCCGTGTGACTCCGAATTATCCTTAATTTATGGACATTTAGAAGCTCTCAGCAACATTCTCCCAGAGAGCTGGCAGTTTGTCGATATTTTGGCTCAACACTGAAAGCGCTTAAGGAAGTCAGGATTTTATGGTGAAACTGCATTTTTTGCACTTGCGAACTTTGCAAGCATTTTGTTTCTTTGCTTCATGTGAAAATTAGTTCGAAATAAATGATAAATCAAGTTACACTGTAAATCTAACACACAAAGTTTCCCTCGTAATAGATGTTCCTCTAGAATCGCATTTAATTTACACTGGTCTCTGAAATTTTCACGAAACAAAATTTGAAATAGCTTAAAACTTGACATGATTGTTTAATGGAAAAATAGAAGAAAAATGTCCCACAAAGGGAGAAAAGAAATTTATCCGGAAAATTTTTAGCCATACCAAAGTGCCCCTTTGTTTTGGTACAAAAATATGACCTTACAAAGAGAGCTAGCACTTCAGCTTGTAAAGACATTGGGTTTTTTTTTAAACAGGAGACGTAAAAAATTAGCACTGCCATCACCGGGACTCGAATCTCTCGAATACGCGCCGAGTGTTCTGATCACTACACCACGAAGGCGTGCTAAGAAGGCGGAAGGAATAAATTATAAGCTTTAATTAGAGAAGCAATCGTCTTTTGAGTTACACAGTCTCCGACGAATTTCTTCAGGGAAGTTTATCCACGAACTGCTACAGCAAAGAATCCAACTTTTTAAATACTTCCTGCAGGTCTGGAACATGGACAATATTACAAAATAATCTGGAACATGGGCTGTTCGTATTTCGCCACAAAAACGCAACTCAGGTAAAAGTATTCAGTGGATTTCGGGTATTGATGAGGTTCGTAGTACGTTATAATCAGATTCCTATTTCAGTGGCTTAATTTCTCTACAGTGGTTGTCGCTAGCACCCTTGATGAGCAAAGAGAAAACTTTCCTATGTTTACTATGCAGAATTTTCCTGAATCTCTTCTAAACAGGTATGAAGAGTCAGTCAGAGCTTCAAAAACATCTTTGTAGACATTGTCTTGAGATGGCGTGTCGTTCATGTCTGATTTTGGACGTAATACGTGATGTCCGAGATGTTTTGAGAAGTTTTCTGTAACTTTAAGAATATAACACTATATCACAGTCATATTTCAGAAATCTCTGTCTGTGATGGACTTGATTTCCTAAATTTTATAATTTTGCTCTTTCGATAAAGAACAATAGGCTTCTTATTATTACAATAAGTTACTTTTTCTGTAATAAGCTATTACTACAGTAGCAGAAACTTCCACAAAGAATCTGTTGACAGGATTTTTAATACGCCATGTCTACTACTGCCTGCTATATTTATGGAGCTGGTGATACGCGAATATTACTCTAAGATACACCTTCTTGTGATAACTGTAAGAAATCAGTTTTTGAAATAATGTTAAGAAGTCACTTCCTGAAATCAAAAATATTTCAATGATGTTTCCGCTTATCTGCTGAATCCTAACTAATATTCTCAAACTGTACTGAATTTATTCTCTCAGGAATTATGGCAGCTGCGTTGGATGGATGTTATAGTATATTTGCTTAACTGGATCTATTTTACATTTTACGTTCTTTTGGATATAATGATTTCTGCAAGATTTATTTTATTACATGCAGCAAAATGTCGTATAAGATGTGAAAACCTAGTCCAGAATTATTGCACATTAAGAGTCTTCGTTTCATTCGATATATTCAGAAATAAATATAAGCAGATAATTATCAAGAGGTCAAGAAACAAGCAGATAACAAGATTTACATTTCTGTACGTATGTCGAAAATTCTTTCTTTCGTACTTTGATTAAATAAATGCAACTTGACTTAAGTTAAAAGTGAACATTATTAAATTGATTAGAAAATCCAAAACAGCTTCTGCGAAATAAATAGAACAGGGTTCTCATTATATTTGATTGATACTTATCTTGGTAACTGATCGAAAAATATTTTATTCTGACTGTGTTCTTAATAGCAATTCTATGGTAAAAATTATTTAATTCGTTTTTTTCGCAACATTTCTTAAAAAAAGGGGAATAACTCTGATGAAATAGGACTAACTTTCATAAGATTAAAAGAGAGAGAGAGAGAGACAGCTGGAATTTAATAAAATAAATAAATTATACAAAACAGAAGAAGTCAAGAATTTTAATTTCTCCAAACTTTGAAAAGGAACGGTTTTCAGTGTTTTATTGAATTGAATTCGGAATGGTGGAAGATTACTCACATAATGTTTCAACCTTATACAAGACTGCAGTTGTTTGTCTATTCTTGCGCTTTGCATTTTTTTCCAATCCAAAGTTAATGCATGTTACTTGAAATGAAACAAACATATATGTATTATATGTACATTTAGATACGTATAGGGGGGGAAGTAGGATGCTCTGCTAATGCGGTGGCAAATCCAGAGGGGTAACATTATGCATCAAGAGAAACAATAACTGCATGAAAAATATTTTCGAAAATCACCTTGTAAGGTTTACCCTAAGTTTATTAACAATTAATTTAAGTTTTGTACCTTTCCTATCTTATTCTAATTTCGGCTTACAATTTCCTGCCAGAATGTAAACTCAGAAACGCAGATAATGCAAATGAGAAACAGTACTATTTAAGTCGTGACTTAACCGACTTCAGGAGAGAGAGTCGAATTCCCTGACTAGCGCGTGTTTGCCTTTTGACTACGTCTCTCTGAGCTATTGCTACACTTGGCCATACCTTAGGCCCTTGCTTGGCTTCGCCGATTTAATTAATACTTAGGGGCCAACTAGTTAGATCTCCGATAGCTTAGACTATACCTTTTAAATAGATTAGTTAAGCTAGTTTTAGTTTGAATTATTATTAAATTCAAGCCCGAGTGGTGGCTCTGTGTAAAGTTCCAAGTAGAAACTGACTGTAAATATACTGAAAAATAAAGAGTTGTAACCCTTTCTTAAGTCTTACGAGCTCTGTTCACGCACTTAAGCGAATATTCGCTTGTTAGTGTTCGTAGGGTTCTAAGTTAGAACTTTAGGACTAAATAGTAAAACCCCACAACCTTTAGTCCTTACATAAGTCTTACGTGGAACGGAGGCAGGAAATTATATAAATAAAATAAAGGTATAAAACCACTTTATTTTACAGTAAGTTTACAGCACAGGCTGTTTTAAAATATGTTGTAAAATAAACAAGCGTAAAGTGCCGGTAAAAGGATAGTAAAATATAATTCAATGGCATTGTTTAAGTGGCAGCCACGCCGCCCAAGCAGTATAGTGGTTAGCATCGCTGATTACCGTGCCAAAGATTGTAAATTGTGGATGTTTGTAAATGTATAGTTTTGGTGCGGCATGGCGGCTCTTTAAATATGCGGCGAGCTGAAAGTCTTCTCATGTGGTTTGGTGGAAGGGGAGAGCGGTGGTAGACCCTCGGACCCGTGCTCCATGAGGTGCTTTCCATCAAAATTGTGGGCGGAACTGAGCCAAATCGCATTGTCACCTGTTAGGTGCTCAAAGATGTTGCCAACGACAGGCGTAATCTTGCGCTCCTTGACACGAGAATTCTCGTGTGCTTGGACTGCTCTGTCAGACAAGTGAGCATGAGTAACAACAACAACAAGTGGCAGCCGCGAACATAATTGCTCAAAAAACGGCAACAAAGAAAGTGTTTTCGGACACGTTCAAAGATATCAAGTGTGCTTTGAGATTCTGCATTATTTGTGCAGTTGTTCTGTAAGTTATTGAATTAAAAAAAGAAATCCAATGGATTGAGGTCCGCTAAGCTTGAAGGGAAAAGAGCGGCTCCGCATTATTCTATCCTTCCTCCTGGATCTATAGTATGGAGGTGCCTATGCACCGAGCTTGAAGATTTTTTGTTGGAGGACTGTCATACATGAACCACATAACCCTTGGTACTATGAAAGTTAATATCAGAAGCAAATCAGAGAGGATGCACTTCAAGGAACTGAGATGTTTTGCATCTTTGAGGGTTTCGTGCAGAAAAATCGATTTCAGGAGTTATTACCGAACACTTCTGTCTGGATATTTACATTCAATCTGTACTGAGCTTTCCGAGGGACACTGGGGTAGAGATTTTCCATTGATTGCATATGTACAATGGGCGGAATTTTCAATATCTTATCGCGTAAAACTGATTTTATTAAAACACTCTAGGAAAACTGTACATTGAAAACTTTGAGGCTCTAAGAATCGACCTCATGAACTTTACCAGTGAGGGTAATAGTCTTCGACAAAGAGCTTTACATTCTATCCTTGGAAGGGGTGCATGGTTTAGAAAACAGAATGTTCTACACATCCGCTTGCGAAACATCGAGATAAGCTGCAAACGCTCGTGAGTTTTTCGATAGGCAGTTCGCAAACCGTTTCACTATGCATTCTTTGATTAAGAGGTTTGAACACATTGAGCAATACCCTGCCATCTTGTTGTCCATCGTATCTTCTGTGTCACCAATCTGTTTTCGCGAAAGCGGTTTGGTGTGGACAGCATCCTTAGAAACTGCTATTACTACATCTGTTATGCTAAGCGTTCACTATCAGCTGCTAGGCCGAAATGCATATTAGCAATTGAATATGAAATGCATATCAACAGTTTCTGCGTTATTTTAGTCAACGTGTAGTTCCCAAATTAAACAAGCAAGTAATTGTTCCACATAACTACCACTTCTATTTCAATGGAAATCTTCTACAAAAGCTGAAATATTTTAAAATTAAGTAATATTCTTTCAAGAATATTAACCTAAATACAATTTACGAACTTTTTCTGGAACTGTTTCTTGAAAAAACAGTCTTGTCTCCTTATACTGATAGAACAGCCGTACTAAAATGAATTCAGAGGATGATACTTAATCTTCTGTATTCATGAAAAAGCCAAAATCATTTGAACAGGTCTTAGCTGATACTGTTATCCATTAGTCAGGTTCAAATTTATGCAAGTGTATTTTTTTATTCTCTCATAGCAGTGTTCTTATCTTCAAAATAAATTTTGTTACTAAAAGATTAATAAAATGTGTAATTCTATTCTATCTCTTTGCTTGCTATAGTGCCGAAACTAAGAAATATATTTTTTATGTTTACAAAACAATTGTCTACATATTGTCCTATAAGGAATAAAATCCCAAATTGTGTGCTTACCTATGAGCTCTTAACGAAACTTTCTTATCATAAATCTTTTACTTGTCAGAAAACTGTTCAATTCCTAAGAACATAATGATTTTCCCCTCCTTAGTCTTTCATTTTAAAGTCCCTCCAAGTGGTCAAAAATCTCAGTCTTTACCATAAAGAAGCATTTCGTTATTTGCATTAAAATGCAATTTATATTTCCCTTTAACTAGCACCTCTCAGGCCTAATGATGTTAGGGCTTGAGTTTCGAGATTACACATGTTACTTATTTTTCTCTTTCCAGCTTCAAAATTGCTACTCACCGAAAATGCACTTAAGGAATATGCGCTTGAACAATAAACCTCATCATTAAACAGCTTGGCTTTTGAGAATTCCCGACACGTCCTGGGAGACTTAGCATAAACATTTGAAGCGAAGGCTGGCCCTTACATGGGAACAATGCTTTCATGCTTAAATCGCTTTCTCAATTCCTAAACCCGGACATTTATATTTCAGCTTCCTTGATGAAGAAGGATTGGGCGGAAACAAATAAATGGGTCCGCAGTATATCACTAATTATTTACTCAATTTCAACTATTCTCAGAGAGGCAGTGAAGAGGAAAACCGATTTGGTGCTCCTTGCGGATAACATATTTATAAGTTTAACATTTTACGATGTGTAGTAAATTCTATTCTATAATTTAGACGGGCAAAACAAAGACTTACTTTCCAAATGCAAGGGACCCATTTTCATCTACCAGAAGTCAACATTTAATGTTTCGCTTTTTAGATTTTGTTTTTTGCAGCAGTCAAATAGTTATATTTTGGATTCTTGATAACGTAAGAAATTCTGAAGCCAGTAAACTGTACATTAGAGCTGCAATGTTTGGAATTTTTAAACTATTCGCGCAATGTCTAATTAGTAAATTAGTTAGAAATCCCTGCGAATGCATAATAATTTTTATGGCAAAATTGAAACGCTTAAAATAAATAGCTATATTCAAAATTTAAAAGTAATTATGTCTGGTTTCTTTGAATTAAAAGTTCAAGAATGGATTTGATTGATTGTAAAAAATGTAGAAGTAGATTCAAATCTTACTCATTTCTTTCTTTTTTAGGTATGTAAACTTGGACAGTAGATTGGTAACTTAAGCAGAAAATAAACAACAATAATTAACTTCAGTAACTTAGATAAAGAGAAACAGAAAATTTTGAATGTGAGCCTTCTCCTTGCTGATATGATACTTTGAATGAAATATTATTTTACTTACTATTTTATATTATTTAATTCTGAATAGTAAGTAAAATAATATTTCATTATACTATTTACTACTGAATAGTAAGTAAAATAATATCTCATTATACTATTTACTACTCAATAGTAAGTAAAATAATATTTCATTCAAAGTATCATATCATCAAGGAGAAGGCTCACATTCAAAATTTTCTGTTTCTATTTATCTAAGTTACTGAAGTTAATTATTGCTGTTTATTTTCTGCTTAAGGTACCAATTTACTGTCCAAGTTTACATACGTAAAAAAGAAAGAAACGAATAAGATTTGAATCTACTTCTACAATTATTAAAATCAATCAAATTCATTCTTAAACTTTTAATTCAGAGGAATCAGACATAATTAATTTTAAATTTTCAATATACCTATTTACTTTAAGAGTTTCAATTTTGCCATAAAAATTATGCATTCGCAGGGATTTCTAACTAATTTCATAATTAGACATTACGCGAATAGTTACTGCTGAAATATTACTGCAACTGTACACCTTATATATGATATCTACAAACTGCTGTTTTTTCAGTTACTATATACAAAACAAAGGTTATATAGTTATCATAATGTAGTAAATATTAAGCGGTTTGTAATTTCATATGAAATAATATAAAATTGAAAATTTGAAGCCACTGAAATTTTTTACACTGACTCAAATTTTAAGTTAGAAATTGGTACTTAAACATTAATTATGACGTGACCATATGCAAGTAAGAATAGTTTTATTAGTGAAGGCGCTCTTATGTATATTTCTTATTTAACCCACAATTTTAGAGATAATTATCACTGAGGTTTTCAGCCATAAAAGTACGGATGAGTATGACTCTACTGTTTTTAAGTAAACATTAATCCAATTCCTTTGAATATCTTCCTAAGACGGTGCCCTTTTAGTGCTTTACCATAAGTTGTAATAAAGTAATTAATATTATAAATTGAAAATTTAAGCCTGTTCTCTTAAACAGTAATTAAAGCAAACTCGTATAACTTAACTGTTAATTTAAAAATAATAATTCAAGAAATAATAAACAATAATTCAAGAAAACATTGTGTAATTGCATTGTTAATTTCAAAACTTTTAATGCTCAAAACATATTTTTCGTAATATTTATTATGAAAGAGGTGCGTAAACAATAGCCAACGAGTGCATCAATAATGGATAGCTTATCAATAACAGTGCATTTGTAATTCATTTCACGCTAAAAGAAGAATATTTCGCAAAACATAGGGGAAGACAAACGTGGTAAAATGTTTATTGAAGCCAAGACACGTTCTGAAAGACGACAATTCTGTGCTATTCCACGAATTGTTGCAAAACATGTGGTGTCTCTCGAACGTTTAATCTAGCCGAACATTTATTTAATTATTATTATGATGATGACATTAATTACTTGTAGCGTGTTCTACCATTGTGAATAGATGTAAGCGGCTTCCTGAATAGGTATAAGTATGTCAAATTAAATTCACAACAAATTTATTATCCCTGCTGCCGACTTCAGGGTGAATTTCGCTCTCTTCCATCATAGTTTGTTAAGAACACCGACGGATGTATTCAAGAGCACAGTCAAATCTCACGTGCTTTTCTATTACGACCAGCCTTTCTGTAGAACTTCCATACCAATGGTGAATGATTGTTGCAATTTTGGAAACCATTTTGATAAACTGTAGTCATACCTGTATGCGATACTAAATTCTTTCGTATTTAAACATCACTTTCTGTTTTTCATTCCAACATGAAGGCAGAATTAGTATTTCACTGTCGTAACTTTTTCTCGTAGTGCTAATATCATGATTCTCTTTTCTTTGAAACAGAGACTTTGTAGATTCCTGGTTTTAACGTACTGCCTTAACTATTTTGCCTATATGGAAATTGTTCGTATAAATATCAGATCTGATTTTCTATTCCCAATAGAAAAATTTCGAATTTGGCAACATTTAACAGCTTGAAATTTTAGAAGGAATGAAGACCAAACCAGAGGACGCAAGTAATTATATTAGCGATTGTAAAATCCTCTCATTGCTTCTAAAACGATAGCGTAAAATAAATAGTTGTCGAAGGTTTAATACCTAAAAAATTAATATTTTGCATGTGGATGATGATTTATGCGATATTATCTACTTCGTTATCAAATAATTTGCTCTGTGAATTCTACTTTACTTTGTTGCAGCATACTTATTTTTGTAAGCTATGAAATGTAGCTCTTTCAGATGGATTTTCTTGATTTTGAAAGTCACTACGCAGTCGTTCACATTTTCAGTTTTTGCAGAAATATTATGTACAATGTGCTATTGAGAATCCTGATTTTTAACGTGTTACAGTGGTATGTTAATAATGTTTACTTATTCAAAGGAAAATACTAAGCTACATTTCTGTGATAAAACTGCCGCTGTTTCTTTCCTTTGTTATTTGAAATTTCATCTTATATAATTTAGCTTCAAAAGCATTTTTCCTAAATTTCTTTACTGTCGAAAAAATCTCTGATTGTAACGAACGTTTTTCGCCAGAATAGTTGTTAATAAAGTTAAAAAAATCATGAAAGCAATATCTTTAGTGCGGATAGTAACCAATATCCAAATCTAAGATTTTCTTAGATAGTACCAGCAAGATGTAGCTGCAGGGTTGAAAAAATGTAAAGTCCGAAGGACAACGTCGGGGCTATATGAAGGGTTTGGAAAAAGATCCTATTCGAGTCCGTACAGAGCCCACCCGGTGAATGCAGGCACATGTGGTTTTGCATTACCTTGATGAAACATTAGCTCTTTGTCCCGGAATTCAGGTCGACATTTTTCCTCGATAGCAGAGTCAACACGGACTAGAATCTCCTTATACATTTTACTGTCGAGGATTTTACTTCTTTGTGGATAATACCATGGCAATCCCACCAGATACAAAGCATGATCTTTTTATTAGCCAAATTGCGCTTTGTGACTCTGCTGACGGGGTCACTGGGCGCAGATTAACCTCCTTTTCGGCCTGCGTATTTGAAGTAAGTCCGCTTTTCATCACAAGTGACGATCTGGTCCAGAATTTTGTCCTTAAGCTGATATTCGAGCAGATTAGTGCCGGCCCGAACATGTCTGTCCTTATCTGCAGAGCCGTGCCTATATATTTTTTCATCTGAGGCAAAACGGTAAGTGTTCGCCCCTGTATACAATGCAAGATTATTTATTTACCTATTTGTGTGTGGGGGGTAGAATAAATAAATAATATTAAAGGATGTTTGAAAACATAACATTATACAAACACCCGCAAAATATACATATAATCATATATATAGAACGAATTAACTATATATTTTATGCTCATTAAAAATTATTGAAACAGCACGGTTTTTAAAACTAGATATTTCTGACTGAATTTCTTCAGCGTTCATATCATTCGGATATTTAAGTGTTAAGTTATAAGCTGCTGCCTTTAAATTACTTAAATCAAATGACATTAATTGTTCATCAGTTAGAAACTGAAAATCTGAAAAGATTTCATTTAACTTTTCGTATCGCCATTTAAATTGTGAAACTAAAACGTCGAACTCTTCTTTAAATTCTATAAAAATATTTTTTTTCTGAAAAACTACAATTTATATCAATTGATTCCTCACAATCTGATTTATTAACTTTTCGTTTTCGTTTCTCTTCAAATTCTGATGATATATTCATCTGTAAAAGCTGAAGTTTTACAATTTTCAAAAATGCATTGAGAAATATTTTCTCTCATTTCCTATAATGAAAGGCATAGTCCCTCTCCTAAGCGTGCGGCTTTATAGACAGTTATAGTTTTTGACTGCAAGGCTTTATTTACTTTTTCGATTTCTTGCACTATTAAATTCCCCGCAGATAACAAACATAAAAATTTAAGCACTTAAAGCGATATTGCGGAAATTCTTCCTGACAACTACTAAGTAATAATTTCTACATATCTGGACTTTCCATTAATATTCGCGTGTAGAAGGGGCCGAGGGTAACATAGACAACTTGTTCAAACAGTTTATTGTAATGATCGGATTGGCTGCATTTAGTCTTCCGTACCTTGAATATCAAGACAGTTCAATGAGAACCTCCTCCACAAAAGCATCGCTTCTAAAGCATATAGTGTCGTAAGCATAATTATAATAGATTAATCAATGAAATAAGTCTTTTATATTTACAGAATATTTCATGAGTTAAATTATCCACTCCCAATGAAAAGTTTATTTGAGCTTGAGTAGATATTTACATGCCATCTAATTTAAATATGCAAATAGTTTGGCTGTCAGACACAACATTTTTCCCTAACAATCTCATGATATCTCGACAATAAAAGCATAATTTTAAAATTAACAAGATTTAATGATACTTTATATTTTATCTTTACTTTTATTTCGCCTCATCAATTAACTTAAGAAACTTCTATGTGTTAAATTTCGCAACTATGACAGGTGTTTATCACTAATTTTTATTCACAGTAATGAGTATTTCTTAAATTTGTTTTATCAAGAAGCATATTTTTTAAACATATTTTTATATCGATCCCGTTAGAGACAACGGAATAATTTTTAAACATGTCTGTTAAATAAAAGTCAATTAATTACATTAGAATTAGAAATAACAGTTGTCTTAAATCTTCCACAAAGTACTCAAAATTTTAAACCTCCTTTTTCAGTTCTCTAAAACTGAAAAAATTTATTTTATTGTTTCAATATAAACAATCGAATTATTAAAAAACAATTATCTTACCTTATATCTTTACATTCCAGTTGACAAAGAATGAACCAATTGGTTTAATCCTTCAGCATCTGCTTCAGGAACAACTTTCAATGAAGCAATCCATACAGTTCCCGCACAACATGAGTGGGAATATTAGCCAAAAACTTCAATTCATGCTCCTTGTTTACCGGAAAGAAAACTGCGCAGTAACTAATAATATGCTACATTTCATAATCAATCACCCTTGTTTATTCTTCGGATGCTATTCTAGAAGGCGTTTATGAAATTGCGAAACGCAGCAATGCTCTGTTCAAGTTAGTGCACTTTAGCAAGTCTGTTATGACTATGTAAAGAGCTTAAGTTAAACTAATGAGAGACACCAAAGAACAACTAATGTCGGCAGTATAATATTTTCTCTGAAAGTTTAGTCTATTAATATATATACAATTCGTTAGACAAAGTGTAATTAGTGCCTTAAAGCTACTTTTAATAACAAATTTTAATGTTAGAAAATATTATATTCACTACTGTGAAAGCTCATGTCTTTTGAGAATAAATTAATGCTATTAGTTTTTCGTTTTTTAGCTGGATTGTTTATAACACAAAATTCTTTTGATAATCAATGCTGTATTCCGAAATTAAACGTTAAAAATCATAAGTTTTAAAAATAAATTTCTGAATTTTTGATCGAATAGCTAATTTCGCGATCCTTATATTTGTTCACCTGAGGCAAGTGCCTCACCCTCTTATCTGTTTGAGTCAGCTCGTGCAGCACCCAGCAATTGAACTTATATGTCAAGTTTATGCAATGAATAGCGTGACTAATGGACATAGCAGTAACGCCTAGCTCCTTAACAAGTTCTCGAGTGGCTACTTACTGATCTTCTTCAGCATATGCTCGCAAGTGGACCTCATTAACACCAGAAGGCCGGCCAGAGTGCTTTATTTCTTGAATATCACAGTCCTTGTTTTTGATATTTCAGTACCAAACTTTCACAGTATCATATGATACAGTGTTAGCACCTAAAGCTGCACACATGATTTGGTGACATTCTGTAGGTGACGTTTTGCAACAGAACTGGAAACAAATGACGGTTCTAATCTAGTAACGTGACAGTTCCATTTCAGATACTTTGTACTTAATGATAATGATATTGTTTTACAAACATCGCAACACAGTGTTCTAAAGCAAGTCTTTTTCTTTCAAATGCCAAAAATCGTTTAGAAAAATATGATTAAACACGCCAAAGAGAACTGTTTGAACAGACGATATTTGTCCTGGCTGGAAACTTTCGTTAAAATCCGATAAACATAACTCTTTGAATATTGAATTAAAATAATTCACCTTGATTATCGAATTAAATATAGCTAAACTCAGTAATTATTAAATTAAATTTAGTTGCCAAAACAAGTAAAGCTTTGATTTAAGAATATATTCGTCACAGGAATTAAAGTTTTAAAATGTATCTTTTGTATCATATCTATATCATTCGTAATAACTCGAATTATACAAAAATTGAGTTTCCTCCTATTCTTTGAATTTACTATTAATTTATTAATTACCTGGATTTTGCCCCTTTAAGGGAATCAGTTAAAACGAAGTTATGATTATATATAAAATCTGCGTTTTAAATTACTCAATTATTTATTTTTTAGAAAAATACGTATTGTTTGGAACATACGAAGGATTTAATAGAACACTGCTCTTTTGAAACACTTAACGTAGTTAAATTTTTGCATTTCAATGCATTGAATAAATAATGAGATGAGCCATTATTAATAACAGATGTTTCAAAAGGTAAAATGGTTAGTATATATTTTGCTAGACAGAGCAAAATTGTTATTTTTATATTTTAAGCTAATTAATATAGTTCGAAATTGGTTAAGAAAGATTAAACACAGAATTCTAGTTTAATTATATGTTTTCCATTATTAAGGATGAAATTGAAATATGAGAAAATTTATAAAATGTTATTGAATATAAATTGTCAGAAAAATTGCATTTTCTGTATTAGGAAAAATGTTAAATTACTTCAGAAAAGTATGAAATATTCGTTTAATAAAAAAGAAAACATTATTCTTGAGAGCATTCATGTTTAAAATATTGTTAACAAAGTCAGAGAATCTTATGCAATTTCAAAGTCACTAAAGAACAAATTTAAGGAAGTTGATCTTTAGAACAAAATTTCTTTTTTACGAGGTTTGTATGAAAAATTACCTTTATCAGTTACTGAACATAGTAAAATTATTCGAATCCTCAGAATGTCTTGGGAATTAATTATATTTATGGTTAAGAAACAATTCTGCCTTTAAAAAATAATTGCGAAATTGAAGCTAATATATTTAAAGGCATTCCGAAATTTCTGTTCCATACCTGAATAGAAGCTGTATAATTCAGCATTTTCGCCAGTTTCATAAATAATGAAATTAAATGAATCAAGTGAATGAATCAACGAATTATGATTAACTATTAATATTTAAATGTGAAACTTGAGGTCTGAAAGTGGAGAAAGTTTCATGTGAGCAGGACTTGAACATGGGTCAGTCGGTCCTAAACAGTCGGAGTAGTTCTTTCCAAAGTGGATCGTCGAATGTATGATTATATTGATATTTAAGAATATAATAGCATTTCATGTCAAATGTATGATACGCTCAGGATTATCCTCGAGATTCGATATCTCTTCTGAAATAACTTGTATTTACTCTTATAACTTAATTCTTCTGTCACAAGTAAATGAAGATGCACAAATTTTCGGTATGGTGACATAGTGTTTATTTTTAATACAGACAGGCGCTCTCTCTCGCTGTTTATATACAGGATGATTCGCTTAAGTGCGTACACATTTCAAGGAGAGGTAGATTACACAAAGGTGATTCGGAATTAATAGCAACGTAGGGATAGAAACCTGATCCTCATGGAGTGCAGAGAAGAAAACACAAACAATGAAAGAAAGGGTGATGTGAATAATAATAATATTTTAATAAGCAAATCATTACAGTTACAATCTTTAGAAGTCATGGTATGTGTTCGAAGTTACAGCCGCGATCTACGATACAAACGTGACACCGGCGTAATATGTAAATACGGACATTTTGGAATACACCAAGTCTTTCGGAAGATCAAACGAGCTAAGCTAATGCGCTCGACAAAATCGTCTTCACAGTGTTCCGTAAACCAAGCTTTTCCGGTAACTCCAGAAAAAGAAATCTAGGCAGGACAGAATCGTTAACGTGCAGGCTAATGAATAAAGATGCGGTGACCAATCTTTCTTTCACCAAATGTTGAATTAAAGTGTTTCTGAACGGGAAGAGTAAAATGGATTAAAGTGTCATCGTGTTGGAACCACGTACTGTTGTTCCACAGCTCCTCGGCGTTTTGCTTATCTAATAATGAAAGTAAAACTTCCTTGAAGAAAATCGTGTAACGCCATCCACCCAAAAGAACAAACTTAAGGTGGTCGCCAACAGTGCGCGTCCCAACATTGACGGTGTTATGCCGCATTTACTGCGGTACTCTTGGAGTTGTTCACTGTCCATGCATGTGTATTACGCTCATTGTAGAAGCTTTCTGTGGTAAAAGCAGATGTGTAGGTAGGTAGGTAGGGGACGGAAGACGGGGACGCCTGGTGGCTACCAGAGATAAACAGGCATGTGTCCTTGCCTTCCACTATCTAATGGCAACAACTCCCTATGGCCTCAAGAGACCACACCGGGAGCTTATTCAGAGCGCAGGAGTTTACATGGCCAAACAGGGGCGAATTATTGACATTGCTTGACTAATTACATAATTACAGGTATGAGACTTGTGGGACGGATTTACAGATGGCTAAGAGCTGAGTACTAAATATATGAAAATACAAAAACATAAAAATGTACAGAAAACACACAAATACACACATAAAAAAAGAAGAGATGCACTTGATTAACACTGAAGACTTATGACAAATAAACACACTTAAAAATAATAATATACATATGCCACATGTCAGATACATATTTGGCCTCGTTGACTACATATATTGTACATTGTGGGGTGAGTTTACAGACGAGGGGCCATGACGTGGGATTAACATGTGTTGCTGGCATTGATATGGGGGACATGGTGAGGTCCCGGCGAATATGTATTTGTGGAGTGCATAGGTTGCTGAGTATGTGAGCACGCGACATGTTAGTAGTACAGGGGGATGTGCATGTTGACTTCTGTTAGTGGCGGACGTTGTGGGATTATGCAGCGTCGCGTGTATCTTGGCCCATAGCTGCGAGCTGGTCAATGACCATACATATTTTATTGATTGAAGGTTTGTTTTTAATAAGGAACCGTTGAAAGGCGTCTGTAGGAGGAGTGAGATGCTTAATGTGGTTGTCTGCTGTGAGTGGCAAGAGTAGATGTAGTGTTCTGGTGATCCAAGTTGGCCGCACACGCAAGCATCTGTAGTGTAGATGTTGTGCCTATAATAATACGCTGGATAGGGGCCATGCCCCGTTATGAACCGGGTGAGTTGGGGGTATAGCTATAAGGCGTGATAGAGAGACTTTTGGTAGGAGATTGTAGGTTTGTCGTCCGGTGTCACACGCGTTCCAGTCCTCTTGCCATTTTTTGAGTAAGTCTTCTTTTAGAAGCCTCTTTAGATGCGATGGTGGTGCACGGATACGGATTTGCTGAACTTCAGAACTGGTGGCGGCTTCTTTTGCTAGGGTGTCTGCTGCCTCGTTTACATGGAGACCAGCATGCGCCTTGACCCAAGTGAGCTGAATGTGTTGCTGGTGGTTGACGGAGAGTAGCTTTTGGATTTCGGAGATAATTGGGGTGGTGTGGCTTAAGTTTTGAATTGCCAGAAGTGACCAGCAGATGTGTATCATGGAACTCCATTTGATAGCTGCTATCCAGTTCACTGACGAGACGTACTTTAGCATTGGCAGCAAAGCATCCAAAAACCACGGCGCAAGGCAACCACGGCATAGGTGATTCCAGCATGACGGCATTCCGATCCATTTTACTCGTTCTATTCAGAGACACTTGAATTCAACATTTGGTCAAGGGTATCTAGGTCATGTAGTCTTATTCATTGGCCTGCACATTCGCCGAACCTGTCTTGACTAGATTTCTTTTTCTAGGGTAACCTGAAAAGCCTGGTGTACGAAACCATGGTTAGTGAGGCAGATCTTATCGCGTGCATTAGCTTATTAGCTCATCTGATCATCCATATCACTATAGGAATATTCCAAAAATTCCGCAAATGTATCTGAGCCGGTGTCATGTTTGTATCGTATACGGCGGCTGTATCTTCAAACTATTACTTCTGAATATCGTAAACGTAACAATTTTCTGATTAAAATATAATTCACATCATTCTGCCTTTCATTTCTTATTTTTTCTTCTCTACATACTAGCATTTCAACATTAGCCAAATTGCGCTTTGCAGTGCTGCCGACCGGAACACTGCGCAGAACAACCCCCTTTTCGGCTGGTGTTGTTGAAGTAAACACATTTTTCATCAAAATGACGATCCGATCCAGATGTTTGTGCTTGCCATGTCTGTCTTTACCTGCTTAAATCAGCTGATACTGCACCCAGTGATTAACTTGCACGTCAAGTTTATGCGATGAATAGCGCGACTAATGGATATGGCACTAATGCCTAACTCCTTAGCAAGATGACTAGGGACTGCATGCTGATCGTCTTCCACAAATTTTCGCAAACGAACATCATTAACGCCAGCAGGCCGGCCAGAGTGCTCTGCTTCTTGAATATCATAATATTTGTTTTGGATATTTAGTACCAAGCCTTCACAGTGTCATATGATACAGTATTAATACCTAAAGCTGTACACATGATTTAAATTTAAAGTATATATCTAAAGCTTTGCGCATCATTTAAAGTATGTACCTATGTGCTCATGATAAGGATTTACATACCATTGCGCTTCCCCCCACAGTGGTATGTAAATCCGAATCGTCTTTGAGTAACCCACTCCTTCCCGAAATGTGTACACGCTTAAGCGAAACGTACTGTACACATAAAACAATACTTGGGAAAAACTGTTATCTGTAAACATTACAAAAAGCAGATTATGTATGCAAAATTCGATAATTTTAGGTAAATGTTAAACTGCCGACAAGGCTCTTCGCAATATGCAATGCCCGTTGCTGCATATTTAAAGGATTTCGAAGTGTACATTGAAAGTATAACTTATACAGATTTACTGTAAATAGCTCAGCATGTCTCAAAACCATGTACTCAGCGTGTCGTATATACGATATACGTTCAAGCGTTACTTTAATTCTGCCCATATGCGTTGTTTTGTAATATGTTCAGATTTATGCTCATCAGAGTATCCGTACTGAAATCCTGGATGTTTTGAATGTTAGTCTAATGTTACTAGCAGTAGGCTGCACATAAGCCTAGTGTCCTGAGTTGTTGCAATTGTTCTCGAATTATCGACGTCACCGTAGAATGCTTTGGTGGCTTCATGGATAAGAGTATGTTGAACAATAATAGTAAATGAAAAAAATAATGCTTTTTGCCTGCAAACTCATTATGAATGGAACTGAAAGTATAATTCATGTCTGCTACACAATATGTAGCAAGGAACGTTGAAAACATTGAATTAAAAATCATGATTCTTTTTTGTTACGTAAATATTAGGAACACATGCGATCCATAACTTCGAGATTATCGGATTTCAGAACTCGATCAGTTATTTGTAATAAAAGTATTTCTGGCAATTTTAAGTTCACATTGTTGTAAAGTTATTCAAAAATATGCACTTATTTCAAATTTCTAATTGTAGGATCAACTGGGAATGAGATTTTCTTCCGCAGTATGTTATTTAATTAAATTTCTATGCGAAACCAAACTATACATAAATTTCGAAACTAATATGATAAATATTTGCGTAAATTTTAAGGAAATAAAACACTGTTTATATTTTCCTCTTTGCTCTGTTCTGAAAAACTATATTTATTGCATTTTGTTTAATAATAATTCTATGACTTTATTCTTTGTCTTTCATATTTCATATTTTGGTGCTCTAACTCTCAGATCTCTAACAGAAAGCATATTAAAGTCTGCTGAAGTCATATATAAAGTTTCCATTTGCTACGTCCCGGAAGTGGAATGTTAATATGGTCCATGATTTCCGCTCTAGTGCATAGCAAACGTGGAATTCTATATTGCCCATAAACTATGGCGGCAATTCTACCTGTTTCATCAGCAGATAGGAATTGCGTGAATCCACCGTTTCCGTTGGTCAACATGCGCTAAATTACACTATTATTAGACAGATAACGGTAATGCAAATCGGGATTGCAAACGCATTAATAGGTATCTACTGCTGGAGCCTTCTTAGTTAAATGCTAAATATGTATCTGTATATGCTATTAGATAAGGACACATTGGTGAAATGTCACATTCTAACTGCTATTTTCTTTTATTATGTTGAATCTTGTTATTTTCTTCTTATTTATTTGTCATTATTTACGTGATATAAATGCGTGGGAAATAACAGTACCATAATGCTACGTTTTAAGAAGCGTAATTATATTTGCAGTGCATATGGGCTAAATCTTAAAGCTCTGTAATCCAAAGGATTAATAAAAAATGCTAGAAAGCAAATTCTGTGGTAATTTAGCATAAATGTTTAATTCAACGAGCACATCTACGTTTCCCTCTCCTTGCGAATTCATATTTGATTATTTTTATTATTTCTTGGAGAAAAGGTTCATATGTACGTTCATCAAAATAGCACATTTCCTTCATATATTATCCATAAAAATGAACTACAGAAATGAAAATGGCTAACAAATGAAAATGGCTATAAGAAGGAATAGTCCATATTAATCTTCCTTTATTTGAACTGAATTTTTAACTTTTGTAACTTAACTCTTTTGCATCGGTAGAGGCCAAAATTTGTTTCACTCAAACTTCTGAAACCCCCGTACATATGTATTTCTGTTGGAATGGATTTCCTTCCCCGATGCCAAGCAGAATGCAACAGCGCTAACAGTAACCTACTTAAGTGAAGACATAACTTCTTTCTTGGGATCTTCGGTGGGCTTTAACCACTGTGTGCAGTTTCCCTTAAAATAGGATTGGAACTGCTAGAACCAATATCTAAACATTGACCTTAAATAAAGAAGAAACAAGAGAAAAATTCATGTAACAGAGATACTACAAAATTTATTGAACGATGGAAAGATCAAAGAAGGCTTGAAAGTTTAAGGGGAAAACATCAAGAAAAAGACATTCATTAAAATTATGTTTCAGTAATGGACAATAATATAAGTAGTGACTACTTACTATTTACCGAATTACTATACAGTAAAAATGTTATAGGGTTTAATAACTGTAATGGAGCACTTATATACCGACGACACCTTCTGGATACACTTTTTTTCACAACGGGCTTTAGTCATTTTTTAGGCCTTCTGCACTACAAAGGAAAAAATCTGTGTTCATTTTATTATGGAAGCACTAGTAGGCGACCACCGTTACCACTTGTCATCAGTAGTTCTAACCCCACGGTGATAAAAGCTGAAATCTGTAGCCATTTGTTCGTTATTTTTATATTAACTTCAAAAGTGTCTGCCTGCAGCTGATGTATACTGAAATAGATTTGCATGGGTATAAATAATAAATTTTAAAAAACAATTCTGCTCTCAATATATGAAACCTGCAAATCTTTTAAGCTTTAAAAACATTCTAAAATCCGTACCTTTTTCCTTTAGTTCTCATTTGCCATTTTATCATCATGATGTTTTCATATTTGTTCCAAGAGATAGACAATTTAAATCCACGCCTTCTACGGAACTCGAACGCGGGCCCTTTGGTATCGCAGTAGGTTCTCCTAACTACTATACTGTCTGCGCGGCCCTTCTGGGTATAGATATCTTGTTACAGTATCTACATCAATATACGATACATATCTTTGCCTGTTTCCTTCCCTCTAACCAGAAAGGCCGTATATATACGGCCTAGAATATTTTTTTGTGATATCTGTAAGAACGTATATATACGTGCATATTAAAATATGTCAAAGGAATCAAGGTAATGTACTAAAAGTGCACAAATCCAGGTTTAAAATACCAGGAGAATTTTTACATTGAAATCAAGAAAATTATTTCTTATGATAGCAGTTTTGGGAAATTTCTGCTTTCTTAGCGAAACCCCCGGCTGGTCAGAGGGTTAATCGAATATGGTAAAGAAGACAAGGGCATTCTACCTAAATGGAAAGATGTCTTCTTTAAAGACCTGTTAAGGAGGCAAAGATTGGATTTAGACATAGAACAAAGTGCGAAAAAAACATGTAGTCTGACAATTACCAGGATTCGAATTTGAATCAAATTGCTAATGTCTAATGGTTCTTATCAATTAGGTCACTTGCTAACCCAAGGTACAAATATGAAAACATCATGATGATAAAATGGCAAATGAGAACTAAAGGAAAAAGGTACAGATTTTAAAATGTTTTTAAAGCTTAAAAGATTTGCAGGTTTCATATATTGAGAGCAGAATTGTTTCTTTAAATTTATTATTCATACCCATGCAAATCTATTTCAGTATACATCAGCTGCAGGCAGACGCTTTTGAAGTTAATACGGCGTAAAAATAACGAAGAGATGGCTAGAGACTTCAGCTTTTATCACCTTGAGGTTTGAAGGTTTGAACTACTGATGATTTATGAAGCAATTTCTAAAAGCTTCTGGGGAATTTCTGTAGAATAAAAAGTGTGTTAGATTTTAGATCCTAAATAAAAAAGGACTTAATACTAAAACTCAAACAAAGAAGATTGCTGTGTAGTCATTATTTAAAATAATACCACTTTTTTACTTCCTTAAACGAAGTAAAGGAAGTATTCTAAATCACGAAAAATTCTGGGTAACATTTTTCAAAGAAAATATCCATTTTGACCGCCATTGAATACAATTTAACTATGTTTTGTGTGACATCTGAAGGTAAGCACAGAATAAAGGACACTTATTCTTATTCCACCAAATGAATTATAAAACTAATTTAAAATTAATTAAGAAGAGATTTTTTGTGGCTTCTATACTTACCTACGTACGGATATATCTCGCATACCTCAAAAACGAGTAGCTTCAGAACGTTTAAATTTTGGATATACGACTGATATAGCATATAGTTGTGCACCTCCCTTTTTGATGCAATCTGCCGCCCCCAAATACATGTACCCGATCTGTTTTCTTATTCTTATATGTTGGTAAATTGTGCATTTTTTGCTTTAAAGATGATTGAATTATGTTGTTCTTATCTTCCTGTTAAAGTTTTTATGTCTTTAGTTAACCTGCATGTTATAGTTGTAGAATTATCAAAAATTTAAAAGCAGATCAAGTGTGACTAAGCCTAATGTTTTTGCCATAGCAGCCATATTTGCTTATATTTGAACTTAGAATAGTAGATTTGTTGCCAATTTCGAGAAACTAAGCTGTTCAACAAAAAGTAATGTCTTCTTTTATTATTAGGAATTACATCTTGATTAATTCATTCTGGAATTATCATTTAAGTTATTAAATTAACACATATATTGAATCAGCATAGCGTCCACAACAAATTAAGCCAGTTCGTACTCCTTCACTGTCTTTTTGACGAGTGAAACCAAAAGTAAACTTTCAGTTTTGTGCACCGATAAATCTGCGTTCGTGTTCGCTGTCCGAATTGCTTGTTTTCCTGTAGAAACTGTAAATTTTAATTGTAAATTTCTTTTTATTGTTTTACCTGTATTTGGTGTTTTATGATTTTCTATATTTTTTAATTTTTGATATAGATATTTTGAGTTTTTATGTATTTTTCCGTTATCGCGAAGTAAGAGCTGAATTAATTGAATGAGAAATATATATCTAATGAAATTCGAGAAAATAAGTTTAAATGAAATGCAGGAAAATATGCTTATAATTTAATATTCCGTACAAGGAAGTCATGTGATATATACATTAGCTTTTTTTTTATTTTATAGTACAGGTTGACACAACTAGGATCTCACTTAATGTGCTTTTAACCACCTTATGTGTTCAGAGCAGCAAGCCACCTCTACTGTTTCACAGGCAATCTTGTCTTGTCTGCGCATTCTGTAACTGGTGGTCTATACATTTTTTCCTCGTAAACCTACGTGGGTCTAAATTACCATGAAACTGTCTATTATGTATTCGTCAAAAATTTCGAGACTTCATAGATTTGACTTTTAACATAGTCCTTATCATTAAAGCAAGTACGAAAAAAATCGTTGGACACTAAGTTATTATTTAGAAGAAACTAAGGCTGACAGAAAGACATTTCACCCGTCAAAAGTCTTAAAAGAGAAAATATGATAAATGTCATAAAAATGTCTTTTGAGATTCGTAAATTACTTTTTTATTTTTATTTGTTATTTTATTTATTTATTTATTTTCATTTATTATTATTAATAATAATATTTTCTTTCGATTCGTATTCTTAATTTATTTTTAATTAATTAAGAGTATAGTTATAAGCAATGTATTTAATGTTATTGGTGCTATTTTAAAATTTACTCAAGAACTGTAACTTAAAAATCTTAAATTTAAAAATGTACGTATGTTAAAGCTGTTATAAGCATTTTCTCAAGTTTTATAAATATTAAAGCAAAATTCAAACTTCTAAGCATTTCAATTACAGTAAGAATATTTAAGTTATGCCAATTATTTTTCCTAAAGATATAGTATCAAAATTTTGTTATTTCTTCGTGTAACTAAAGTAATCTCTGAATACATAGCTTATTTTTTCACACTGACGAATGATAATTTCTTCCAAATATATTCTTCTTTTAGTAACAAATAACTCTTTTGCAGTGGATATGAATATTTTTGTCTCAATTACAACACAGTTTGCTTGGGAAACAGGTGTTATTTTTATATTATTTCGTTTGGGAAGCAGGTGTTATTTTATATTTGCTCTGATTGAAACACAAGTTTATTATGATTAGAAAAAGTACTATTATCTCATTCACTGATGTAAATTTCTTTCTTAACAATAGTAAATCCAGTTAATTCTGAATGCTTATTCTATTTTAATCTAGAAGTAGTTAAGATAGGACAGAAAATCTATCAAAATCCATCCATTAAATCACTTGCAACATCTTTCCTCTAACAAGAAGATCATCTAGAATATGCTACTATAGAAAAAAAAGGTCATTGATTATCAAGCCCAGGAACTAGTACTATTTGGAAATAAATGAGAAATGTTAGATCTAAATGTTAACCCGCGAGAACACGCACCCATTTTCAAACACGAGAACTCGCGCCGGGTATCTCATACCCTAGTTCATTTCTGCTATTTAAATATCTATTAATACTGCTTATAAGCAAACTTTATGTAATTATATATTACAAAATAATAAATTAAAGAATTTTAGTGAATTTAATAACATACTTGCGTATTTAAAGACAATTTTGACAAACTACATACTGATGTTCAACACAGAGGGTTTTTTCACATTTTTGGCACATAAACCTTGATTTTCTGTCCTTATTACATAGACAAAATACACATGGCTTATAATTTGCTTTGAGGTTTTTGCAGGCGGTTCAATATTAGTGATCTCCAGTTCCTTAGAAGTGCTTGGATACGTTGTTTTTCATTGAGGCTTGCGATTTCTGTGTTGTTCTGAAAGAACCAGTCCCAATGTTTTCAAAAAGAAACGCCTGTTTTTGAACTGTGTGGGAGGATTTTTGATGAACATTAACAAAATCCTGGCATTAATAGCAGTCACATTCAACAATGAAAATAAAATAACCATTGGCCAACGATTTGATATCCTTGCTGTAGTGTATGCTGCAGCCATTTCATCCACAACGTCCACAGCTCCTTTCGTAAGATTATAAAACGTAATGATATCTGGCTTTTTCAATTCCATGGTGGTTTCGTCTATTTTGTCATCAGTATGCATTGTGGACAGCACAACTACATTTTTGTTCTTTTTTGCAGAATACGAAACAATTGTTGTTTCTTTTTGAAATCCAAAGACTGAAGAGTACAACGCCTTTTTCACCAAAAATTCAGGCGGTATTTCCCTTTTATTTTGTCTAAGTGTTCCAACCATTGTAATTTTATTTTTCAAAAGTTCTTGTGCTAGCTCATATCCCGTATACCAGCTGTCAGTTGTCAAGTTGCGTCCAGAATTGAAAAGCGGTGTCATCAACCGCATCACAATGGCTTTCGAACTACAGTCTATTTTGAAGGGTCCATTGGGTTGCTTACCAGCATAAATCTCCATATTCCAGGTATAAAATACTCTAGAATCTACTAGTGCAAATATCTTGATGCCATACTTAGAAGGCTTTTTGGGCATATACTGCCTGAATCTGCACCGCCCCCGAAAAGGTTCGAGTTTTTCATCAATTGTGACGAACTGACGCGAGGACTCGCACGGGTATGGCATACCCTCGACACCTGTTTCTCAAAATCTATTTTTAGAGCAGAACTAGTTTTTGCCCTGCTGAAAGAATGTAACCTTAAATACAGCTACACGAAATTCTGGCCTAATTTGATAAGAAGAAAGTAATAAAACCATTGAATGAAAATCGGTCGGGCATGTCATACCCGGTGCGAGTTCTCGCGGGTTAAGTGTCATATATACAATTTAAGTTTCTCCAATTCTTTATAAACACTGATAAACCTTGTTGGCCTTATTGGCATCGCCCAAAAGAGAACTTTTCCATCTGAAACCGGTTAACGGCAAGTTTGTATTTTACGTTCTTGATAATTTTTAGTACTATTATTATTTAAATTTTTAAGATAATGAAGAAGCAATGGTGTAAAGAAAATATTTGGAAAAAATAAATTTATACTGTTCTAATTTAACATTTGTTTTCAGTCGGTAGATTATATTTATCACAAACACACTCAAATTATAAAACAACAATGTGATGAGTAATAATAAAGTAATGAGTAAATAAAAACTTATTAGATTTAAAGTTTTTATAGTTAATGATACTTGGAGGTCTATGAAAGTACTATACAGGACAAAACGTCTAACGATCCTATGACATATGGAAAAGTTTTCATGAATATTAATGGTGCTTAATATTTTCTTGAATTTTAAAAATTAAAAAATAAAATAAAAAAAGTGATTTTCCAAAGATACTCATTTTATACTGATGCCAATTTTAATTTTGAGTTTATTTTGGTAATTATATATGTCATTACGAATAAATCTGTTGTAAGATACATTGAGTTAAAAAAAAAGCATGTAACTTCACTTTTTCTTCCAAAAAAAAATTTATTTAATTTTTGATATTGTTCCGTCCTTTAAAAATATTTTTCACAAATCTGTTTTTTGTCAGAGTCATATAATTACAAAAGAATTTATGCTCCATTTAGAAACTGTTCAACCAGTAGCAGAGCTCGAATTGTGGATTTCTCGTTTGAAGCTAATAAGGCTGTCAGCAGATCGACGAATTTAAATAATACGTATGTTACTCAAATATATTGGCACGATTTGCTAGGTTGTTTTTGAGCGGGGCAAGTTGGGTATTTGAAACAAAAATGTTAAATTCAAGGCCTTCTACAAGTATGCAAAGTTCATACGAAGTCAATAAATCCATATCGTGCGCTATCCCTATTAATATACATTAGTGTGCAACATTAACAGAATTTGCACATTATGTGAAATTTCTTAAAAACTAAAGGACATATTTTAATGAAATTTGGTATATATATATATATATATAACAGAGAAGGGGACATTTGTAAAAGAAAGATACTGTTACGAATGCCCAGCTGAGTAAGATAGTTTTCCTGCAAAACGTGTCAAGGTTGCTAGAAAGTGGCATAGAAGGGTAGGGTTGCCAGATTATGCGCGAAATCGCCCATTTGGCGACGAAATTTACGATACGCCATAGACGGAGCGTGAACATTCTACAACGACTTCTTACCGGTTCTCTTGAGAATGTTCTTGAAGGCAGGTCAAAAGCTATATATATCTTGCCTGTATTCAGAGTAAGAGAGTATCTTGAGAGTATGTGGAATTCAGTATTAGTGTCTTGAGTTCAGAGATTAGCTCAAGAGCGATCAACCGAGTTGGAAGCTGTACTTTAGTGCTTTGCCGTGAAGCTGTCTTCACCGTTATAGCCTGAAGGCTGTGTGTTGTTGATTGTTTCAGCGTGTTTTCGTAGTCTTTCGACGGCTATAAACGTGTCTTTGAAACTATCCTGTGTAATACTGATGAATAATTTGTGTTTTGTTTTTTCAACAAGTGTTGTCATCAATCACTCCAAATCCACAAATCTCATAGCGCTGGAATGCCCAAAATCCACTTTGTGACTTCTAAAATTCACGTTGTTGTGTGAAAATGAGACTAATATGAGTTATGGTCCCTTCTAACAGACAGATAAATCGCACAGGTTAAGAGCATGCGGCACAAGAGACAGACGAGAAGTCCCTGTGGCAGCCGATCCCGCTTTCCCAGCAAGGCAGTTTTTAGCACGTGGTTGGTTCTTAGAGGAATATAACTAGATAGCGTTCCAGACATGATATATAATAGAGTACAGTGAAAAAAAACCAATTTTTTTTCAGATTTTTATTATTTCTTGACTCAAAAAATGGTTCTGCTATAGGAAAAACCCGAGTAAAAAAAACTGTAGCTAAATCGCTCGGCATCTTCAGATTCCACCTGAGGTAAATAAAAATGTTAACGTTAATAAAAACATCAAATTATTTTTAACAATATTTTTAATGATTTTACGACATTTTTGTTTCCTGACCCAACATATGATTGTAATTGTAAAAAAAATGTCACTGAAGTTTCAGTTTAATCACTCGTCATCTTCAGGTTCCACAAGAGAACCGAAGAAATTGATCTTGATGTCAAACTTGGTAAGTTAGTCTCAGAACTTGATTCGACTGCGTATGAATCCATCTCTGGCTTCTGAATCACGTGTTGCCAATGGCGCTTCTATCACCAATCTCACATGCTTCTAGAATACTTGATATGGCTACGGAGCTTTCCTATTTCAAACTGAGAACCGCCTTTAATCAATCTTAAATCTTCATGACTGAGATTCAAGGTAGCCAGTGGTCCAAAGGCAAAACATCTAAAAATTCTCCTCTGCTTTGAAATTCAATTTTGCAAACACATATTATCGTATTTTTTTCCTTTTAGTCAGTGTTTCTTCCTTTCAACATTCTTCTCAGCCCAAATTCACGAATATATGCTCATTCATTTTCCAGCATAGCCAATAGGTTGTTTTGAGAGTGAGCAAAATAGCATTCTCTCTGAATAACTTCGTGAATGGCTGCCTTAACATTTTCTGGTAAGATTGAACGTTTCTTGATTATTCCGGGCTCCATGTGTTGCTTTCGGGATTTTCTTCAGTCCAAACACTGATGGCACCGTAAACTTTTATAACACATTCGGCTAGTAGCTTCAAGTCGTCTGGTGATGCAGCGGTTGGTACATAAAGGCGAAGAATTCTGTTGGCTGCAGTGAGCCATCTTGAGTGGGTCATCATCCCAGGACTCCTGTTTGCTAGTTTCTGAAGGGCACTTTCCTAAGGATACTGCCTTAGCAATATCAAGGAGGAATGTTTGGTTAGTACTGAGGTCATTTTTGTCAATTTCGGAAATATCAGCTGGAATACAGACGTAAATTGTTATGAGATAGGTTTCACATGCTTTGAGGGATTTTGGTATCACTCCAGAAAACTGTTGTGACCCTTATGTATTTCCATTAGTCTTCTGGAAATGATGATGAAGAGGCAGTTCATTGGTGTGCAAGAAGCACAAAAATTAATGCAGTTTATTACCAACAAAGAAAAAGTTAAAAAGATGTACTTCCAGTTGACTCCATCTTATCCAGCATAAACAGTGACTCATAAAGCGGAATTGACAAAACACTCCGAACAAGCAACTAATTAGCAATAAAAAGTCTTTGAAAGATCATGGAAGCCACATAACTCTTTACCCTAAGGCAGAACCAAGAGTTAGATTAGATCCCGTTCTACCAACTACTAGCATATTTTAGTATTAATATTGATATTTTCTTGTGGGAAGCAATTTCTAGCTCTAATAATGGCGTTTCTGACAAACCAATACATTAAAAAAGCATAAAACCAGTACAGACATTCACTTGAGTCAGTAAGTCAGTATAGATATTCACTTGAGGTGTGAAACTTCAAGATGTCAATATTTTGGGCTGCAATTTGAACGCAGTTTACTCTAGCGCATTTGGAACCATGCAAAGACTAATGTAATATGAATTTTTAAAAAAAAATTCGCTCCACCCTAGTGTATTGTGTTAAGGTCAGGAGATCTGGCTGGGTCCTTGCGGCGAATATCCTCACTTTCCAAGTAATCGTCGACTAGCTGAACCCTGCGAGAACGAGTAGTGTCGTACATTAACAAGAACCCAGGATTAACTGCGGCCCTGAAAATTCGGATATGCGGTTCTAAGGTCACATCTCTCTGCCTCATAGCAAGTAAGGCACCCTTGCCAAATACAAGCAAAGGTTTGCGGCCGTCCAAAGTAATGTTTGCCTAAATCGTTACACCTCCACAAAGGTAATAATTCTTATCCCTAAGAGGGAAGGACTAAATCTTGTTTCAGGCTGTCTTCGAATACAGGTACGCCGAGAGTCAAAAAGCACTGTGAGTCTGGTCCAGAATGCATGTTGTCTGCCCCATGCTAAACGCATTCTTCTGTGTGCTGCAGTTAGCGTGACGCAAAAAAACAGGTTTTCTGGCATGGAGCCTTATCTAATGAAGCCTTCGAGAAATTGTAGACCACGAAACCTGGGCTCAAGTGGTAGCGGTCAGCCTACGTGAGAGATGGGAACTTGTAGCACTTCTGTGTCGCAGGGCTGGAGAAGCCAAATAAAGTCTTCTCTCGTCGTTGTGAATCTTTGTTGACCTTGTTCATGTCTTCTCCTTATGGATCCAGTTTCAATAAATTGCATGTGACACTGTACCTTAAATAGAGCTCTGTAACCACCTGCCCTTGTGATTGGCCTGCCTCCAGTCTGCCGTCAATTCTTTCATTCCGTCATCCATACATTCCTGCCTACTTATTGTACATAATACCTTGTAAAATTTACCCGACTCTTGCAAAAAACAAGGTAAATTTCATGAAGGAGTACGAGTAGACAAATCGTCGAAAACCTCGTGATCTTACATATCCTCCAGAATAACAGCTCTGCAGGTACGTACGTGTACGCTTATAGATTCGAATCTGAATCTTTGCATGATTCTTTATTGGCATAATTAGTACTTTTGTTTCAACACTTTCCGTTAAAGTAGATATAATTTGCAAGTTCTGTTAATTTTGCGCACGAGTATATAAGATGTGATCCCATAAAGGAGGTTTAGGTTGCTTATGTATAAGAGTTTTAGTAGTTGTAAGCAACATCACGTACGCTTAGTGAAGCAGATCTGAATTTTAACAGTCATCCAGATCATGCATTCTATGATAATGCAAATTCGGTATTGTAAACCAACTGGGGAAATTAACAGCTATTTACTGCTGCAGTACCTATGTGCTGTGTCCACTTATCAGTTATTTTTCTTAAAGTTAAAATTACTAGTAATTAGTCAAATTTCTCATGGTGACTACCTATAGCAGATAACAGCTGCTGGAAATTACCAGCATTTCTAATAATATATTTAAATAAAGGTGTTAACACTACCGGGAATTATGTTTTTAATACGATCACCTCTATAGAAGACCAAGTAATCGGGAATTTGAAATCTGTTTTAGAAAGTCTTTTCGAAGCTTTAGAAAGTTTTATAATGTTTATATTTTCTGTGTAGAAAACTTTCTAACTTCAAAAACTATAAAATTAAATGACAGACAATTTGAAAAATATTCTTAATGAGTAACTAGTAAATTTTTCATATATATAGAACTTCTCAAGTAATAGTTTCACCGCAAAATTGTAATTCTTGGTTTTAGAACTTTAATGAATGGAAGGCAATTTTTTTTTATTCTGGTATTTTAATAAAACTTAATTTTTTTATGAAATGCACATGTCCTTACTGAATGTGATTCGATATTTTTACTGAATACTCACCTTTTCGAAACACAAATTTGATTACCTTTAATTCAAAATCTAGGATAATTGACTCACTTCGCACAAAGCATTTCAGAAATTAGACTACAACTTCTCATGCGAGTTTTTTTTCTAATACTTTTTACAATTTTTGTTTAATTGAAACTAATTTTGAACTTTTTAATTTCTTGGTACGTCAACCAAATTGTTGAGTTATTGTAGAAATCATATATGTTTCTAACGAGAATTTTAATTTTAAATACCAAAATCAATATTATGTTCATCCAAAGTTCAGTTACTAAATGTTTAATTAAAGCGCAGTAATCATGGATTTCAAAAGATTTACTTGAATAATAAATAAACTTTCTAATAAATTACTGTTAGTCGAAGTACTAAAAGGAATACTGAAAACGTTGCCATTAAAATATCCTGCGGGGCATTTTATTTATCTCGAAAAATTATTTGTTCTCTTATTTTCTGTTTAGCTGTCTTAAATATTTCTCTTTATCGAAATGAAATAAAGCAATATTGCATTTTAATAAAAATTAGTACTGCGATGAAAGTTTTTAATATTGTTTCATTATTTTATGTTATCAGTAAAAATGCAGCAAATCTGATAATGTTTTTCTTTAAATATGTAATTCGCATTTTGAATTTTTCAGAACGACTGAAGTAAAAATTCCTTATTTATACAAAGTCATCAGCAAGAAACTTTAATCAGTTCTCCTGAATTCTATTTCAGGAAGATTAGGATCAATAAAAGCCCTATTATTTTCAACTTTAAGAGTAAACACACTGTCTTCTCAAGTAATAAAATAATGGTTAGGAATGTAGAGACATTAGGTATTTTTCGAAAGCAGGAGAGATGAAAAATTAGCAATGCCTTCTGTGAGACTCGACCCACGGACCTCTCGAATACGCGTCGAGCGCGCTGACCACTACACCACGAAGGCATGCAAAGAAGACGGAGGAATACCTTATATACTTCCCCTCTTAGATGCCGACTGGAGATTAGGGAATTCAATCGCCAAACCCCGGTCGTGAAGAATCATCATCCACCTCCTTTCTTCGTTCGGACGCCACTTGTAGATTATCCGCCACCTTTTAGTTCGGCCGCCACTATAGAGACATTAGGTTTTTTTTGAGGCAGAAGACGTCAAAAATGAGCAATACCTTCGGAGGGATTCGAACCACGGACCTCTCGAATACGCTTCGAGAGTACTGACCACTGCACCACGAAGGCGTGCGAAGAAGGCGGGAGAAATGCCTTATAAGGAAAGAAAATATATATATGTGTGTGTGCTGTTCGTTTTAAATGTCGTAAATTGTGTTCTGAAAATATTCCATTATACTGTAGAGTTATTAGGTTTTTAAATGCTGGAGATGCAAAAAATGCGCGATGTCCTCGCCAGGACTCAAACCTTGACCTTTTAAATACGCGCCGAGTGCGCTAAGAGCGACTGGAGATTAGTACACACAATCGTCCAATCCTGATGTGATAAATTATAGACTACGAACATTTAGTTCAAATGCCACTGCAGAGTCAATAGTTTTTTCTTTTTTTTTTTTTTTTTTTTTAAAACACAAAA
>KK117031.1:775962-791440 GCA_000611955.2 Stegodyphus mimosarum
CAGGAATGCAGAAAATATCTTACAACAAAAGGTACCTATTTATGAATCAGAAAGCATAACGTAAAAGTCAAGTATTTAGATGGTAAAAGAATCCAGAAATACTGGTAACATATAATATGTTTTTACTCATCAGTAAGTGAATAGTAAACCACCGGAATAAATTTCATCAGAAACATCCGCGAAGACGTCCCATTCCAGACAAACTACTCTCTGAGATATTGTTCAATTGAACAATGACTTAGCTAAAATGTAGAAGTCATAAAATAAACGAAATACACGAAAATATTAAATGAAATCTATTATTATGCTGCAAAGGAAGTTTACCTTATATAATTAAAAATGTTGGACTCAATATATATAAATATCTTCCTAAAACCAAACAAATACCTTATTGTTGGCTGGAAAATATTTGCCAATAGTTCAGAAATCTAATAACAAAAATAACTTTGGTTGAAAACGACTAATTCCGATGAGTAGGAGGGAGATTTAATAGGTAGGTTATAATTTCCAGCATCAAGTACCAAAATTTCGCACTAATAACCCTGCGCATGCACAGAATAAAGCTCATGTCTAAGCTTCTTTTGGAAAGCAATTTGATTGTAATAGCTATAAGAGGTGCATCACAGCACAAGAGCAAAATTATGTATTAACTGAATATTTAATCCAAGGTTTAAGTATGAGAAGCATTGCGAATTTTGAGGGTAAAGGAAGCCTCATAAATACTGTACCGAATTTTATAATAAAATCATGGAAATGGAGCAAAAGCAGTCTCACATAGCCAACTATAATCGAATTACTCCCGCATTTCGAACACAGCTGCACACGTTTAACTGAAACTGATCGGTGAATCAGACCGTCATCATCGAGCAAAGACACTATACTGGAAGCTGAGCAAATGGCACAGTAGCACAATAATTGCAGTGAGAATCAAAGAAATTTCCCAAGAGTTAATGTCTGGGTAGACTACAATTTGTCTACGATGAAGATTTGTAAGAATGAAATTATTCGTTGACTAAGAAGAAAATTTTATTGGTAGGAAATACACCGGTTTATTTTATGTCCAAGAAAAATTCACTTAGATTGGCTGATTGTGTTAACAAAATTGTGATATTTTGTTGTCATACTCCAATGCATAGCTCAGCAAATCTGTAGAATTAAAATCTGTGGCCGTCTGTCTGTTTGTTTGTGAAATCATGTCCTCCGGAAAGACGGGGAGTTGAGTTTCGAGAGAGATACTTCCAGATTCCAAAATTTCGTGGATTTCCGAGATATTAATTAAAAAAATCTGATGTATACACCATATGACTTCCTTGTACGGAATATTAAATTGTACGCAATTTTCCTGCATTTAATTTAAACATATTGAATTAACAGTTAACGAATTTTGAATTAAACTTACATCGTCGAGAGCGTATAAACCAGAATAAAATAAATGCACGCTTTAAAGTTCACTATATTTATTGACCATAGCCACTCTTCGGCGCTAGGTTCACTTAACTGCGTTGCATCTCATTCATTTTATAACTCAGAGTGAACAAAAACTATAGCATCTGAAGAATTATCACAACTATTCAAATACTGTAATAAATCTGTAACGATGTATAAATGAAATTAAATAAATAAAAAAGAAACAATTTTTCACAGACCATTCAGCGCCGCTTACTTAATGCGCATGCGCAACTAATTAATTCAGTTTTCACTTCGCGGTAAGTTAAAATACATAAAAATTTAAAATATTTTCATTAAAAATTAAAAGATATAGAAAAGCATAAAACACCAAGTACAATTAAAACAATTAGAAAAAACAATTTTTCCAATTAAAATTACAATTTGTACGCAAAAACCAATTAATAACTTAAATGAGAATTCCAGAATGAATCAAATATAATTGGCCAAACAAATATGGCCGCTATTATAACCAAAAATTAGGCTTAGCCGCCCTAAAATTCCACAATTATTGCGTGCAAGTTAACTAAGTGCATAAAAATCGTAACCGAAAGATAAGCGCAACATAATTCAGTCTTTATTTAAGCAAAAAATGGGCAGTTAACAAATATTATAAGAATAAAGAAACTGAGCTCATTGAGCCGAGTAACAGAGTGGATAGTTGTATACATATATTTATATACTTTTTTGCCGATTGCAACCAAAATGCGAGGTGCACATCTACTTGTTATAGCAGTCCCATATTCAAAATTTCAACGTTCTGAGGTTACTCGTTTTTGAGTTATACGAGATATATACGTACGTACGTAAAGCTCTTCAGAATTAAACCAGTTTTATAATTATTTTGGAGGAAAAGAGTCTTCTATTCTGTCCTTACGTTCAGAGGTCACTCAAAACCATCGTTAAAACCGAAATTTTTCGCGATTACAAATACTTCCTTTTTACTTCGTACAAGGAAGAAAAAACTCTGGGATCACTAATTTTCGCACTCATTTTGTGAAAGGCTATATTCTCGCTCGGTTGAGGTTAAAACCAGGGCAATATTCTGACGCTGAAGGAAGCACGTAAATGCATTTGACGTCGTTGAATGTCGAATGTTTTTCGGTTATTAAATTTTAAATAAATTTTAAATAAATAGCTGCTGTTGGCAATTTTTTTTTATTTCAGGTTAGGATAATTGATACGATATGTTATTGCCGCGTTAATTCTCTTATTCATATTGCAAAAAAGTTGTTATATTACATTAAATTAAAAATTATGGCGTCATACGCACGCCTGAAATATCAAAAGGTTTTGTTTCCCGGTTTGGCAACAAAGAAATTATTCACGAATTGATTGTTGCTTGAAAGGAGTGAACTAATTTCATTCACATTAAAATGTTTTTATACATGTTTTTTCGGTTTTACATATAACTTAAAAATTCTGATTTGTCCGCATATACAATATATATATATACATATTAATATGGTTTAAATATCTTCCGTATTCAGTGAGCAGTTTTAAGTATTTTAAAAATTTAATTCACAGTTAAACTAAAATTACAATTCCAGAGAGCAACTTACTATCTTTACGGTTTCCACAGATTTATTATACATCATTTGATGCAGTATGCACAGCACTATCATAGAAGAGTAAAATATCATCTTTTCAACAATTGGAAAGGCTAAGCCGTTTTCTTGCAACCACTTGAAAAGTGATATAGATACGACACTAGAAAAGCTAACAGCGAGTGAAAAGTAAAAGATCTTGTAGGAGAAATGGTTGTCTTATAAAAAGCCGATTTTATGTTTCTATAAACGTATTTTAAAACGCTTCGTAAAATAAAATATATCTAAAATGAGTTTTGACGCTTTGCTGTAGGTAATGTTTTATACAATATTTTTGATTTTATTTTTCAGGAAGATCTTACACAGAATTTTTCTATCTATTCATTGTTTTATTTTTTAGGACAGAGGCAGAATAACAGGAAGAAATTGATTTTAAAATTTATGTTTTCTGTTCTTTCTATTGCAGTTGCCAAGGCAACAATACCTGAGGGTCCACTGTTGTACATCCAAAGCGGTAGCACTATAAATTTGACCTGCATAGTTACTGAATATGCTACTCCTCCTGTTTATGTCTTCTGGTACCACGATGACCGAATGATCAACTACGACTCTCAGAGGGGAGGTATCAAAGTGACTACGGACAAGGGAGCCACTACGATAAGTCGACTCCAGATCTTCACTGCTCAGTCTTCAGACTCCGGAAATTACTCCTGCCAACCATCATATGCTGATCCTGCTAATATTACCGTACACGTGCTAAATGGTAAGTAACATTTTCTTAATAGCCGTAAATGGAAGAGAAACACTGCAATGTACAAATTAAAATCAGACAAGAAGCAGTCTTTGATTTCGTAGATTATAAATGAAATGAGGGCAATCCCTCTGCTTCAAGAATAAGATAGTTCCCTCTGCTTTGAGAAAGGAAAATAATGCAAATGTTGGAGAAACAACACTTTATAAGATGAATCGAACTTATCGCCATCTGGTGAGTGAAAGAATAATTAAGCATAGAAAAATTAAAAGATGCTTTTGTAAATGTGGCAGGCTTCCAGAAGATTGAATTCACTAAGTGAAGAAGCATTATGGATAATTTCATAGTATCATAGTCAAACCTGTCGCTGTGTGACTTACATCTGATTAAATAACGAAGAATCTGTTTTGATTCTTCGTTATCTAATGATATTTAGGTCACTAGGTGAATTTGGTTGATTTGACAACTTTTCATTTTACGCTCCAGTAGAAGAAAACCTGCCTCACACCATCCTCAAATTTTATGCAACTATTTTCAAAACCTACTCGAAGCTGATTTTTTTTGTCCAATTAAATAATCACTGTCTGTTGTCTTAAAATATTTGAATTATGTTTCTAAAATACAGTTTGCAGTTTTATGAGATATTAGAAGCATAGTCAGTTGACTGACGGAATGGAAATTAAATCGGTCCCCCATGGGAAATTAGCTTGCTGTCAACCTTTGTTGCATTTTAATGCTATTTTAAGTATCCTTAAATTAAATTAAATTAGGCCAAACCCTGCAAAAATGCATACATATGAATGATCCCCTTATAGAAAATTTTGTGAAATATTCGGTTACTTTAAAATATTTACTTCGGAAAAAAATGCTTATTTTAAAATATCATTTAACAACTATTTTTGTAACTATGTCATTAAACATAGGCTATGAAAGATAATAATAGTGGATTATAAATAGTATACAAAGATTACTTCTATATGGCATCAAAACCAAGACATGTGCGAAGCTACCGGACAACTTAAATCGATGATCTGATGTTTCATGGAAGATTTCATGGACCGGGCTGTATTATGTTACTGTAAGACAGGAACTTCTAGATTAAGTTCCGCTGCCGGATTTCTGTCTTAACCATGTGAAAAAAGCTGCGGAAAAAAAGGTCGAATTGCTTAATATTTTCTTCCACTCCATTAACGTTTCGCGTGCTTCTCTTCGTGAAAAGTGCGTAAATGAAGGCTTATTTGGACAACTACGAATAACATGGAGAAAATGAATACTGTGCGGTGATGACCACACGAATTATGATCGAATATGTTAGGGGTTGTCAATTGCCTTGAAATTCCCATTTTCAAGTAATAGACAATAGCACAATGAAGTCATTCGTCACAGTTTGCTAAAAACTGGTTTTCTGTGTCTTTAAAATATACGATAATTTTTCATTTTATCGCCATAAATTTGTCTAGTAGGGGCGCTTGTGTGAACATTTGTTGTTGGTCTAAGACACAAATTTCTGCGGGAAAATAAATTATATTTCTTTTCCTTCAGAGAATGATTTGGTACTTACTTATTAACGCCACCGCAGCTGCAGATTTGGCGGTTTTTAAGTGTCGTCAATCTATACCTAAAATTTTTGCGACAAATCATAAAATAAAACACTTTCTTTAAAATCACTTCAAAAACACTTTCAAAATTTCTTTAAAACACTTTCAAAATTCAAAACACTTTATTTAAAAACAAAGTAGTAATCGGATTTCGGTGGAAAATGGGCCGATATAGAGTTTAACATAGATTCAAAACAGTCTCTATTTTCTTTCACCTGATGCTGTCGTCATATGAACTCTGATAAATAACATTCCAAATGATGTCTCGCTGTCCCCCTGTGTCTCTTGTTCCTCCATTTAGCACTGCTCCACATTCTCTCAACTTTTTGTGTATGAACTCCCGTATCAGGATCAATAAAATTATATTTATGATTAACTTTAGCATGTAGGAATCCTTCTTTTTCTATTCTCTTTGTTTGGTAACCTTTCCAACTGTCAGAATAAATTGTGCTACCATCTGCAGTGTTTTCATTAATTTTATGAAGAAAGGTAGAGCCAGTTCTATTAGGAACAGTGACAACAAACGAATCTTTTGTTTCTCTACATATACCACCAAACACCCACTGTTCGGGTAATACTCGACCACAATTATTTTTTACGTTTAGTAAACAAACTTTCATCAATTTCCAAAATGCAATCTCGTCCACCTACCTTCTTGTTTGGTTTATTCTCTATATCCAAGACACATATTTCTCGCATGTAATTGTTCCAATCTATAACAGTTTTATCCGATAAATCAAGTTGCTTTTGTCAAAATTCAATCGACATCAACTCCTCGCACCAGCGGTATATGAATCTCAAACTGAACAAAATGGAATTCTGCTTCCCTCAAACCAGTTGTCTTTTCTAAATCCCACTTGCTGATCACACTGTCTTAAATTACGTTTCCAAAAGTTACGTTTACCAAAATAAAGTTTCATGTCATGAGAATCGGTACATTTTCGTTTCTTTGGTAAAATATTTCGCTCCTGAAAAAATGAAATTGCATCTTGTTCTGCTTTTGGCAAATCCCAAATACACATTTTCGTAGCACTAAAAAATGGCATCACAAATCAGCAAACAAAGCAACAAGGAATCAAAAAGATAACTGCGGGAGCCTGCGAACAACAGGGTTGCTGTGTGCGAACAAGATTGCTCTTTATTGGCGCATTAGCGCAACTTGTGCTGCGGTGGCTTTAATACGTAATGATTAGTACGTAAACATAATACGTAAAGTACCAATGATTTTTAAACATGGAAATTTAGAGCAGCTTTCGTTTGAACAGAAGCTAATTCTATTCGACATTCTTATTATTTAGAGAAAATAATAACTTACTCGAGAATTATTTTTGATATACCTAACAGGATGTTTACAAGAAGTTTCCGTTTAAAAAGAAATTGAAGCAACACTTGAAACGCTGTTGTCTATTTTCCAAACTCTGTTGTGTGATTGCAAGCAAAACTGAAAGGCTATTATGTGTTTTCCTAAAATCTCCTGTCTTAATCTTTTCCATAAGACTATACAGATTAACTTTTCATTTGCTCTGGTCATTTGACTAAGCTTGGAGGAAAAAGGAAAGCAACGCAACAGGATCTGTTTCTTTCTTACCGCAAGTTAGGCAGTAAATTTATAATCTTCATATTCGACTAAAATTCTTGATCTTTGCTTAATGTTTGCGTACCCTTGGGAATACATTTCTGAGCCCATAAGGAATGATTCGGGAAACTGCTAGAAGTTTGTGACTGTACATGAAAGTTCTGCAGTGAGTGAATGAGCTTAAAATGTTGCCGTTTTTAAAGAATACATAATCTTTATTTTCCTAGTTTCAGTTTATGTTTCTTCCGCTCTTGAACTAAATATTTCCAAATACTTTCAGAAATGTTGCTAACAAAACGTAACAGAATAAAGATTTTACTTCTTATTTTTAAAAATAATTAATCACTTACAATGTTATTTATGCTAATAAAAGTATTAAAATAGGTGCTTGATATTATAAGACAGGCAGCCTTGCAGACAGTACATAACTATTCAAAACTAAAACGTATTTATTATAACGTATTTTAAACTATTTTTAGCATAAATAAACTGCACAGAATGCATTATAGCATTCTGCTACAAAAGAACACCTGCGTATCAATATTGCATGGAATTTCCCTAGTAAATTTCGAAACAAAAATGGTATAAATCTGAGAGTTAAAAAATTTTAGCTTCTTTATAATGATGATATATTTTGAGTTTTTATATGATAATTTTATATGATATTTATATGATAATTTATATGATAGATGCGCGGCCCGCCAGCGCTTGAGAGGTAAAACCACTGAACACTGGTATTTTGGTCCGAGGTTCGAATCCCGCGAACGGGCTGGCTGCATGTGCGTTTTCGTGGTTTTCCTCATGTGTAACTTGTACACGAGCCAGCTTTCCTTAGAAAGTCCTCCACGAAGGCATCCATCCTGTTAGGAAGATAGCCCTTGAGGCTTTGCCATAATAAAATAAACCAAACACCATTGCCGATGAGCAATATTATTTGATACCTTCTAATGTTTATTAACAGTGAAAAATTCAAAAGCCTTGGCGCTACTTCTTTCTGTAAATATACTTGTAGCTAAATTAATTATAAAACAACCACTTTTGAAATAAGTTTTAATTTTAGCTCAAAAAAATCCTGACTCTCAAGATATAATGTTTTGTAATTAGTCTGCTAGAGGCGATCTCATTAAAAGCAATTATATGAGCTGGAATTTCAAATTGAACTATGCGAAGTCATTTAGCGCAATGAGGATCATTAATATTCGTATTTTAACATGTTGAACTATCTAACTGCAGTAAGATTGGAATTTATGGCTTAAATTTTCATGGTGAAAATCCCCGAAGGATTTTATATGGGTTTGCAGTCTATTCGGATTCCAGTCAGAAGTCTGGAGACTGAATACTTAATCTACTTAGCTTAAATATTTAATCCATATTCATTCTAGGTACAAGAGACTTTAAATTTTCGCAAAGCTTTAATTTTAATACCTACTGGATGATTCATGATGTTCTCTTATGCGTTTCTCACATAAATGTTTTGTAAATACTTCTCTCTCTGTACAGCTTTGCTCTACACCATATAAACTGAAGAATATCAATTAAATTTTCAAGAACGAAAGAATTAGTTAGATTTTTTGAGTAGAAAAGGGAATTTTAATTACACGTCGTAACTCACCTTAGCTAGGTTAACATTTATTTGTAATAAAATGTAATTTCTTTCTATCTCATACGCACAGACATTTATGTATATATACATGAGCGTTATATAATATACAATGACAGTATTAGTTTTGAAAAGATATATTTCAAAAAGTTTTATTTTAAACAGGTTTTTATTTATTGGATAGTAAAAAAATAATAAGATATAAACGCTTTATTAAAAATTAAAATGAGGATTTTATTTTAAAATATTTTTATCTTACACACATACACATACACACACACACATATATATATATATATATATAATGATTTGGATGTTGGTGACGTTGCTGGCGATGTGTCTAGGATGAAAAGTGTGATAAAGAACGGTTTGAGTTATTGTTCCCAAACTCTCCTATTTGCTAATAACAATTTCGATTCCCAAACTCTCCTATTTGCTAATAACAATTTCGATTCCCAAGCCTGAATCATGTAAAATAAGTACTGGCTGAAAATCTCATTTAAGAACCTGGGTTATGAACGTTCTTTAAAGAATCAAATGACATGGTTAGTTAAAAAATCACACAGTTTAGAGAGATTTATTGCAAGCAGTTACTATTTTGGCGATAGAGAGTGAAACAGCCAGATTAAAACGCAAAGTTAAGAGACTATTGCAAATTAAATTTGAAATTTTGGTTTACATATTTCAGCTTTACGTATTCTATCCCCTCTTCTGAAGAGAAAAAAAGACTAAGCGACAGGAAAAGAAAATCAGAAAGAAGTAATAACAATTTAAAAAATGAAGAGAAATGCGATACGCAAAATATAAGCTACGAAACTTTGAACTAAATAGCAATTTTAAAGTAATGTAGAACAAAAATTCTCTGCATTTTATTTTAGAATACCCCCAATATTTTGAGTCCTACTGAAATTCCAGAATCAGTTCAATTTGAGAATGTTCTTGTTTTTGAGGGTTCAAATGACCACGATTCTTTAGCCAAGGCTTTAAAAAGTTTAAAACATTATAATTTTTACAATTATAGTCTATCTTTTAACAATATAAGAATCTTAATATTTTACTATACTTATGATTAAGCTAGTATTATATTTTATTTCCAATTCCTAATTTTATACAAACTGGAGGCTCTATAGTTCCATAAAAACAAACATTTCTGCCACGTTGGACACATCCTCTTTAACTTGCTGGTGTGTTACTGCATCAGTGAATAATAGGTACTTAGTAAAATTCGAAAAGGCCTCCTTTACTGCTATAAGGTTATAAGGTATATCTCCCACATTCTTAGCGTGCCTTCGTGGTGTAATGGTCAGCACACTGAGCCGGTATTTCAGAGGTCCGCGGTTCGATTCCCGGCGAAGGCGTTGCACATTTTTCATCTCTCCGGCTTCTAAAAAACCTAATGTCTCTACACTGGCGCCCGAACTAAAAGGGTTGTGGATGATGACTCTCCACACTCAGAATTTGGCGACTGGGTCCCCTAAAAACCCTAGTCGCCCTTTAAAAAGGGGAGTATATAAGGTATATCTCCCACATTCTTAGCGTGCCTTCGTGGTGTAATGGTCAGCACACTGAGCCGGTATTCAGAGGTCCGTGGTTCGATTCCCGGCGAAGGAATTGCATATTTTTCATGTCTCCTGCTACTAAATAACCTAATGTCTCTACAAGGTAACTGGTCCTTTGAAAATTGCACTAAAGACTTCCATAACAAAACAATTAATATTAATTAATTAATTAATATTGCATTTATTTTTATAAATGGTAGTTTTCAGCAATTCCGTGGACGAGAGGTTAAAAAGAACAATTTATTTTCAGAGGTAAAAATATGCTCCTCTGTGGGTTTGAACCAATACTCCCTCAACATACATTATTCTTTACATACACTTGTGTGCAAAATTAAGAGAATTTTCATATTATGTTAAATATTTCTAAAAACTAATGGACAGATTTTCATGAAATTTAGTATAAATATGCATTTGTAACAGAGAAAGAGATGTACCATTCAGAAGTTATTTTCTATATTCATGATTGTCAGTAAAGCTCATAAATTCAGGGATATCCAAAACCTGTGTGATTATATCGAACTGAAAATTAGTCTATATGGGACATAGCGTCTTCTCTCTAAGTCACACAGATTGCACAGTATGATGGCATATCGGGCAGGCGGCAGTTGAGGAGTGAGTCTCTGTGGCAGTCGATCCCATTTCTATAGAAAAGCACTTTTCAACACCGAAATGGTTCTCGGAGTGAGATGGTGAGATAAAATTGCCCTCCTAAGCTCTTCCCAAATATACTCTATAGGGTTAAGGTCAGGAGATCTTGTTGGCTAATCTGTGCGGGGAATATCCTTAGTCTCCAGGTAATCGTGGACCATCTGAAACATTTGTGCATGAGCGTTGTTGTCCATTAACATGAATCCAGTTTCTCTCGCGCCTCTGAAAATTCGAACTTAGGACTTTAAGATCACTTCTCTGGACCTCATAGCAGTCCTGAAGCTATTTTCAAACACATTTAGGGCGGTCCAACATAATGCTTGATCAAACAGTTACACCTCCATCACCGAAATTATCCTTTTCTCCGATGAGGCAGTGACGGTATCATATTCCATGTTCTTTTCAGATACAGATCCGCATAAGATCATTGTTTAGGTTGAATATGGATTCATGTGTAAAAAGTACGATTTTCGAGTAAAGTCTGGCCGAAGGCGCACGTAGTCTGCACTCTACTGAACGCGCTGTCTTGTATGTTGCAGCTAGCGGGATGCAAACAGTTGGTTTTCTGGCTTACAGCCTTGAGGCAACTGTAGACCGTAAAACTCGGGTTCCATTTGCAGTGTGGTGTAGTGTTAATGATTCATCGATGTAAAGTTGAACTTTAATGAAAACTCTAATGATGGAACACAGCAAGAAAATTTTATTTAACGTCCAAATTCAAAAGGCTACATACAATTACAAGAGAAAAACCTGTTCTAAACATTTTGAAATAAAATTTCTCTCCGTTTCTCGTGCGAGAGATATGCGTGGCTCTCGAGCTTGCGTTTGAAACATTGCCAACATAAAAATATTATTTGTTTTAAACAATTAAACCTAGTTAACAGCTATTGAAAAAAAACATGTTCGGAAATTAAATAATAATAATCACGTTATGCTCTCGAGACAACCTTGCTTATTTTTAATGTTCAGTTTCTTCTTAATTTATGCGAACTTATGACAACTCCTCCCCTCATAAAGGAATTTTTCCTAGGCTATTGAAGGAAAAATTCTAAATACTTTTTACTGCTTTCAAAACACAAGTGGTAACCATTTAAGTGATAATGGAGAAACCAGTTACACTACCTTGCACTTATTTCTAGATAACACAAACTCAAAAATACAACAAAAAGATTTAAAGTACTCCTAATGTCTGCCTCATACAAAGTACATACCTCAAATTTTACAAAATGCTAATGCTTAAGATAAAACATTTAATTATAACAATTTTTGAAAACGAAATACACAATGCAAACAGTTTTGAATCTTCACAAAAATAATTCCAAAAGGCTACAAAAATAATTTTCCCTATTTTTTCCTTACATTGTATCCACTAGTGATATTCAGTCACTAGACTATGGCACGACTCAAGCCATCTGCATTACCGTGTAATTTGCCTGGCCTATGAACAATTTCAAAGTTGTACTGCTGTAGACTCAATGCCCATCGAGTCAAATGAGAATTTGATCCCATCATTTTGTTTAAAAAAGTCAACGGATTATGATCCGTCTGGATCTTGAATTTTTGTCAGTCTAAGTAATGATTTAATTTCTTCAGTCCATAAATAATGGCCGCTAGTTCTCTTTCAATGGTGCTATAATTCCGCTCCGCTTTAGTAAACTTTTTGGTAAGATACAGTATAGGGTGTTCCTCCCCATCCTGAATTTGAGACAACACAATACCTGCACCATATAAGCTGGCATCTGTCTGCACGATAAATTTTTTAGAATAATCTGGTGCAAACAAAACCGGACTTTTTTCTAGTTTGGTCTTCAGTTTATTGAAAGCCTCGTCGCACTCTTTTGTCCAAATCACTTTTTCATTTTTGTTTTTTCCTTTCGCGTCTGTCAAAGGTACCGCAATACGCGCGTAGTCTTTTATGTACCTTGCATAATAGCCTACAGTACCAAGGTAGCTACGTATCTGTGTTTTAGTAGTGGGGATCGGAAAATCTCTGATTGCTTGAATCTTGGCCTCACTAGGCGACCTTTTCTCAGACCCTACTTCATGACCCAGAAATTTCACATGGTCTTGGGCGAATTTACATTTCGAGGGCTTAACAGTCAATTTAGCCTCCTGAAGGCGACCTAAAACCACATCCAAATCCTTCATATGCCTGTCCCAAGACGGCGAAAAGACTGCGATGTCGTCAATATACGGTAGAACAAAATTGTCCAGCCCTCCTAAAACTTGAGCGATCAGTTTACAAAAATAGAAATGCGCATTTAAAAGCCCAAACATCATTTTCTTCGGGATGAAAGACCCAAAAGGCGTCACAAATGCGGCATACCTCTGTGCACGCTCTGTGAGTGGTATCTGGAAGTATCCTTTGGTTAGATCCATGATTGTGATAAATGGAGCTGCGCTGACCTTTTCTACCACTTCTTCAATATTGGGAAGAGGGAAAAATTCGGTCATAGTTTTTGAATTTAATTTTCTGTAGTCTATACAAGGACGAGGATCTTTACCTGGGACCTCTACTAAGATCATAGGCGAAGCATAATCATATTGCCCTACTTGTATGACTCCTAACTCAAGAAACCGCCTAATTTCTTCCTTTGTCAGTTTGTCTCGCCGATATTCGATAAGGCCTGACTCTAACTGGAGTCTCATCCCAGAATTTAATGTCCATTTCGACCAAACACGTACAGCCGGGGTCAGACGAAAACACCGCTCCATAGTTCCTTATAACTTCCTGGAATTTTCCTATTTCCTCTGCCGAAGCTCTTTCTTCTAACTTACTATCTTCAACTATTTTCCAAAAGTCTACCTGAGTTGGATCAGCTAAGGGATAAGGAATATCCACTTCTTCCTCGCTATCTTCCATGATTTCCTCCATCACAAGATTCACAAACTCGGGGCGCTGACGATAAGGTTTCATCAAATTTACATGATAAATGGTGTCACTGCTACGCTTTCCCGGAATCTCCACCGTATAATTGGTATCGGAAATCACACTAGTTACTTTACCTGGCCCTATCCAGTTTATAGCCATTTTGTGTGGTTTAGACGTGGCTAAAACAAGCACGAGATCTCCGACCTTAAACCTTCTCGTAACAGCGTTGCGATCATACCAGAGTTTCCTTTTACTCTGGCACTCTTTCATCCTCTCTACAGCCACCTGCTGACACTTCTTTAGTCTGTTTATTAAGTCTAGAACATACTCGACCACAGTGGGGTCTGAACTTTCTTCCTCTAGCCAGTTTTCATACACGATCGTTTGAGGCGTTCTCAAATTTTTTCCATGTACTAACTCGCAAGGACTAAAACCTGTACTCTCATGACTAACAGTTCTGAGGACGAACAAAGCACATGGCAAACATTCTTCCCAGTCCTTCCCGCTTTCCAAGCACAAAGCCTTCAATACCCTTTTCAAGGTGGAATGCAACCTTTCAACAGAATTACTTTGAGGGTGGCACACAGAAGAATGATACACCTTAATTCCGAACTTGCTAAAAAACTCAGATGTAAGTTCACTGGTAAACGATCTACCCAAATCACACTGAATTTCCTTAGGGTAACCTGATCTAGAAAAGATTTGTATCAAGGCTTGTATCACACTTTTAGAGCTTAAATTCTATACAGGAATGACATCTGGATATTTGGAAGCAATACAAATAGACGTAATCAGGTATTTATTTCCTCGTGAACTAGGAATCAGAGGTCCTACTGCATCAGTATGTAATCTGCTATACACTTCTGATATAACGGGCACAATCTTTATTGGGGCTTTTTTTTATCCCTATTGTGACCTACACGCTGACAAATATCGCACGTCCTTACAAATTCTTCAATTTCCTGGTAACAATTAGGCCAGAAATAGTGTGTCAAAATTCTATCCTTGGTTTTGGTTACCCCTAAATGACCAGAGATTTCCTCGTGGCATAACTTCAAGATCCCTTTCCTAAAAACAAGAGGCACACACAGCTGAAGCTTATCTTCCCTTTTTTTAGAACCAGACACCCTGAATAGTCTTTCCTTGACAATTATAAACTCATTTTCATTTTCACTTTCCTCTTTCTTCCATAGGGCCGCTAAACTAGCGCAAGGTTTTTGTGCTTCCGAGAATTCCGCTGGCGAAACATTCGCAAGAATAGACCTTTCTTCTAAACTGATATCTGTAATTTTAACGACATCATCCGTATTACTGGTTAAGTTCCTTTCTTCCGATTGCTCATTACTCACGATCCTTTCACTTTCTATCTTTTTCTCTTCTTCCGATCCGGAATCTAAGTCTTCTGCACTCGCTTTCTCTAAACTCCTGCGCGCATGCGCCTGACTACGAGTCTCCACAACATTCAAGAGAACCGGTCGTTCCCTAATTTCCTCTATCAACTGTGCAGTTTTATTTCCTAACAAATAATACTCTTTATCTAACTCTACCGGAGTAACCGCTGTGACTACACCAAAATCACATTCAATGGTGACTTTCGCCAAAGGTAAACAGTTACATTCTGTGTCCAAAGACTGTTTCACCCATACGGATTCCCCTAATAAGTCACTAGTATCAATCCAAGTACTATTACACAGATCTATTCCAGCTCCAGTATCCCTCAGATATTCTCTATCTATCCCATTAATTACTGCTTTTTTGAAATACGGCTCAAAACATTTTCCTAAACTCTCCGTTCTTAGATTATTCACCAAATTAGCCTTATTCTTTTCCAGCGATGGACAGTTAGGTCGGATATGTCCGTCCTTTCCACATTGGTAACAC
>KK117031.1:796374-817535 GCA_000611955.2 Stegodyphus mimosarum
TTTCTTCGACTTATATGTTGCAGTTATGAAATTGATCTATTAAATAAAGTTTGCTGTGTTCCAATGGAGTTTGCTTTAATTACAAAACAAGCATTACAGTCTTAATTATTTTTGGAGGCACCGGCGAGATAGAATAATCGTGCGTGCTTTTGAAATGAAAGCACATCTCCTGGAAAGCAAGGTATAGCATTTCTTTATTCCCAATTTCAAACGATATTATAAAGTTATTTGAACGAATTTTGATTTTAAACACTGCAGAAAAGCATACGAAAATGTGTTTTGCATCGTTGCAAATTTTAGTATAACTGTGCAAAAGTTTTCTGTGTTCTAAACTCAGTTTACTATTCCTTACTTAGTTTGAAGTGTCCATCAAACCTATTATCGTGATTATTATCCTTACTTATTATTCCTACTTATTATTACTTTAATTATAATCCTTACTTATTATTACTTTAATTACTATTATCCTTACTTATTATCCTTACTTATTAATTCCTTACTTAGTTTGAAGTGTAAAACAAGCATTACACCCCGCTCTCTGTTCTAACTTCTTCGTATCTTTTCGCAAAGCCTCATACCTGTCGCATTTATCTGCTAAAATAGAAGCTGTTTTAAATTCTTCCCAATTGTCTAAGTAGTGCTCTCTTATTTCTAGAGGGACTCGCCGTTTAATTTGCTCGGTGAGCATAAGTTCCTTAAGACTTTCAAAATCTTGAACTTTCACTGAATCCAACCAATTCTCTAAATACACTCTCAATTCATACACTAAATCCACCCATAACATTCCGTTTTTTCTAGAATGCTCTTCAAATTTTGGTTTTAGTGCCAAAGAACAAAGCTTGAATCTACGTATGAGTAATTTCTTAACATGCTGATAGTCATCTCCTTTATCCGCTGGTTCTTTCACTATTAATTGGGCTACATCGAGAGGTAATAAAGGAATTAATTGCGAGACATAATTAATCTCCTTAATGTTCTCTTTTTGAGCTTGTTTCTCAAATAACATAAAGAATAATGAAATATCTATTTTACTCTGTTCAAAACGCGGTACTAGATCCTTCAAAGTAACCTTTTTATCTCTAGATTGTTCAACTGTCGAAACCGTGGAAACTAGGCTATTAGTCTCAACCACATTCATTAGTTTTAACTTTTCCAATTTAAATACTCGCTCCCGTTCCCGCTCTGCTCTCTCTTGTTCCCGTTCTGCTCTCTCTTGTTCACGTTCCCGATCTGCTCTCTCTTGTTCACGTTGCCGCTCTGCTCTCTCTTTTTCGGCTATTTCTTCTGCTTTTTTCTGCTCAGCCGCAGCCCAAATTCTTGCCGCATATTCTTTCGCCGCTTCCTCTTCATAGTCTTCGGCATTTAGAATAGCCTACCTAATTTCTCTTACTCTATTTGCCTGACACACATTTGTATCAAATTCCTCCGCTAACTCCAGTAGCAGAGCTTTAGTAAATTTTCTCATAAACTCACCCATTATGGAAAATTAAAGAAAAATAACCTACACCAAAATACAATAACACAAAAACAGGTCTATCTCAACTATATAAATATTGTCCTCTAACTCTGGACTAATTTAAAAACTAAATTTTTCTAAAGTATACAATACTTCAAACAATTTAAACCTTTACTAAAACAATAGAATAAGCAATTAAATTCCAATTAGCAAAAATAACCACAAGACTAACTTTCAATAACCACCAGAAAACTTTTAATCCCCAAACAGAGCTATATCCAAAATAAGCCTAGTCTCGAATAACTGGCATAACTTCTCCAAAATCACAAAATGGTACTCACCAATTTGAAGACGCCTTCGATGACTCTCCTGGCACTAACTTGGATACTCCAACTTTTCCGGGAAATTTCACAATTTTGTGGCACTAGATCACGCTCTCTCCGGTGTTCCCTTCTGACACACTGTCACTTTCTGAAGAGGCTTCACCACGCGAACTGTCCTTGCACCATTGATCGTTCTTGAGCAGAGAAGAATGTCTTGACTGCTCACATAAAGTCCTTTACAATACAGCCTTTTCTGGAACATCCACTCGACGATCCGGAACACTCACACAAGCAGACGCTCGGAAATTAACGTAATAAGTTAACTCAAGTTCACAGGCGAAAAAGTCCGTTCCTAAATTTACTCTCAGGAACAATCCCTAAATGCTGCCACCAATTTTAATATTACTGCTGTGGTGTAGTGTTAATGATTCATCGATGTAAAGTTGAACTTTAATGAAAACTCTAATGATGGAACACAGCAAGAAAATTTTATTTAACGTCCAAATTCAAAAGGCTACATACAATTACAAGAGAAAAACCTGTTCTAAACATTTTGAAATAAAATTAATCTCTCCGTTTTTCTCGTGCGAGAGATATGCGTGGCTCTCGAGCTTGCGTTTGAAACATTGCCAACATAAAAATATTATTTGTTTTAAACAATTAAACCTAGTTAACAACTATTGAAAAAAAACATATTCGGAAATTAAATAATAATAATCACGTTATGCTCTCAAGACAACCTTGCTTATTTTTAATGTTCAATTTCTTCTTAATTTATGCGAACTTATGACAGCAGCATCCAAGTCATGCGAGAGCTGTGAAGCTGTAGCACTCCTGAGTCGCTGCTCTGAAAGAGCCAAATAAAGATACTCACTTGTCGTTTTGGATCTTGGTCGACCTTCTCTAGGTCTTTTCAAAATGGACCCAGTATCCTGAAACTGTTTCCACACACTTGCAGGCGACACTGGGCTTTACATGGAGCTCAGTAACCACCTGTCTTTGTGATGAGTGAGACTCCAATCTGAAATTCTCCATCTCCTTCCGTCATCTTTACGTCCGTGGCTAATCATTTTTACCAGATTCCTTCTGAAATTTACCCAACTCTTGGGAGAACCACGGCGAAATCCCTGAAGGAACACAAGCATCCAAATTACCGAAAACCCGTCGTGCGTTAATTTCCACTCAACAATCACAGCTTCGCAGACACTCACTTGTACGTTTATGTATTCGACTCTGAATATTTTCGTAATTATTAGGTGGCAAACTAGCACCTTTGTCTCAACACTTTTTGTAAAAATAGATATAATTTTCAAATTTCCTTTATTTTTCACACGAGTGTAAAATGGTCCATTACATAAATACAGCATTCATTGACTATAATTTCAGACTACCTTTTCAATATATTTCGTTTTTAAATTATATTACATATAATCAATTTTATTATAATTAAACTCTTTTGAATATTTTAAAATTCATTATAAAACTATTCAATGTTATAAAATTGTAGGGACATTAGGTATTTCCTGAAAGCAAGAGAGATGAAAAATGAGCAATGCCCTCGCCGGGACTCGAATCACTGACCTCTCGAATACGCGCGGAATGTGCTGGCCATTACACCACGAAGGCATGCTAAGAAGGCTGGAGAAATACTTTATAAAACATTTTCTGCATTAATACTCAAAAATGTATATTTCGTACTAATTTTTTCATTAAAAATTATTTCATTCATTTTTTATCTTCTCAAAATAAGTTTTTCTTCTCATGTAAATCTTTGCACATTTATGAATGCGTTATGAGAAGGTTAGTTTAATATGATAAAACGAGATGAAATTTAAAATAGAAATCAAAATTTTTTATGCAAAGTACTGACAGCATAAAATCTAAAGATAAAATAATTCTGAACCAGTTTTTGTAATCATATCAATTTACAACATATACGTAATATTTAAAACTCCACCGAAAAATTAACTGCCTGTTGAGAAGCATAGTGTATAGAATCAGAGCGCATATAAAAGCAACAATTTTGTTAAAGAATTATAAAAACTCGAATAAAATTTTGTATTCGTAATAGGAAATACAGTTAAAATAGCAAAACAAAAAAAAAATCATAACTTTATATAAAATCAAGTTAGAGTTTCTGAATTTTAGAAGAATATTTATTGTAAATACCCTAAATTTAAATTTACTGTAAATACTCTGAATTTTAAGGCAGTTATGGTAAATGTCCTATAATTCTAAAACACTAAGTGATTTTATTAAAACTGATAATGATATAATTTTTGTCTTAGAATTATTAAAATCTTTCGAGAATTCTAAAATTACTTATGTAAATAACATTATTTTGATATAAAAATTTAAAACTGCTTAACTGATAAACTAAATATTTTAGGAGCTTTGAAAATTATTTGAATTTTCTCAAGATTTGATTTTCAGAGAAAACTGAACAGAGGGAACCCGCTGGAGAAGGAATTTTTTAGAAAGGAGTGAAACACAAATTAATGTATCGATGTATTAAAGTAATTTAATAAATGTATGTAACGTAATTTAATAAATGAAATGAAGCGAAGTAAATAAAAGTATATGGAAATGATGTTAGTAGAATGTCTTAGCTCACATTTTCTAATTATATATATATTATTATAGCGTAATAAGTATAAATAATCCTTTGCATGTTTTAAAAAATGTGAGCATTTCTCATCTTTTTTTATATGAAATAAATTTTATTCGAACATATGTTTATTTTAGCTATTTTATTGAACTCTTATTATCATGTAAAAAAGATGAAATGGAATACAAATATATATGTAATTTTTTATTACTTCTTTGTACGAAGTCAAAAGGAAGTATTGTAATTGAAAAATTTCGGGTATCATATTTCAAGGAAAATATATATTTTGAACGCTATCGAATGCAATTTAAGGGTTTTTTTGCATGAAATCTAAACGTAAGGACAGAATAAAGAAATCGTTATACCCAAAAATTATGAAACTGATTTAAAATGGATTCTGAAAAGATTTTTCGTGGCATCAGTGCGGACGTACGCACGTAGGTATGTATGTATCTCGCATAACTCAAAAACGAGTAGCCTCAGAACATTGAAATTTTGTATATAGGGCTGCTATAACGTGTAGATGTGCACCTTCTATTTTGGTTGCAATTGGCGGCATCAAAAGTATATGAATATATATGTAAATATATATATATATATCCACACTGTTACTCAGCTTAGTGAGCTCAATTTTTGTATTCTTATATGTTGGTAAATTAATTGTGCATTTTATACTTTAAAAATGATTGAATTATGTTGTTCTTTTCTTCCGTTTAAGGTTTTTGTGTCTTTAGTAAACTTGTATGCGAGATTTGTAGAATTATCAACAATTTAAAGGTTATTTAAGTTCGGCTAAGCCTAATCATTTTTCCCATAGCGGCCATATTTGTTTACATTTGAAAGTTAAGAGAATTGTGGATTTGCTGCCAATCTAGAGAAACTAAGCATCGCAGCAACAAAAATAACGTCTTCTTTTACTATTGCGAATTAAACCACGCTTAATCCATTCTGGAATTTATTCGAGGAAACAAATGTTTAAGAGTTTCTTCGTAATTTTGAATATAGATGTTTTGAATTTTCATGTATTTTTGCCTTGCCGCGAAGTGAGAACTGAATAAATTGAATGAGAAATGCTGAATCGTTTGTGAAAAAATTGTTTCTTTTTTTTTTTTTGTTTTGTTTAATGCATCGTATTTGTTAATACATATTTTCATACATCGTTTTAGATTTATTATAGTATTTGAATAGAACGTGTGGCAACGATTAGATAATTCTTCAGATGATATAATTTTTTGTGCGTTCTGAGTTATAAAATGAATAATATGTAATGGTGTTGAGTGAACCTAGCGACGAATTGTCACCTAACGAAGTCATGTGGTGTACCCATCAGATTTTCTTTCATTGAAATAAGAATTCTTATGACCTAAAAAAATATTTGTTGTGCATTTTTCTAAAACAGACGACAAAAATTCAAAAATCTATAATAAACTGATTAGTTACGAACAATGCAATGAATAAATTACAGTTTATGAAATTCAATAATAGTAGCAGAATAACACGTTTATTTACTTCGCATTAGATATTAAATAAAATTAAAATCTTACAGTGAAATATAACAAAGATAAATTACATTTTAGACTATAAAATTAAAAGTGCCAATTTAGGGAAGCTGCAATCCTTTAGTTTTAATAAAATATACCATGAATTGTGTTGCTATAAACTGCATTTATGCGCATGTAAGCATTCGAATTAAAATCACCTTTCTATTATTTGTTTCAAACCCAAATTTCTCTTAAAATATTAAGGTCTTGCAATGTAAATTAATTACGCAAAAGAATATCATCAAGTCTCCCATTCGTTGCAAAATATCCCACAGGCGTTACTGGATAAATCTGCCATCGTGTTTGCTGCATTGCGCAGCTTCGAAGAGTTTTATGTTCTGGTTTAATTCCAGTACGAAATCTTCCTAATTCAGATCTACTGACGTGGCAGTTATGGTCTCGCAATCAATATTAAATGGTACCAAACCTTTCCTGCACGTGATCTTGCAATAAGCTAGCCGTTAATGACGACACTTAAGCCGCCATACATTTTGATTTGAGGAAAGTCCAAGATGGAAGTGGATTTTGCATTAGATCGTCCCAAGTTAGAACGATCGGATATCCGCCCACCGTTGCCTGGAATCATGACACGCTTGTCCCTTTAATTAATTTTGCATGCCTTTAGCAAAATGACGCAAGGCTGTTTATCATTAAAAGAGGATAATGACCTGCGTATTAAATTTTCGAATGATTGCGAAATTATTTATTTTGATCGAAGTGACAATGAAAAAATTATTTCATTAAACCCCCTATACCGACAATGTTAAATTGGCCATTCTCGATGTACCTTTTCTCAAAATCTGCTGTAGATACACGCGTAATTAATGTATTTTTGTGTCATTAAAGTGCATCTATCTGATTATATTGAAATGAACTTTTATAAAATCTGCTATAGACACACGTTTGAAATTTTTTGTGTAATTAAAGCACACGTATTTTATAATACTAAAATGAGCTTTTATAAAATTCCGAGTTTTAGAGTAATTTATAGAATATTGTGTTAGGCTTATTTTTCTTAGTTTATCACAATTTTTTTCAAATAATTTCAGTAAATATTAGGAAAAATAATAAATAAGCCATAAAAATTTACATACCTGTGAGCAGTAGTTCCTGAGAAAAGGTATATCGAGTATAAAAATTCACATGCGTAGAAAAACGCATTTTCACATAAAAATCCTTATTGTTCTAAGCGTTCGATGATAAATTAAAACTGGAATTTTTACAGTTCTAATTTTCAAAGAGATAAAAGTATGGTATTTTTGGAAAGCTAAAAGTGTTGAGAATTTGAAAATGTAAAAATCAAAAATCGACATTGGAAAATTTCTGGCTCCAACCCCCCTTAGTTCTGGAAGACAGGATTTTGTGAAAGATTGGACGTCGTTTTGCTTTTATTAAGACATTACTGAAGGTAATAGTTTGTATTTTTTGAATAATGCACTTACGCCCTTTTAAATAATTCGCGTTTAAATTATTTTATTAAAAAGATTCCTTCTTAATTTCTTAAATAAATGTGTATATATATATATAAATAAATAAATATACTTAGAATTCCAGATCGTCATGCTCTGAATCACAATCCACAGCCATATTCCCGCCTATATTTTTGTATTAGTTAAACACCATTTGTAGTATTATTTGCATTTCAAATAATGGGACTCATGAATATTTTAATTGCATTCTTCAGTCTCGAAGGGAGGCGACAATAATACGTTAGCGTATTACATAAATAGTTAAATTTATGCCCAGGCAGTGTAACAGAAATATTCACTTCCATTGCAGTACTTGTATAAGTTAAATATTATGAGACTGAATGATGCTCTGCCTAACAGAAGGTTTTTAATTTTCAGAATGTCGTTGTGTGTAAAACGCCTAAGTGGCAAGTCAGAATTTCGGGAATTCATACTGACAGAAATATCTCCTCCTCCTTTTTTTTAAATTCGAAGTCACATAAAATTATGCGAAACCTTTGAAAAATGATGCTCTGTTTCAGATAATTTTGGATGAGCAATGTTCTCCCAAATTGAGATCTTTCCACGTTGCATAACAACTTAAAATTAATCAATAGCAGTTTAGCCGTACTTATGCACCTATTTGGCATAAATACTCTTCGCAAGCAATAATGGCATTCATTCTTTTTCGTAACTTTTACCCGGCTAACATGTCTCCGCTTTGTTTTTCTATCTAAGACAGCGTTTCTCAAACTTTCATGATTCGCGGCCTCTCAAACTTTCATGATTTCTACAATCATAATTTTCATACAAAAAATGTATACAACAATACAATAAAATACATACAGCAATAATATTGAGTATTTTAATTTCTGTTTTTAAATTATTTTTAAGTAACTGCCAAAACAAGAGTAAAAGCGAGCCAACGTTGGCGAGAAACCACATCTCGCATTTTACCAAGCGCACGGTGAACAGATGAAACGAATGGAAGCGGGGAAAATTTAAATATTATATTTGAACTGAAAGCCAGGCAGGGAGATAACGTTAAAAGAATATGAAAGTACAAAAATTCGTTAATGAAAGTTAACCTAGCCGGAGTGAGCTAAATTTAGAAACTGGGAATACTTTTTTTGAATAGTAATAGAAATAAAACAGAAGTATGACTAAAGAAAAGAGAAAAAATGAGTAATATGGTTTGTGGAAGTCATTTCCAACATGCGCAGAGCAAATGTTTTCTCAAAGGAAGAAGGAAAATGTTCGATAAGGTAAGTTTCAATTCTCGTTCGAGTCGATCGCTATCGAATCTATCATACGTTATATATGTTTTCATGTTAATTGCAATTCACCATATTAAATAATCACGGCAGCAGCTTTATGCAGACTCATGGAGAATTTTTTAAGCGGGCGTAAGCGAGCATTAGACGATAGTCAAGCATCAACAAGTACAGAGATGAGTGTGGTCTCGAAAATAAAATCAAGAAAAGAATTCTCAAGAATATTTAAATTTGGGGTTTACCAGTACTGAAATAAATGAAGAAGAAAGGCCCCTGTGTATCATTTGCTCAAAATTCTTGGCCGCAGACAGCATGAAACCTAATAAACGTAAACGACATTTGGAAACGCTTCACAGTGAGGACGTCAACAAACCCAGAGAATTCTTCGAATTAAAATTAAAATCATATAAAAAGCAAAAATCATTTTTAAAGAAACTTTGTGAATAAAAATGCTTTAATTGTATCCTATAGAGTTTCATTTAAAATAGCCAGATGTAAAAAAAAACTCACAACTTTGGTAAAGAGCTTATTTTCACAGCAGCAATTGAAATTGTAGAAACTATGGTTGGAGATAATTTTTCAAAACAATTGCTCTCCATACCTCGTTCGAATGATACTGTTGCTCGTCGAATTAGTGATATAGTTGAAGATGTACAGTGTCAGCTTTTCTCGAAGTTGCGTGACAAATTCTTTTCAATACAGCTTGATGAAGCATTAGATAGAAATAAAGATGCTCATTTCATTGCCTATGTTCGATTTTGTGATAATATGTCAGTAGTAGAACTACTTTTCTGCAAACCAATAGAACTCAAAGCAACACCGCTCGTATTATTTACTATTTTAAATGATTTTATGAACGAGCCAAACATAGAATGAAAACATTGCTTCGGAATATGCACCGATGGTGCTCGTTCAATGTCCGGAAGATTCCAAAAAATACAAGCACTTGCAAAACAAAAATTGCCTCAGTGCGTTTTTTCACATTGCACGATCCACACAGAAGCTTTGGCTTCCAAAGAAATGAGTCCTGGTCTAAATATTCTGTTAACTACGGTTGTAACAGCAGAACATTATATCAAAATGAGACCCCTGAAATCAAGAATCTTTTCCGCAAACTCCGAGGAGCAAATACACATATGTTGGATACGAATGATAAAGTTAATGCTTTTTGTAGAAACTTGGAATTGTCGAGCAGAAATTTAAAGCAAAAAAGCACAACAATGCTTGCAGATGTGAATGATTGTACTAAAATTTACAAGGCTGAAGAAGAACATGTAAAAGTTTATTTTGTAACAATTGAAAATCATTTATCCATGCTGGCAAAGAATTTTAAAAAGTATTTTCTTGCTGACGACAAACTGATAGCAAGTTACGAGTGGTTTAGGGATTCATTTCGTAAGACCCCCCGAAGGACTCTCAATTGATGAGAAAGAAAAATTCATAGACTTCGCGACGAGTAGCGAAACCAAACAATTTAGTAGTAAATCACTATTTCAATTTTCGTCAGGGGTAGAGGATTATTTTTCTGCTCTGAAAATAAGGGCATTTCGCATTCTATTACCAATTTCAACATCCTACCTTTGTGAAACTCTGCTGGGGCGTCTTTGAAAACCAAATATAGATGTTGGCTAAATATAGAAACAATTGAGAGTGGCTATTTTTAATATTAAGCCTTCCTTCGAAAAACTTAGCTCTGCAAGACAGGCCCAAGGAAGTCACTAATGATTATTAAACTTGGTTTTAATTTGGTACGTTTTGATTAAGTAAGTTGTTTTACTTTAATGTGTTAATTATTAAATATGTCGAAATGTATTTTGTTTTTTATGTGTATGTGTGCTTTTCTTTCAGTCAGTTAATAAGTTTTTTTAAATAATATTTTCTCTTGGATATTCTCGCACACCTCCAAGGGAGGCAGGCCCCACAGGTTGAGAATCACTGGCCTAAGATGCTTACGTCGTACTTTTAAAACATGGATAAATATCTACCTAGATGATTTAATATTTGTGAAATTAAAAATTGATGATTCCTCAAAATCCAGTTTTGTTATCACCCTCAGCCATGACGACTGCAAGCTGCTGAAAACACCGGTGCCGTCTACGCACTGAAAATATCACATATACATATTTCTTGGAATTCCTTTTCAACAATACAACTAATACTGGACCGAGCCGCCCAACTGAGATTAGCGACACCGGATGCCGTAACGAAGTACCCCGTTTTGAATCCCGGAGAAGGCATGGATTTTACAAATGTGTAGTGTCTGTGTGGCATGGAGGCATTCCAAATATGCGGCGTGCCGAAAGTCGAAAAAAAGGTTGGTGGTAAGGAAAGAGAGGTGGGAAATCCTCGGACCCGTCCCCCCAGGGTGCTCTCCACCAAAATTTGTGGCGGAACTAAGTCATACTGTTACCTGCATGTTGCTCAAGGCTCTTGCCAACGACAGATGCAATATTGCACTCCTTGTCACGATGAATTTGGTGAGCTTGTTCTGATGTTACTATCAGAGAAGTAAGATAAGTCACAACAGCAACGACACTAATACTGGACCACTGTTATAAGCCAAAACAGCTCGCCAAATAACGCGAAGAAGAAAGAAAAGGAGCCAAACGCTTTTTTGAATTACATACAAGTTAGATCTTTACATCCTTCCCTTTTTCCTACGCTTAAAAAGTTTTTTAGAATCTTTTCCCTACTTTTCAGCTTCAAAAAACGTTTTAACCATTAAGCCACAGCCATACAAGGCAGCAGACGCGAGGCTAAGTTTCTCCTTTATGCAGTTTTAAAGTTTTCTGGCACGATCAGGTATAATAGATATTTTAGATTTGTTTACTAATTTTTTAATTAAAAAATTTTAATTTAATTTATTTTAATTTTACATACCTTTCTACATCCGGTAATAGCAAATGAAGAATTTCTAGTTTCATATAATGGGCCGTCGTAACATGAGAACTACTTGACTGGTGGTGCATTATTTAGAGATCACGCAGCCTGAGGCCAAGCATAGTAACCCATCTAGGCTTCACCTTACGCTCGATCGAACTTTCAAGGATAAAGCTGAAGACATCGTAAACGAAACTAATTTCTATCATAATAGAGCACCCACAACGTACAAGCACGAAATTCGATGGAGTTTTAGGCCAGCAGAAGTCGTTGTAGCCTCTCGCCTTTCTCCTCGTGATGGGCCCTAGGGAGGGCTGACAGTGCACGAAGGCTTAGCTTACTTTAAATGAAATATCATGTGTCAACATGCTTGCTCTCTAATTCGAAGTTATTACATTACGATTTTAATTTGTTTTAGCAAACGATTTGTCGGTCATTGTTAGTCCAAAGGGGCTTTGTCACTGAAGGGCTATTGTTTTCGCTTTGGCATTTTGCGTTGATTCACTATAAATGTCCGATTGTTGCCACCAAACATTATCGCCCTGTATTATATTTAAAGAAATTAAATAATGAAGAATCTGCATAAATGTATGTATGTTTCTTGCATTGTGATAAAACAACGGTACCTAGAGCCATCCAATTTTGAATAACGTGCTTTTTCACCCAAATATGTGCATCTGGAAGCCCAAATTTGGAATTTGTTTTATTATCTATTTCATATTTTATAAAATTTTAACGAATTTCTGATTAACAAACTCAACAATTTCAAAGGGAGCAATGGCAACACTCCACGAGGAAAAAAAAACCTTTTTATCTCCAGCGCGAGGAACTGTTCGTCGGAAATTGTAAAGATATGATGATTTTAAAATTATTTTGCGATATTGCTTGATGAATTGAATTTTATGGTTTAAATGCGAAGAACATGTATTTAATAAATTAAGCTAAGACACAAAACGTTAAAAAACGCCCCTTTGGACGTAATTTAAAATCTGAAACATTTCAGATTTTTTTTTATTTATATATTATTTGAAAAAAGCAACATTGTAAATTTATTCTATTTTTAGTAACCATATATAGTTAATGTGTTTCAGTTTTAAAAGCGAATGCTGTATATTTCATCTGCTTTAGAAAAAAAATAAGACGCAACAGTAAGTGTGTTTCATTCTAAAATGTTTCTAGCATTAATTCTTGAATGCCAAGAAAATGCCATGAATTCATAAGCCTTTAATAGCATGCGTCATGCATATTTCTGTGAAATCACTATCATCGTGTTTGCATGTACCTTACAGGAAATTATCAACCTACTCCGTGTGCTTAAAAAACGCCTTTTACGTAAGAAGGATATTGCACTTTTCGACAGTCTCAGACAGTTTCGATAATTAATGTAAATAACGCCGCTCACTCTTCTTGGAAAGTGCAGGACATTTCTCATCATTTCGAGTGTTTCTTCCTTCCCTCCACTCAAGTGAACACTTCAAATCTTTACTATGGTTTGATGATCCTTAACATCGAAATATTCCTCGATCGGAGTATGTTTGGTGACCGCGCCGCGTGGATAGAGGAAAATGTTGAGTGCCTAGATATCTGCACTTCAGATCGCTTTCAGATATGACTTCCCTTTAAAAATATTAACAATATTCTATCTTAATTCCGTCAGACGTGAAATTATGAGTATTCTTAGCAATAGAAATTATAATGAAATTCTCTTTTCTATTAATGAGGGTAGTTAATTAAAATTTCGTATGATTACTTCATTTCAGCAGCGGTCTATTGCATTTCATTAAAATTCTCAAGTCTTAGAAAATTCCGAGACATTTGAAGTTTCTCAGGGCTTGAGTAAATTATAATTACAAATGCACTGGCATAATAATATTAAACAGGCTTCAGAAATAAAATAATATTAATTAGTTTCTAGGCAAATTGTACTTCTAAGATTGAATTAATATTTCAGAGAAAATTACTTTTTTAAGTATGCTGAATTGTTCTGCGGACGTGTATTCTATTGTTGATCAAGTAATAAGTACTTTTATAATTCATTAAACTGCAACAGATCCATTAAAGAGAATATTATTTTAAAACTTTGCATATCACAGCGGAGCAAAAATTCCGAATTACATTTTCTTTACCAGTTCTTTTGGATTTGGTTTACACATTTTAATGCAACTACCAGCAATAGAAAACAATTTATATTTCAGAGTACATTCTATTCCAGACAGAATAACCCTTTTGTCTTTTTGATTCTGCTTTAGGGTTTTGTTTCATTGTATGCTTATTTTACTATATCTTACTGTTTACGATGTATATCTTATTTCAGTGATTTAAAGTCATATTTCTTGTAGATCGAATGCACGATCTGAAGCGAGATGATGAGCCAGATTTTTTTTTCTGCAAAATAAAAAATGTTTTTTAAGCAAAATAAAAAACAGTTTTTATAAATATTAAATGTCGCTTCCTAAATATGCATCAAAACATATATAAACAATACTAATAGTAACGCAAATGAAAAAAATTAAATTTATATTTATTTTCTACCTGAATTTTAAGGTATGGTAACCACAAGACATTTTTCTTATCTAAATATTTTTATTCAAATATATTGATATGCAGCTATTAAATTTTCAGACTGATATTTATTTAAAGTAGCTCTAACATGTTTGATTAATCATTATTAACTAACTGTTATTAATTTAAATAAAATGAAACAAATTATGGAAACTTTCTGAATTTTCAGAGATATTTTTATAAATTGGACAAATCTTCAGAATAAATATTAATTATTTTAGTATCTTTCTCTTATTTATTAAATTTTTCTTCAATGCATAAATTAAGATACATACGTTTACATGTAAATAATCATAAACATCCGATTTCTTAATACAGCTTGATAAGTATTGAGGTTTCGATTCTGACAAAGTTTGTAGCCTTGGGAAAAAAACAATAAGACTTTAGTAACATTTTCTTTCCAATAATCTTTCCTTTCAGATTTTTGCAACACTTATCCTTGTTTCTATTAAATATATAGTTTTAAACAAGCAGTAAAAATATTAAATAATTTATTCCATACCTGTATAAGTTTTAGGATTTTAAGTAAAAGGATTTATTTAAAAAATGCAAACTGAGAAAACACAGTTTAAAATTGTGAACTCTCTAAATGATCATTAAATCATTTCAAATTTCTTAAAAATTTTATTCCTGAATTTAAGTACACACACACACATATATATATATATATATATATATGTAATAAAATTTAATACTATTCAGTTGGTTAATGTAAACATAAATCATAAGCTTTTATTTAAAACCATATGTGGCCAGAAATATTGTAATAAAATCATAAAATGCAAGTAGACTATTTCTTTACCTGTTTTTGTTTCGTAAAACACGTCCAAAGCAATTTTAATGAACAGATTAACTATACTATATTTTCTAAAAGATTTATGATCAATATTAAAACATTTTAATCAGTATTAATAATATTAATTTGTCATTTTATTTATTTTTTCAAAGTGTAGAATTTGAAATTTGGACGTATATAGAAGGTTTTATTTAAAATCTCTCAATAGCATATGTGATTTCTTCTGTTCTTTTAACAGTTTGGACTCGGTATATAAATTGTATTTTAAATTAATTTAGGTGTATTTTAATTAATTAAAGAGTTTAATGTTTGTTTTAGCACACTTTTCAATAACGCTACAGTCAGGAACGTGATCAGTTTCATTGCATCACTTGTTTCTGCTCTTGTTTTATCACAAGTAATTTCAATTTTTGGAGAAGCATAGAAAAATTTACTTGTAATACACATAGAAATATCTCCTGATCTGAGCATATGTATGTTGTTATAATAAAAACAAACTTAGAAGTATGTAAAATACAGAAAATACGATGGCTTTGCTCGAACAGCTGCTATTTCGTGCTATACGAACGTTTTTATGATGTCTCTTCAGCTTCCCTTTGTTAAAAATATTTATGATGTCGAGGTTCTAAGTTTAATAGTATTACTATTTTAATCATTATTGAATATGTGATCTTCGTCTAAAGAAAATGAGCTGCCATGTTAATTGAATAAAGATGTGCAGTTTTTAAAGTGAAATTCTTCTGTCTTCAGCTCTGCTGCATTCCACTCACAACAGCAACATCTGGACTCTGATTGGCGAAGCTGCATCATTTCTAATACCCATCGACTGCAAATATCACATGTATATATAAACGTGCCAGTTCAAATGCGAAAAATAATTTGCTTCCCAGTGTCACTTAGTATTTAAATATATCAGTTTATACATATAACAGAGTTTTCTGAGAGCTGCATAAGGTAATATTAATTGTATTCATCTTCTTTTACACTGATTTTTAATAAGTTATTGAAACAACTAAGAAGTAAAAGTAATAAACATTGAGGGGTGTGCCCTTTGAAGGGCTGTCAAAATATTTAAAAGCCTTTTTATACGCTTTATTACCGTCAGATCGTTCCAAAATTTTTGGTCAGTGGAGTAAGGGTATTCAGGTATTTTTTTTATCAAAGAATAGGAAAATCGGCAATTTAATCCATTTGGGGGGCACCAAGTCTCCTTAACAGAAATATGAACAAACTTTAATCAAATATGTATTTTAAAATCTTTAAATAAGTTTCTTGTCATACTGTTAATTAATTAGTTCAATTTTAAGATTCTATAATAAGTTATTTTTGTTCGTCTTTTATTGTAATGAAAATAATGCAAACTTGGATTTCAAATAATTAATGTCTTGAAATCTTTGCAATATTATACTTACAACAAATACATAAATGAAATGTATTCGCCGGCAGCATAAAACTGATTTTGAGACCTCATGAGTTCCGCGGACCTCCTGTTGGAGGACAGTTGTTTATTTATTTTTAATTCGTTACCTTCTGTATTTTAAAATAAGTTTTCGCCCTTGATTAATACTGTACAGTTTCTGAATAAGCAATGGCATGATATTTTTGCGGCACATACAAGTTAAGTTTCATATTAAATTACTGAAACATTTATTCAAAAGATCTTTTCTTTTATGACATTTTTAGCACCTTCAGCACCTCGAGGAACACTTATTCAATGCGTTTATTGCTTTCGTTTTGCCTATGTGGTATTCTGGCAAAATAAATGTATTACCACTTCAACTGTTTGTTTCAAGCCTTATGCTTAAACGATATAGTGAAAAAAATATAGCTATTTGTTAAGTAATTTAAGTCCTTTTTATTAAACAATTTTCAACATTTTTTATCGTGCTGACTACCGTACCAATCGACCCGGACTCAAATTCCAGAGAAGGCAAAGATGTATATGCGGCAAGGGTGCCTCAAAGCACACGGCGAGTCTAAAGGCCTTTTTCCCCCTCAAAATGCGTTTTATCCCTCAAAATGAGTGTGGAACTGCATTAACTATTGCGACGAAGCTACACCTGAACGACCAACGGTGAAATTCTTGTATTCATCCTATGTGATTTATTCTGTCTGCGCGCATCAAGTCAGAAAGGTAGTCAAATTATCGCTGAAGTCTGGCTACATTTTTTTTTGCATCATTTTTGTTTGCGTTGTAGCATTCTGATACTATCAAATGCAATTCAAATGTATATAATTATATTGAAACGCATATACTGTGCACGTATCAATTTTTTAAACGCATATACTATGCACACATCGATACAGATTTGCGTTTTTTACCTTGTTCCGATAGGAATTCATACACCATTTGGCACTTACCTTGAGAAAGCCCGCGAATGAGCTCTGTTAACTTTGCCCAGCACTAATAGTTAACACATTCGCTGCCGGTGAAAATTATATTTCTATGCTTAGAAGCTGGATTACGGAATAGTGTTAATGGTTAAAAATGTTCTTTTTTCTGCTAAAACTAGGAAAACGGAAAACCAATTTATTTTCATGTTCAGTATAATGTTTTCTGATGTTTCTAGAAAACAGTACTGCATTACTACATTCTCATATTAGTTCAAGCAATATCCTGGCTTGCTGGGCAGTCACTGTGTAGAGACATTAGATTATTTGGAAGAAGGAGAGATGAAAAATTAGCAGTGCCCTCTCCTAGACTCGAACCATGGACCTCTCGAATATGCGTCGGGCGTGCTGACTACTACACCACGAAGGCATGCCAAGAAGGCATGAAAAATACCTTATATACTCCCCCTTTTAAAGGGCGACAGGGGATTAGGAGACCCAATCGCCAAATCCCGGCTGTGGAGAACCTTACAACTTATAATAAATACCTTATAAACTTATACCTGTACTCATAACGTGATGTCCGTGTGTAAATGTCGGTAATTGTTCGGGTGCTTTATCTCAGACTTCGACGTTTCTATATTGTCACCGCAATATCACCATTTCCTTCCGATTCTCGTGGAGAATCCCAATCCTAATATTTATCGCCTGTGCTCGCATATTCGGAAAGGTCACTCTTTTAAATAATTCTAAATGTTCGACATCAGCAAATGTTTTACTTATTTCTTTTTTTTTTTCTTGGGCTGTGAAGGTCCTGGCATACTTGTACTATCGGCCATTTTTAAAAACGCACATAAAAAAGATTTACGTACAAAATTTTAAGCTGCAAAAAGAAATAAATACATAAATTAAAAAATAATGCTTTCAGTAACGTAACTAAATATTTCACTAATGTACCTTAGTTAAACTTTTAATGCCATACTAAAATAAGACTAGCAGACATAGGAAATGGCGCCATTCTGATGTGCCAGCTCGTCGATAGAGGTGAACACTTAGACAGATCAAGCATTGCCAATATTAGCCAGCAGCATTGTTTATTAGTATGCAGCTTCAAGATCTCATTGAAATAAATAGAATCTCTAGGATTGCCAAACCAGACATTTTAAATGTTAGTTTCAGTACCTATTTAAACTTAACTTACTTCGCATTCTGGTGAAAGCCGACGGAAAAGTACAGGAGCAGGGAAAAAATATGATAATGTAACTCTTTAATTAAATAAATCCTGCGTAACTTCATGCCTACAGTCTACTAAGTGAGATAGAAATTATAACAAAAAATGTTCTTCTACTTGTACATAAATTTATCACATGGAAATAATCATACTCCTTTTCTTCATTACGTTAGATTTTTAGTTTCACATTTTCTTATAAAGGAGCTGAATCTAAGATAAAAGAAATTTACAAACACCAAACATCATTTAAGGTTTACATATACCATTACCAAAACTTATGCTTCATTGTTCTATATCTGCAACCACCGTAAGATAGTGCTTGGGGAGAAATTGCTCCATTATGCTTTTCGTGCAATAGCTTCTTAACTTCCAGATGGAAGAGACATCATAGAGAAAGGAATGAAGTTCCCGGAAATCGTTGATGCCCAAAGACCTACGCTTTTCAGAAAAGACAAGGACCCCTTTTATTAACTCATTCATTACTCATTGTGAAGCGCTTTCTCCTGAGCTTCTCTGTGTCAAATGTAGCACGTAGAAAGATAATGGGGTTAGAAAGATAATGTAAGACTAATAAAAAGATATTTATGAATGAGTCATTTATTTAAAGATAGGTCATTTGGTGTGTGTTTTAGCTTAAATGGGCACTAAAATGCTCCGACATTGCTCATCTCTTGCGCCACAATGTGCATTTGCTATTGTTATTGCATTTAGGTTTTTAGAAGAGGTTCTAGGAATGGTGGGAAATTTACATTCCTCAAATTAAAGGAAACCTGCATTCCTCGCATCTGTGCTTATTTTTTATTTAACTTCTGAATGTTCTCCGTCTGTCCCGTTATATGCGTATATGCTTAAAAAATGGAAAACTGGTGTGCGAAAAATGTAATAATAATAAAATGTGCATCTGATGAAGTTTCATATAATTACTCGTCTGGTGTCTTAAAACATCTAAAGTATTTTCAGAGTTTTTGGAGCATTACATTATTTATGATTACTTTACATTACGTTACACTACCAAGTGCTTATTATGCCATGCTTTGGCAACTGCTGCAAATTACAGCAACATTTCTTAGACCTATATTGATAACTTAATACATTTAAATCCCTAATGACTAATGGCCTTGACCATCAGAGGTGACAACGGGTTTGGAGGTCACCAATGCCCTTTAATCACAAAGACTTAATTCAATTTCAACAAATAACGTAAATTTATTGCACTACCCTGGACCAATGATCGGTAACCGCGTTAAGCTGTATGCAGTCACTGACTGATAACTCACCTTCGGTTTAACTTTATTATCATGATCTATCTAAATGATATTGTTACATTCTACGGGTTTGTGGATTTGGAGTAACTGATGATAACACCTGACGTAGAATCAAAATACAATTTATTTGCCATTATTAACTTATTTTACTATTATAAGGACAGCTCCAAAGGCAAGTCACACTCTTCCGAAAACAACGACAAACATGCTGAAAGAATCAGCAACAGAGCCGTCAGGCTATAACGATGAAGACAGCTTCACGGCAAAGCACTAAAGTATAGCCCCTGACTAGGTCGATCGCTCTCAAACTAATCTCTGAACTCAAGACACTGCTACCTCACAGGACCTTTAACCTGCCTTCGTGAACATTCTCGAGATAACCTCTAAAAATTCTTTCTAGAATATTCTCGTTCCGTCTATGACATATCGCCAAATATCATCAATTGGGCAACTTCGCGCCGAATTTGGCAACCCGGTCTTTCTTTGGCACTTTCTAGCAACCGTTTGCGGAGAAGCTATCTCACCATAGCTGAGCATTTTGCAATTTTAAATACACAAACTTTATATTAATCCAGTTTATAGTTTTATTAACGTTTGCAGCTTATTTTAAATTAAATACATTTTTGACGTCACATATTTTGTACCTAGTATAGGACTGCTTGTGTTTAAATGATTCCGTATTGTTAATTTTTATAATTAGAACAATTTTGACTCTTTAGTTCTAGAGAAAAAAGTCGTATTTCTCTAAAACACAAAACGTAATTAAAACATTTAAAGTGCAATTATTGTCAAAATTCAGTGTCTGAAACGTATTTACTGTTGTTACTTAAAAAATAATAGTTCGCTTTTTATGTGCCAGATGCATAATAAATATGCATCGAAATCTACTTAGTGGAAATATTTTTTAGCCCAATAAGTTCAAAAATGAAGGTCAAAACATTTTAAATATCTCAGACCTAACACTGTTAACAAAAACGATATAATTTTTACTCTGACAATGACATAAAAATTTAGAATAGTATATGATGTTAAATGTAATCATCCGTAAAGAGAAGAATAATTCAACAAACTCCCTGATATGTTAACTGCAGTCTAGACAGAGTAAAAACTGTCAGTTATCTTAAAGTTTCAATTAGCAACTGCGTAAAATAAGTGACAATCACAAATTCTCTTCCAGAACTTTTGGAAATGTATTGTATAGCCTGAAAAAGAAATGAATTTGAGAATTCAATTATTTTTTCACTTCAGCATAACCGTTGGAAGTTTACGTAAACTTATTTTCAGCAGAATGAAATGTAAGATCAATGTGAAATTAAATCAAAGAAATGGTACGGATATTTTAATAAAGAGAGCTATTTAGCATTTACATACAAATATCATATTCGTCTTAAGATATATTTAGATGTCAATACGTAATATATATATATATATATATATATATATACG
>KK117032.1:0-64214 GCA_000611955.2 Stegodyphus mimosarum
GTCCCAAAACGACCGCATAAACTCTGCATAGCTAGATTCCTCGTTGGGAGTACATAAAAACTGATCAAAGAAGCGTTCCTGTACGATCCATAGTTTACGAGAAAAATACGAAAAACGAAGTATGACGTCACTGCCGGTGCAAGAAAAAAACACTTTATTGGACTTATCAACAAGTATTGGCATATCTTCCCATACGATGATGTTTAAAACGTTCGCCACGCATATCGCGTCACGCATGCGGTGACAACAACAATGGATTTAGTTGCTCGTCTTGCATGTTGCTTATACTTCGGTGGACCCCGCTATGCTGCAACGTGTGATGACAGCCATTTTACATAGTGCTCAAGCCTGCCTCGACATGCACGGCGGACACTTTGAAAATCTGCTTTAAATTGTGCGTATACTGCTGTTGATATGTTCAATAAAGTGTTTTTTCTTGCACCGGCAGTGACGTCATACTTCGTTTTTCGTATTTTTCTCGTAAACTATGGATCGTACAGGAACGCTTCTTTGGGCAGTTTTTATGTACTCCCAACGAGGAATCTAGCTGTGCAGAGTTTATGCGGTCGTTTTGGGACACCCTGTATATGTATATATATAATTTTTCTTTTAGTTTAAAGATACGAAAACATGAATCTTTGCATCATTTAAAAACATTTCTATAAGAGGAAGTATCTACGATCAATGCTTCAGAAAATAAAGGCTACGGAAGGATTTATGTAGACACGGGGAATAGAGTGCTTCAGACGCGGTATACAGGCTGGTTTAAAACACGAATATTGTAAAAAAAGGACGTAATGACTGCCTTTGGAATGGCTGATCGTTAAAATGTTTCTAATTTAAGAATGAAGTTACGGTAACATAAGAGTAACATAAGGCAGAGCTGCACGCTAGAAGAAATTTGATAACATAATGCTTTTAGTAAACATTTTTGTATGGGCATCATAGCAAAAGCCTATCAAATTCTTTTCGTAGATGAATTTGACAAATAAAAACATTTCCTCTTTATTTAGTGAAATTTGCTCGGGATATTATTACTTAAAGGTTTTTGGGGCTGTATACAAATATTTTATGAAAGTTACTTCACATACTGAGTTTTCGAATGCAGGTTTCAAAATATACGTATTACGCCAGAAAAGCATTCATTTTGAGCATTGTTTTCAAACTATCGCTTGTATATTTGCTAATTAAGCATTAGGGAATCTGAGCTGAATGAAATTTTATCTAAAATGAAAAACCTTTAATCGAATGGAGTTCATTGCTTTTTCAATCCCTAATATAGTCTCCTTTTCATCCGATGAAAGCGGTTTAAACCATATAATTTAACTTTAATGCCAATTTGTTTTATTCTACGAGCCGATATTTTTGTAAAATAATTTCGTAGGCTATCTGACAGCAAATTTCTTCATAGAGGAGCCGGACAAAATTTTAATTTTGCCCCTTTTTGCTAAGAGGTTATAAGGTATTTCTTCCACCTTCTTCACATGCCTTTTTGGTGTATGGTTCAGCACGCTGGGCGCGTATTTCAGAGGTCTGTGGTTCGAGTCCCGGCGAAAGCGTTGCTCATTTTTCAATACTCCTGCATCAAAAATATCTAATGTCTCTACAAGTGGCGCCCGAACTAAAAGGTGGTGTATAATGATTCTACACCACCAGGATTTGGCGATTGGGTCCCCTAATCCCCAGTTACCCTTTAAAAGGGAAAGAAAAAGGTATTTCTTCCACCTTCTTCGCATGCCTTCGTGGTATAGTGGTCAGTACGCTGGGTGCGTATTCCAGAGATCCGTAGTTCGAGTCCAGGCGAAGGCACATTTTTCAATACTCCTGTTTCAGAAATACCTAATGCGTCTACCAGGTGTCACCTGCCAACGCATTTCAAGTTTGAAAGCCTGTCTCATTTGAGTCATAAACTAGAACCATTGGTCAACGATTGGTCCGAAAAATATTGGATGTCCAAGAAATACTGCAGACGTTTTGAAATACTCTTTATATATCTGCTCATATATTTAAACATAAAGTATCCAAAATTAAAATTAAATTGGTATCAAAACAAGGCATTTTCCTAATAATAGTAATCATTGCAACCTTAGATAAAATATAAGACATTGTAGCAAAACATAATCAAAATTAATATAAGAATTCATTAATAGAATAAACACGAAAAATAAAAGTGCTCTTATATTTATATTTAATGATAGAAAATTACTGAGGTATTTGCTTAAAATTAGAATTTTATTGTATATATTCATGTTCAAATTGCTTAAAATTAGAATTTTATTCTACATATTTATGTTCAAATTTTTTGCGCGTTTACTGAAAGATTTCATTAGCAATTCTGTTAACTAGAATACAATTCATATTAGAATCTTCAACAGACCGAAAATCAAGTAACTCATATATTATCATATATATTACGAAACATAAATTCGGGAGAGGGTTTCTTATGTAAATTACAATTTTAGAAACGATCTTTGGAGCCAAACGTTAGTGGTTTCTAGCTTTTTTTATTATTATTACACTTGCCTTAATTTGTTTTTATTTTGTTCTCATTATTTCAAAATTTGTAAAAGGCAGTAAAAACGAAAGAAAATATAAATTATTAGGACTCTCATTATTAAAAACTTGTGCATAATTTTTTCTAAATTAATATTTCAAATGCTCGTTTGTGTTTTAATCATTTGTGAGAGGAACGAATAAATAATATCTAACAGGCGGTAAAATTTTTATAGGCTTTCAGTTTTAATTTTCTAAAGTGTAATTTTATTACCTTGTTAGGAAATCAGGTATTTATCGGAGCAGAAAAGAGGAAAGGACAGCGATGTCTTTGTCGAGTTTCGAATTCCGAACCTCCCGATTGCTAGTCGAACGTGGTTCCGATTACGTCCAAAGAAACACAGGCAAACATTCCTAATAAACTTACGCTTTCTGTATCTTTTTCTTTTCTTTCCCTTTTTCACTTTTTATTTATTCTTGCTCCAACTCCAAACTAATGCCTAAAACCGTCTCAAAAAAAAATCTCCTATTTACAGGAACCTATGCATGCTGGGTAAACATCTTAATACTTTAACCACCGTCTTTCCTCTCGTTCTCTTTATACTGCTCAAACGAGCATTTACATCACCTATATTCATTTTTAAGGTTTCATTCCACTTATATGTTAAGTAATCTAATTTTCAAATAAATGGTTTACAGAGATTTTCTTTCATAAACTTGCTGCAGATTTCTTAAAATTTCAGACTTTCTCATTTAATAGAATTTTGTATTATGTTAGTTGCTAAATATCAAATTTGCTTTTTTAAATGTATTTAAATGTTTCTGACAAATTTAATCGCCATTACGCTAGAACTTCTATTTGTTTACTCAAAGTTTGTTGTACTGTAAATATTTAAAAATCGTTAAATTTATAATGTTCAATTACAAATTAAATATTTACAACGTCCAGTAGGATTTCAATTACCCAGAATGAATTAGAACTCAAAACTCTAACTATGCGAATCCCTTTTTCTTTTTCCTAGGCCAAATAAAGCTAAGCTCATTTATTTGTTTATGTGCTTTATCGGAAAGCTTTATTTAGCAGCCTTTTCAATTTGGAAGCAGTTGCGTTACGCTGCCATAGTATTTACCATCCAAGAAGCCGAATACTGTCATTTCGAAACATGAAATCTTCAGTTTACCATCAATGTAGCTTGGCAAATAATCAGTTTACAAAGCGGGTGCCGTTCCACTATCCATAAACACTTAAAGCCATCTTTCAAATTATAATTGTTGTGGCTTAACAAAATGAGCTGTTTAAAAGCAATAAATGTGATTTTTAAAAAAGTGTGCATCTATTTCGTTTTTCAGTGCAATAGGACCCCGTTTATCTGACCTGAACGGGAAGAAGCAATTTCACAATTCGCCGTCCCTTCAACTCACGATCATGCTCGTTGTTATAAAAAGTAATAACTGCTCCTTTTCGGAAATTTCATTTTCGCCAATAATATTATTTTTGAAAGTATAGAGAAAAATAAGCTTTACGATTACATCCTAAGCATCTATTTTGACATCCATCATGGGGCCATTTTATTTAATCAGGGAAAAAAACAATATGCAGCTGGAATTATAAAAAAGTTCAGATTTTACGGTTGTAAAAATTGAGACTTAGATAAGTGGCACATAAACACTTGCGTAGTTCAGGAAAATTTCTTGGCAGAGCGCAGATTTCTATCAAAACAAACCCTCAGTTATCATTGGTACTTATAATTTATCTCGGAACAAAGACTTAACAGTCCATCATTTTTGTATGATGTTTGTATGTCTACTGTGATAAATTATTTAAGTTATAAACCACGTATTTATTTTTTATTAGCAAAAAAGGGGGAAAATAAAGAAAAAGATTTGAAAATGACTGTATTTATTTACTTAACCCTTTCGGTTAAGGTGATTTCAATTAATCTAAGCACGGTTAAACTGCATTTTATTGTAATATAACTGATTAGCGTAATTTGTAATATAGTATTTATTTGACGTTATTTATTATATAGCTAGCAAAATATGAATACATTTATCCAAATATATACTATATAACGTTTATGAATAATCGCACCATTGGGGAAGAGCCTCGCGTCAATATAAAATATAAAATTAATCAAAAGGCATCCTTAGTCAGAATATAGATTTTTTCTAGAGTGGGAGAGTCATTTTTCTTGAATTATTATTTAATTAATGAAGGCTATTAAATTACATTATGCATAATTTTGCTCTTCCAAATTGTTATATATGATTCCAGTCTAATCATTGGCTCGAGGTACGTATTTAAATAAAAATAGTAGAATAAATATTTCTCCCAAAGAGAATATTTGCGAATGAAATATCAATTTTAGCACACTATACTATACTGTGTAGCGTTTGCCTAACGCAATGTTGTAGTACAATAATTTAATCTTCGTAGAATAGCGGCTTTATTTAAATTATAAAATAGGTATTTATTTTTCAATAAATAGAAAAAGGGAAAAGACCTGATGAATTAAATGTATTGTCATATTTTTAGCCAGGAGTTCTAGTCTTTTGTTTTCCACTTTTCCAAAAATATGTTAAACAAGTAATAATAGGGAGGGAAAATTTCTGGATTGTATCAAATCTAGAGTTAATCATTATTTAAGAATTCAGTCATTTTTTCCACGGTATTAAGCAAGTGCTGCACGCATTTAATTTTTGTATTTTACTTTTCATTTTCCGTTTTCCGTTTTATTTCCGTCAAATAAACGTTATCCCATTTTCAAATAAACTTTTCGTGATATTTTATTCCATGATTTTGTGTTCCTTTGCTAATGTTAAGTAAGAACAGTACAATGAATTTATTCCAGTTATGAATTAATTGTAAATACATCAGATAATTTTAAATAGTTTCGCTAGCGAAAAACAGTAATGAGAGTGAAAAATGCTTCATGCTAATATTACTTCATTTTACTGATGTCTATATTTCTCAGGTGCAACTGGACTTCTTTTACATTAAATATTCAACTTGATCCTTACATCAACATATTTTCTTGGAAAATCTCGCATCACCAATCGCATTAACCTTTAGAAGTAAGTGTGCAACATTATTCTGTTCGATTCCTTTAAAGTTCAAGACAAGTTTTTAAGTTTGAAAGACTAAGAAAGTTTACAGATGGATTTCGTCAATGGACTCAACCTCTTCTGAAAAAGATTTCACCCCTGCCCCAGCACTTGTTCCAACTTTACAGACTTCGAGTTTAATTCTTATATTCCTACTAATGGAACGTACCTGACTTTTCAAAGCCTTTAAAATCCAGTGATAATTCCTTATCCATGTCTCTGCATTCTTCATCTGAAGGCAGAGTGTACAAATTTTAGCAGTATCCTACTTTCAACATGGCTTAGGCGCAGGCAACAGAACACATTACAAGAGGAGAAGCGATTTAAAAGGAAAAAAATTTCTTATCTTCTCTACCAGCCAGACACAAGAATCCATATAATCCCACATGACCAAAATTACTTCCATTCTTCTTCCTTCTTTCTAAACTTCTCTTTTCGTGGTTTCTTTCATTCTTTTTATTTTTTTTCTCGAAAAGCTTTTAAACTTTCCTACAAATAAAGTTGTGGATCATGAAAGAAACTGGAAAAAAAAATAATGTATCTGATATACCATTTATAAAGGACGTGAGATTTGCAGTTTTAGGAAATTTTTATATTATTTTCGTGATTATATCTAAAGGCAATATACCACAAATGCGTTTTCTTTGTTTTTATCAAACGTATAAATGTTTCATATGAAGAATTTTTTAATGGCCCGGATATCTATTTTTCGGGGTTTTCCGCCGCATTTCTTCGATCAAAATTCTTTTTTCATTCATTTTCTTTGCTTCTTCAGTAGGAAAAATATAACGAGACGAAAGCACAAAATAATAAAAACATCAAAAACATAGGTGTTATACGTCTCTTTTCTTCAACTGAAAATCATTGAACTTCTGCATTCAGGCTTGTTGATATGCATTCGCATCAAATGAATTTTATTATTATGCGTGGGCTGATACACACACACACACACACACACATATATATATATATACTTGATTTTTAAGATTTATAATTCGTTTTTCTGTTTTTCCACGTTGCAAGTTTAAACTTTAGCTCATTTTTATACGGCTTGAGGTCATAGCCTGTGTTGAATGACTTTCAAAAATTAAACTTCCTCGGAAAAGTCTATTTTTTCTAAGCTACTAATGGATGAAAATTTTAAAATTGCTTTTAACGGAATTATTGACAAATGAAAAATTTGTTTCGAAACATGCCTTTGTGATTTTTTACAAACAAAAGATTTAAATTCTTAAAACCCCTTCGCAAACTGAAGATAGAGTAAACTGAAACTTTGTCTGACGAACTGATCCGTCAAGCTAACAAACAATTTCTAAACATATCATTCAATTTATTAAACATTATATTAAAAGAGATAAACAATAATATACACAATTAATTATTACATCAGTCCTAAATGATATTAGAAACACTGAACATAAATTAACCACTGGTTTGTGAAAATTTACTATATTTATTCATTTCTTTCTCCTCGGATGAAGCTTAAGCTTTGGTAAATAGCATTCAATATTATCAGTTGTTGATAACTTAGCAGGTACAGTGGGCATTAGGACATCATCAAGATTTGAGGGTTATCCTTTTGGTTATCAATTTTTTCTAAAGCAAGCAGCAACATCATGTATCTGTTTGTCAGCGTCATTGTTCGTATGCACGTCATATATATTTAACGAATATTACTGGACCAAAAATACTTAAGATTTAATGTGAGAACGTCATTGAATTGTATTAGGAAATTTGACCATGCGCATGTCTAGATTTAAACTTCAGACTTTCTTATTGCCAGATTGATGTGTCGCCCACTGTAACCTCACGAATGCAAAAATCGTATGTTTTAATTCTATATATGCTTCTCTATTGAATCTCACGTCGCATTAACCTAAAATCAAAAAGATAATAAGATCACCTGTATAAGAATTTCTAGATGTCTGTTATTAAACACACATACACACAAGTACTAATCGTGTTTCCTTCTGTGAATTTTTTTTATCTCTTTAAAAATAATTTATATTTAATTTCATCTTCCTTCAAATGACAGACTTCAAATTCAGTAAGCAGGTTTCAGATACTGGAAAAAAGTATTTTTTATTCATGGATTCAGCTTTACTTGGTATCACTGCAGGTGGGATATTACAAAAGTAATAATAAATTTCTCTTTCGTAGACTGATGATTGAAACTTTTAAAACAAATAACAAATAATTCAAACTTTTAAAATTATCGATATCTAAAATGTTTTCAGTAAACCCGAGCTAAGCTTGGCACAAAATGTAATCTAAATTACTTAAAAAGTGGTTTTGAAGTATTTTTAAAACAACTGATATTTTAATTGACCAAAGGAGCTTTCTGTTTGCCTTTTTCTCTATTTTTATTCTGTTTTCTAATCATTATTAACTCTTAAAACTGAAGTAATTATGAAATATTTCATTTATTAAAGAACTGAGATGAACCACTTCGTTTCCTTCAAACAGAGAATGTACAGATTTCAGAGGTCATTAAAGATCTTTCAGTATTTCGAGCTTTCTAATCACTACTGAGCAAACTACGAAGGCAAAGTTTACATCACAATCTATTTTCTATTCCGTTCACAGAAATTCAGAGAATTGTCAGCAAACCCACTTTAAGCTCAGCAGAGAGTAATGTAGACAGAAAATCCTTGCAGGTAGATAAGGCTTCCGGGGTCAAATTTAAACCTGCAGGCCAATTTAAATGAGAACGAACTTATCAGCTTATTGTTAACCTAGCCGCATAATCACCCCATGCAAGCTAAAGCCCTTCGGAATTTCGAGACCGGAACATAGAAAATAACCGTGTTAAAGGAGTCAATTATAAATAGAAAGGCAAGCGGGAGGATCACAGCTTAGTTTCCAGATTTCATTTTATTCTGTGCATTAAGCTAAACAAGAGTTTCAAGCAAATCTTGACTCTCAATTTAGAGTTCCGAAGAGGAATGATGAATTACTTCGCAGAGAGGGATTAACTTGATATAAATTAGCATAATCAAGCTGGTATACGATATGTGTTTGAAGAATGCTGTGCAGCTACTAGAACTGTTTGAACTGTGGTCCATTTTAAAGCCCATTTTCATTATTACAGTTAATTTTGCTCTACACGCTCATATAACTAACAAGTGAAAGAAGTGACTGCCTCTGGTATGTAATGAATATGATTGATAGAATGTACGTAAAGAAAGCTAACTGATGCTCGAATTGTGCCGCAGTCTCATCGAAAATTTTATATACTACTTTGAAAGCAATTGTACTTATATGCCTATGGATATTATACGTTTGCCCAGAGGTCAAATGATACTAAAGCAACTGAAGAAACGAAAGTCTGTCAGAAATAAAAGAAAAACACATTGCTAATTATCAATGTAGAATAATGATCTAGAAGATAAGATAAATTTCGGAATTCAAAAAATATTCTGTAGAGTCATTAGGTTTTTTCGAATCAGGAGACATGAAAAATGTGTAATGCCCTGAAGAAGGTGGGGGCAGTACCTTATAACGTTATGGCCAAAAATTACAAAAACTTAAGTTATAAATTTCTTTTTACCTCATAAGCAAAATTATTTGTAAATAGACTCGAGTTACCGCTACGATAGAAACAACAATAATACTTTTTAGCAGAAGGAAAGAAGTATTGTGGCAACAATTAAAATGAATACTTTTAACAGTTATGCTTAATTACATTCGTTCATTTGTCAATAAGTGTACATTTTGTTTGAATATGTTTCGAATCTTTATTCGACTCCAACAAAAATATATTTAAAATATTTTGCTTACAAAATATCTTTGCTCAGCTGTAGAAATTAATTAAATTCCCAATTTTGACACGTTTGAATGAATAAAGAAATATTTAATGATGAGATTAATCAAATAACTTTAATTTACTTTAAGTAAAAATCGGATCAAGAGCCTGAGCATCCACTCCTAGCAACTAATTCATCTTCTAACTTCTTAATTTGCAGCCTCTTTGCCTAAACTATTTTGTTAAATAATTTCATATAACGGTCTGTAATGTGTCGCTATATGTCAGATGGACGAAATATCACCTAGTAACTCTACTAAAAGGAACTTAAATATTTGCTGACTAGAATTTTATTACCAAGACTTTTCGTTTGCAGTAACTTAATAGAACTTGCTCGTGGCAAATAAGCTGTAGCTTAAAAGTTCTAGTTCAACAGAATTAAATTTGCCAAGATACAGCTGCATGGTGATGTCATTTATTTGACTATAAGCTAAGTACAAGTTCAGGTGTGTCATCCTCTGCAATCATCAGTGAAAACTTTAATTAGTGGATTATTAATTTCACTCAGCAGCAAGAAAGCAGGATAAAATTACTTATAGCAACAACACATTTCATACACGCAGCAATATTATACCTATCCCTATGAATTGTATTGCTTTAGATACTTTATATTTTCTTCTGGCGTCAGCTCCTGTGCCAGCGAAATCAAAATGTACAAGAAAAATACAAAATTAAATATAGGAATTGACAGAAGTTATACAATCTCAGAATTCTCAGAAATTTGATTCCACTGCTACAGTTGTGCCTTGATTTTTAATTTAGAACTTTAAGAGATTTTAAATTTATGTTTTTCAATAATTAATTGATAAACTTTAGTATTGAATACATTTGTTTATATTCCTATATAAAAAATGTTTGTTCCATTTACATTTTCAGAAGTAAAACGTGTAATCAGCATAATTGCGGGACATTGAGGGACCCATCACAAAACCATAGAGATTGCAGTAATATGAAATATTTATTAAGAAATCTTATTACGATAATATAAAATATTTATTAAGAAATGTAAAATGGTTAAAATAAATTACATACTCATAATACACGAATAATGATTACACAACGTGGTAACACTTTCTTTGCGATCAGTAGAGGGCAGATTGTTGCCTCTAACAATGAAACAAACTTGAACTCTACTCTACTTGTGATCCATCTGGTTATTTACTTTGTGCTGATCCAATAATTCCGCTTTTGGGTACTGCGAAGATTATTTAAATTTGGGACTAGTGGTAAATAACGTTTAAGTGCTTTTTTAAGCATACCGCAAGCATTATCTATTATTCTTATCCCAGTTGTACGCAACCAACACGTTAGAGCAAAACTGTATTGCCGAACATAAATATTTGCAACACGTTCTCGATAAATATGAGAATCATTATCTTACAAAAGAATCTATTGCTATTAATTGCACCAGTTTTGTGTAGCAGGCGGGCGGTAGGTTTTGTCGCAATGCTGAGCAATTCTGATGTTGCCGCTAATCGATAGGATTATATGTAATTCCAGTTCAAAATGTTACTTCAACACCTCCCAGCTAAACACGAAGGGCTGCCTTCTACTATTAATGTTGCTATGTGATATGCGCTCTCCATATTTGCTAAAATTTCCAACAAATATCAAGCCAATTCTTATTTCTTCTTATTTCACTTAAGGATAGAACATTTCGCCAATGATTTAGTTTCCATGTGTTGTGTATCTTGTCAGTTGTGTACTCTTTTATGATGATGCCAAGTCAGAGCCAGTGCAAACCAAGCTTTTCGACCACCCACCTGGTTTATATGAAACCGGTTTCTAATGGTTTGAGTCATCATTGCAATTCCAATAGCTTAAATGATATATTTTAGAATTCCAAGGGTCTACTTATTTGGTGTCTGTGGTCCATTAAGTGAAGTTCGCTGTCATTGCTTGACATTATTCATAGACATCCTTCATGAGATCATTCAGCCATATTTCTAGTTTTCAAAATTGGTTCGAGATCCTTAGGACACAATTATGGTTTCTTTCAGCCTCTAGGCTTGCTGCCTAAAGATGAGAATGCGATCAAAATATGACTTTCAAGGCTCTTCCTTTCTCCTTAAAACCAGTAGTTTCATTTCAATAATCCCATATTTTTTCAGGTTTATTATTATAAATTAATTACCAGACAGTACCAGAAAAGAATTCTAATATTGAAAGCTTATGAGCAATGGCAGTGTTGCGTTTATGAAATTTTTCCTCGTTTCTCCTTTAAAATTTTCGAAATTTCATGGACGCATTCTATTTTTCTACACTGAAGGAGTGCAAAATGTATTCCTGACATGTGTGTATGTTTGTAGAGTGTAATTCATAATTTTAATCTTTAAAACACTTTTAACTGTATATACTTAACAAATTTCACTTTACTATTATTACAAACGACATGTATTACATGTGTAACTACTGGCTTTAAGTGTAGTTGATATGAAACATATGTTTTATGTGAAGTATTTTAAAATATCTACTTACATAAATCCAAGCAGGTATTTTAAAGCTCTTATCTAATACCCCTAAAAGCCATTAATGGCAAAACGATAATTGCAACATTTGAGTTAAACTCTCAGAAAGATTCAGGTAGGAGAAAAGACTTAACTATAGCTTCCTTCTTTTGATTCCGAATAAAAAGATATTTAATTTTGATAGTTGCTAATCGTTTAGCATGATTGTGTGCCTACATTCAAACTGATGATTCAAGTTTATGTGCTTGCTCTTAATAGCCGTAGTTTAATAAATAAATAAAAATGTTGAGAAAAGGTAGAGTCGTTAGGTTTGTCGAAGCAAGAAATATGTAAAATGAGCAAAGCCTCTTGTCAGGATCTGAACCACAGAAATCCCGACTACTAGCCACACTTGAGTGCTTTCGCTTCAATCACACCACAAAGGCAAGCGATAAGGAAGGGAAAGAAAACTGTTACAGAACTGAATGAAAGCTAACAGAGTATTCATTTTAAATACAGAAGTGCTAACTTCTAATTGCATTGCATCTAGGAATACTTACGCCTTGGTTTATGTGATTACTTCAAAGCCTCGAGGGCTATCTGCCTAAGGGAAGGGACGCCTTCGTAGAGGTCTTTCTAGTTGTAGCTTCTTGAGAAACTGGCTTGTATACACGTTAAACATGGGAAAAATAACTAAAATGCTCATGAAGCCAGCTCGTTCACGGGATTCGAACCTGGGACCGAGCTATCAGTGTTTAACGACTTTACCGCTCGGCCACTGGTGGTCAGGGTATTGATGTAGCGGAATTTCTTTACGGCGTAAAAGTTATTCGAATGTATTGTCTGACAGTTTTAGCCCTTAAAGGTATAAAGAGTAAGCAAAATTCAAAAATAATTGCGCAGATGATTACAAATATGTGATAAAGTAATGTGTTACAGATACGCAAGAACGCGTAACGATAATTAGATTAACACAGAAAGAGATATATATAATCGCACGGAGATAAATAATATTATACATATCAATAATGTTTAGGTGTATGAAATATATTTACGAATAAAAATAAGTAACATCGTTAAATACTCATAAAGCTATAGTAGTGTCTGTGAAATAAGATTTAAGATTGGGGATTAAAAACAAGGGCTGATTAAGAATAATAAGCATATTATTAAAAATAAAAGCTGGAAATGCAGTGTAATGTGTATTATGACATCAATAAGAAATGTAACAGAAGTATTTTAAAGCTCACTGAAACCTGATTTTAAAAACAAACTAAAAATTTGAAACTGAAACTAAATAATATAAAAACGAAATGCTAAAGAGCTGTTACTAGCAATTATGAGGAGTAAAAAAACTTCAGCTCTTTGTATTTAGATTTTCACAATTATCTCTGTCTAGTTTTTCACTGTTACTTTTTCTCAAGTTCTATATATGTTCTTATTTTTCCGGCATTTTGCAATGCATCAAACTTATATTACGAGCTAGTTTGAAAAGCACTTGGTAATTGATGGAGTAATAACATTCTCAATTTGTTGTTTTATTTCTAACTTTTTAATTTTTACTCTGATACTCATATGTACATAGACATTCGAGAAAAACCAATAATGAGAATACGTATAAGAAATAATTTTGAGCCCAAACCCATACTTATTTTATGTTGTTATCTGAATCAATATCTAGGAAAACTTTAAAAAGAATTGTTGTGTATTTTCAGGTAGTGAAATCTAATAAGCATTATTTGCCCATGACTTAGGCTAACAGAAAAAACAATGAGGAGTTTTAAAATTACTTTTGTAAAAATACGAAGAAAAACGTTGGGGGTTGTTGAAATTATATTTGTAAAAATGTCGAATTCTTTACGTATAAGAAAACTTCAACCGCCATGGATAATTTTAATGTACTTCAACTATGCAATATTCTAGAAATAAACAATAATTTACCACTATCTGCGTAATCCATGTATCTTTAACAAAAACTGCATAGCGCGCAAATTGAAAAATATAGTCAGAAAAGAAAAATTCCAGTCAGTGCAGCGACATCTGGTGGCATAAAAAGCAAATGATTTGGTTAATTATGCGTAGTAGGGTTTTTCAAATCAGTATTTCCTTTTCTTTCCTGGAAGTCTCACAAATTTTCGAGGAAATTATAATGCATGCCATGAATTCCAGGCATGATAGAATGAATTCAGAAATTTTAATGCGTTTGCTTATGTATTTAAAAATTAGAGAATTTGTAAGAAACAAGGGAAGCTATTTATATTCTTTCCCTGGAATAAAATACGCATACTTGCGATAAAAGTGCTAAATGGCATCGTAATAATTATATAGTATTCATAAATAACAGAACTCAAATTTAAAGGAAAATGGAAACTTCCGTCTCACCATTATTCGTTACAGTTACATCTACAACAACAAATTTACTATAACTAGAGCAATTTTTGAACGTATTGCAAATATTACGGCATAATTCGCTGTTATCAGCAGTTTTTTTTTTCACGTATCCGAGCTGGTGTTTTCGTCTGAAATGTTCGTAATACTTAAGAAAACATGTTGTTCTTTAGAGTATCTTAAATTTACATGTTGAATCAAATCACTAATCAAACAGCTATTGCACATTAAAGTGGACTGATTACTTTTATGCACTTTGCAACCCCTTTTTTTAATTTCTTTCGGAAATATAACCATAAAGGATTTTGAGTTAGATATGTGCATCTAAATTTAGAGTACTAATACTAAAAATGATAATACACACACAAAAGAAAAATAATTGCAGAAAAGTTTAAAAAGAATAGTTAACGCTAAACTGCACTCTATTAACATGAGCTGTTAAACGAGCTATATTGCATTTTACATAAAGGAAAATATTGCGCGTTATTAGTGACCTTCCAAATGGTCAATGGTTTCAGAAAAACTGCATTTTTATGTAACTGAACAAAAAAGGAAACATGATGTTTAAAATCATTTATGTTCTCAGTTTCTGCTAAAAATATACTTTGTTTGAAGTTGTTTGAAGACCATGAAAAAAAGATTACATTTTGCTTCACTTGCCACAGCTAAAAATTATGATAACTTACTCTACTCGCCTTCAAGAACAATTGCCCTTCGCTACTTTGAAGGGGAAAAAAAGAGAGAAAAGGAAAAAAGTGCAAAGAAGGAGAAAAATATAGCAATTTAATGTTATCGGGAAATGTCTTGGAAATCTTTTACTTCTCTAGAGTAAAAACCCTATTAAATCACGTGGGAATTCCGGGAAAACTAATAGATCCCTGTTCCCTGGAAAATACGCACTTGCATATTAATGAGAAACTGCTCTAATGTGATCAATTAAATAAAATATAACCCTTTTAATTCGTAAATACGTTTACTTGTCATAATGCTAGCCGTGATCAATGAAAGTTTCACTGGGGCGTTAAATTGGTCATTGTATTTGAACCTCAGATTACACAGTTTCAAAGCATCGCATTAAGCTGTTATTGTCGCGTGCTTTAGAAATTTGTAAATGTGCTTACATTTTTTAAACACTGAAGAATTTTTTTAAAGAAGGAAAATAGAACAAGTAGAAACTTTAATGTACTAATAATGCAAATTCGTCGAAATTTAACTAAAGCAAAAGCGAATTTAAGCATTAAAATGGTATATTATATTTAGATGTTACATTCAATAATTACTAAAATAATAATTAATAAATGTAAATAATAATTAATAAATTTAAATAATAATTAATAAATAAAATTTAATAATTATTAAAATAATCTTCTTTCTAAGGAATTAGATCTCTAATTAACTTTCATAAAAAAATCTTTTTAATATTTACAGAAGTTACTTTACATTAGGGATTAAAAAATTACATAAAGGATTAAAATATTGCTTTGTTTAAAGGGTTTAAAAGATTACATTATAAATATCTCTTGAACATTTATGAAAACCAGTTTATGAAAATCATCAGATGCTTTTATACTACGACAGTTTTGCTTACGTGATTCATTTTAGTAGAAATTTGTGAAATTTCAGTTTTTAAGTTGGCCACCGTTACAAAAAAAATAATATCATCGAGGAAAAAATACTTACCGTAGCCGAGTCAGTCAAAAAATAAAAGCTCTTTTGATGAAATCAGATTGTACACAATACCTTGAGAACTAACTTATACGAAGATTATTAAACATCGCTTTGCAAAAACATTTTCGAATAACAATTTCTAAATGATATCTTTCACTTCAGACAAATATGAATACATTGTATAAAGTATTTCTCCCGCCTTCTTTGCATGACTTCGTGGTGTAGTGGTCAGTACGTTCGGCGCGTATTCGAGAGGTCAGTAGTTCGAGTCTCGGCGAGGATACTGCTCATTTTTCATCTCTCCCGCTTCAAAAAAATCCTAATGTCTCTACAGTGGCGCCCGAACTAAAAATGGTGGTGGATTATGATTCTTCGCCACCAGGATTTGACGATTGAGTTCCCTAAAACCCCAGCCGACCTTTAAAAGGGGGAGTACATAAGGTATTTCTCCCGCCTTCTTTGCATACCTTCGTGGTGTAGTGGTCAGCACGCTCGCTCGTATTCGAAAGGTCCGTGGTTCGAGTCCAGGTGAGGGCATTGCTCATTTTTCCTCTCCTGCTTCAAAAATACCTAATATCTCTACAACATAAATAGTGCTTTTTGAAATGATATTTGTAAAGATTATGAAATTCGGTGATTTTCCCTAACCTAATTCAATTTTTGTATGATTTTTATAATCGAGGTGCTTCCCCCCTCCCACTGCTACCTTTTTTCAGGGAAATCTCGTAATGATCATACAACTAGTGTAATTGTTTTGTGAGACTTTTATAACTGTCTTACGCCTGTTTTGGCATAAATGTGAAGCAATGGAGCATTTAAACAAATGTTTTATTCTGTTTTTGATAGTTTGGCGAGATTTCAACTCCTAAGAGAAGCTCTGCTTACTTCACTTCTCATAGTTAAGCCATATATTGAAAGCTGGTAATAAAAGGCATTTCCATTAAACACACAGTGAAATTCTGCTCTAAGGATTTATAATGTCAAAGTTTATCTCAGAGCAGCGCATTATAATCAGTCCATGAAACAGGGATGGTTCTGAAAGATGTCGAAGAATTCTGCTCGACTTCTAAAGTTAGCTGGATTTGGGCAATTAAACGCTTGAAAGTGCCCTTTCCTTGTTTTCAATTTTCCAATGGCAAGCACTAGGCGTTATAGGCGTTGGCTGCTACGAGGGCCGGAAGCGGTGGCAATTATTATGAATTATTAAAGCAGCTAATAGGTGTACCACCGTTGCCTCCAATAAACTGACAGACAATTCACATCCATGCTTCTCCGAGATTCGAACACGGGGCCTTCGGTACGGCAATCAGAGTCACTAACTACTTTCCTGTCTGGGCAGCAAAACATTTCATTATTCAGGAGAATAATTTTATGCGTTCAATCTGAAAATAAGTTTGCTGTAAAAGTTTTCCTGTGTTCCCAGTTACATTTATCTGATTTTTGCACAAATCACAGTTTTGCAGGGTTTAAAATTCAAGTGAAATCCCTAACATCGATAATCTTAAGTTCTTAGCGCAGCATGCTGTTTCGCTGATATAAAACGATAGATCTTTTCTGCTATTAGGTATTTCCAGTATTTGACCTTCTGCACATAATACTAAAGCAATCGACCCAAAGTTCCTTACTCGTAAAAAATAATCCAATCTGAGCGATACTCATTTCCAATGTTACAGTAAAGTCTATAGTTTGACTAGTCTATTTGGAGCTAACACTTCTTCATGACAACCCATACTAAAATGCAAGTGCAATTTTGCATATTTCAGAATTAAGTTTTTCTAAAAAAGATCTAAGAAGCCACTTACTAATTAAGAACTTTGAAGGGAAATGCTAAAAAATTAAAACTTTGTATAGTTTTCCTAAAAGATGTCACTTGGATGAAACTATCGTAATCTGAAAAACTGAACTTATTCAGTTCTTAATCTGGAATCACGAATATTATTTCTAAACTTATCGGATAAAATTATAAGGCTTTTGAAATTCAAATTAGCCATGCATTTGATACAAATAAAATAATAGCATTAAAAATGTATTTTTCTTCCAGAAGCAGATCATCCATGTATCGGATAAACCGGAAAATACCTGTTCCTCTATCTGATAAGTAACTAATTATGGCAACTTGCTTCTTTTCTCGATTTAGAGCTTTATCTCTGTCGGCTCGTAGGGAGGGAAGCATTCCTGAAAGATTAATATAATTTCGATATCAACTTCCTATCATACTCCTATCATATTTACGTTTCTAAAGCTTCTATGTTTGCACTAGATTTTTGAACTGTTGCTAACTCTCTTTCTATCTTTAAATTCTCATATGTTATCATAAATCATTTTGTAAATTTACTCACAAACGCGTATGTTACTTGTTATTGTATATGCATTTTAGACTTGCTTACTCCTCAACAAAGACTGCCTTGCGGTCAGAAAGAAAATTTGGACTTTGTCTTTTAGATGCTTTTCAAGGTGTGAAGAGAGAATTTGACCCCTTGAACACGCAGGATTACTGAATAAAATGAATAAGCTTTTCAATACTTGAAAGGATAAAACTTTAGTTTAGAGTATCCTTTCCTGGTTTTTAATTCAGTTATGAAAAATTACAGTAGTAGTTTCAGAAAATAAATTGTAACTCGATACAATTTCGATGAAGATAACAAACCTGAGCGGGAAATGTAAAATATTTTATCTTCGCAATAAAGAAGAGCACATAAACTTGTTCTGTACCGTAAAGAATTTTTTTGTCATTAAAAGAAATTTAAAAAAAATTTTTTTCAGGGATTCAAAAAATCCGACTGCGAGGCCAAAATACACATTTCAAGGCGGATAGTATACACAAGGTGGAAAGTTTTAAAAACGCAGCATAGATTTTAAAATATACCGTCAATATTCTATGCTATTGTTAATAGTTTTAAAACGATTTTTGCAAGTTTGTAGAGTCGTTAGGTTTTTTGAAGCAGGAGGAATGAAAAATTAGCAATGTCCTCGCCGAGACTCGAGCCTGGACCTCTCGGATATACGCCAAGCGTGCTACCGTTTCACCAAAAAGCGATGCTGGAAGGAGTGAAAAAATACCTTTTTATATTCCTCCTTTTAAATGGCAACTGGGTATTAGGGAACTCAATTGCCAAATACTGATGGTGACGAATTATCGTCTACCACCTTTCAGTCGGGCGCCACTGTAGAGTCATTAAACTTTATTGATGCTGGAACGCAAACAAATATGCAATGCCCTCACCGGGACGTGAACCGGGAATATGCGTCGAGTGTGCTGCCGTTACACCACGAAGACATATTGAAAAGAGGGAGAAAACACCTTCTAAGCTGAGCTTTATCGTCTTCCATTAAATTCCCCAAATATATTTTTCCTAGCTAAAGGACATTTATGCATAGTAATTTCTCTATGTTGTCCATTTCGCGTCAGATTTCAGATCAATAAAATTCTTGATAAAATTATAAAGATTATATTTAGATATAAGATAAAAGAATTACTTATTTTTGTAGTAGCAACATATTCAGCGTACTGACTTCTTAATGCCTTAATTACTAGTGCTAGTTACTTTTCGGTAAATGTCATTAAGGTATAAAATATATACAGAGATAAATGGAGGAGTTATGGGATGAAAAGCTAAATTAATTGCTTTATGCCTCTATTAAAGTGCTGTTAAAGAAAAGCTGAAGATTAATTAATAAAGTAAAAAAATAATGTGCTATTTATGAACCAATCTGGATTTTTCTCTAACCCAAGGAAGATAAGATCATGATTGAGAAAATATGAAAGGTACTCATAACGGAAAGTAATTTTTTAAATTCCGCAAAGGTATGCGAAAAAGAATTCTACATCTTATATTGCATGAATACGGAGAAGTGTTTAGATATTTCTTCAGAAAGGCAGATAGTTCTTGCGTACTTTGGCATAAGCCAGTCAACAATGCTTTCATTTCTCATACAGTTGTGAAGCGGGTTTTGCGAACGTTTGAATGCTATGTGTAACAGTACTCTTGTACGCTATGTATAAGACGAACACTTGCAGGTGGGGATTCAGCGAGGCCCTCGTGTCTGTGCTTTGGTTTTATTGTGTTTCATTCAACGAAATATGCTTCAATAAACATGATTTCTGAATTATAATACATCATGCATCTATTTCTTCAGCATCTTTTATGTCGGACTAAGAAATTATCATTAAACACAAGTATAGTACATAACACATGCACATATAACACATACACACACACGTATATATATAACGTAATATATATGACGTAAGTGCAAAAGAATTTCAGATGCGAGTAGCACGTTAAAGAACACAAAATATAAATAAATAAAATTTTTCTACGCCATAATTAGTTGAAATACTTCGCCAAAAGAAACCCCTTATTTTTGAAGTTTGCAACTTATATTTTTCGTGTGGACAGTGGCAGTTGTATATTAAACTTAATAAATAAGTTGAGAGTTTTATTTTCCGAACATTTAAAAAGGTTTTATTATGATTAATTGCGATGATAACCTTCTTGTTAAAATACGCCATCTTTTAAAAATCACACACTAAATAGATTTATCAAAGAATAAAAGTTTTTTAAGATAGAAAAAGAAAGAAACACTGTAAAGGAAAAATACTTTAAATTTAGAGGACAAAGCCTACTCTTTTCTGAAACAAATGCATTATTTAACTAAAGCAGGAACTCTGCCAATTCTCTTTCTGTATTTTTCGAAGCATTTCCTGTTTTCCAAAAACATCAGAAATGGAAATATTGAAAAGAACCCCAAAAGCAAAATTATTGTTCTTACCTAAAAGTGTAACTCGTATTATAGAACATTTTAAAACGTGCGCCAGTTAAATTCAAACATGGAGCAGAAAATCTCACTTTATTACATACCAGTTTAATGGACTATGGAACAATGAATTCGTTTTTTTTCATTTAACCTGGAAATCAAACGATGCTAGGGTTTTTACATTGGTATTTTGGGAATTCTTTGATCCTCCCCTGAAAATTGTAATTTTTAATATATTTTTATCAAGCATATGAAAAGGAGTAGAAATTAAATAGTAAATCATCCTCATTATTCTGCTCTTTTATATAACGGATGAGTGGATAAAATTCTGTTCTCCTTTCATCACCCGACTCAGAAAGGAAGCGAGCGGGAAACTTTTTCAAATTTAAGAGTTACAGATGTCGTTCAAGAAGATATTTTCTTAAAAATATACGAATACGTTTAATAGCGATATGCAACTGAGAAGAATTTATCGTAATTGATGTTGCATTTTCAGCTTGTAAAGACAGTTATATTACTAATTCATGGCATCTGGATAGTTATATGTAAAAGAGGAAACCTGAATTATGTCCATATCTTTTTACCAGAAAGTTTCAGGCATAAATCTTCTGAGAAAATATATTCGTTATTAAGAACATTTACTGTTTTCGAGCAATTCAGACCAAACACTGACAAAAAGACATGATTTTGCTTGATTAGAAGTAATAAAAGGTAGCTAGAAAACAAACTGTTCTTATTTCTTACCTCTTATATAATTAATATAGCTCAAGCTATTTCTTTCTGAAAGAAACTATAAGATAAAAAAGACAGCATTTATGTGTATTAAAAATCAAAGTTTTCGGATATCATTTAAGACAGTTAAAATCAATTGGACTATATTAATGCTATAAGAGAAATTAATTTTAGGAATGATAATGATCAATTAAATAAACACATAAACTATGTTTTTATGGAATTCTGTTCAATACGATGCATTCAGTCCCATCGAATTATCAATAAAATGTTAGTCGAAGAACTAAAAGCAATACCCTGAAACTTTTACTTTTCAGTGTGGATTCGTAGCTATAAGTGCTAGGAGTAATTATATTCGTATGTAATTTTGATTAATTATTTTATTTAAATTTCTCAATTTTTTCTGAAGTTATTTTAATGTATTAAGGTTACAACAGACCAATAAATAATTTAAAAATGCAGAAAATGAATTGTAAGCACTAATTTTCATCATTCATAAAGCAAAGCATGAAAGACTTATTTATTTGGATTAAATTTTTTTCAATGGTAAAGCAACTACATTTCAACCTCCTGAAAGCTCACAGAAATCTAGAAATTCAGAAAATAAAAATAATACTTCTTTGGTTAAATATCAAGTTTTCTGAGCTGCTGACATTAAGAAAAGTCATGTTAAATCCAACATACAACAAATTTGATAGTAAACCCAAACTAGTAAAAGCACTGAATGTTGTAAAATTAAGTATAAAATGAGATCACAAAATGAGCTAAAGATAGAGTCAGCCTTTTATTATATTGAAGAATGTGAAATAGTTCGATTTATATTTATATTAACGAAAGGGACACAAACAGGATAATGGCAGTTCTCTTGTTAAAGCTTTCATTTCAAAACATGAACGATGCTTGGAATCCAATTTTAGACTGAGTACGTACCTTTTAGTAAACTGTTTATTTCCCATTGAGGGAGGAAATTCAAAAGTAAAAATCAAAATCTTCCAGGTACTTATAATGAAGTTCAGACGTTTCAACACTTTCCGCGGTAGTATTAGGGCAAATGTAAATTATTTTAAAGAAGCAGACAGTCCCTGAAGATCAGGTGTACACAAGCATCAGAAAATTTTCCACCACACATCAGCTGCTTTTGCGACTGGACCGCTAATCCAATAACAAAAGGCAACTGTCTCATTTCAGCGATTATAATTAGAACGCGGATCAGTTTTGTTAATTAAGTGTGGCTCGAATCCGCGGAAAAGTCGGATAATGGTTCGAAAAGAGACACGCTTCGAGGAGCATTTTAATTTTCCGGGTCAAGCTAACTAATGGCTAGCTGATGAGCTTTTGCTTTAGTTGGTGTCATGAGGATAAAATGGAAATGCACGGATTTTGAAACTGTTTTCAGATAGCCACAACCACATTTTTTATTTTACTAACTTCTAAATAGATTCCGCCACACCTCAATGATTGTACAAAGCATGATATAGCAAAATAAATTCCTTGGAATCTCTTGGAATTGAAGGACAAGAAAATAATGAATGCTGTAACTAAGTCCTTTACTGATGCAAAATCTATAACACTGAGTCTCATCGGAATGCTAAAATCTAAAATCTTCACGAAAAAAACTCAGCATAAAATATTACCGAACTTTCATGTAAAAACTAGCTGAAAAGTACATTTTGACACTGGTAACTAGTTTTTAGGTAATGCATAAAGAAGGATTGCTGAAAGGGGCTTCTTATGCAAAACTTTCATGTTCGTGCATTAAATTTAAATTTTATGTAAGAAGTCAAAGCATTATGAATTTTACGATTATCTCTTAATAGAAATATAATTGATGCGTTAATTAAATTGTTTCCGTTAAAAGCTACATTAGTTACACCTTTTTAAAGTTTTGTAAATTTATGATAACAATTTTCTTAACTGTAGCCAAAGAATGCTTTTTAATTGCCCCAATACTGTGAGATCTTTAATTGAACAGTTAAACTTTGAATCTCCTTTGTTCTTTCAATTCTTATTTTTCTGAATTCTCGCACTCTCTCAGGGAAAGCAAACCGAAGAATTATGAAAGAGAAGATGGGTGTGGTTGTAAAGAAAAGCAAATTTTGGCTGTCATTTTGTGCACAAGCGTAAACACCGTACCCGTATATATATATATATATAGTTTTGTTTTGAAGGCTCATTTAATTTATGCTATCAAATAAACTTGCTGTCTCCATTAAATTCTGTATTTAATAGTTTTAGACTAATTATAATATCTGTTCGTTCTCCTTCCTGTGTTGTTTTAACTAGTATCCTCTGGTTAACTGTGATTTTGGATTAGACATGGACGCTATTTCTCATATTACCCCAAATAATCAGGATTTAGCTGTATATTAACAATTCTAAGTATCCAGTGTTAGCCTCTGATCAATTATATCTAAAGAAACTTTATATCTACTCTATGCATCTCTTCGTTATTTAGGGCTTTTATTATTAAAGCTTAGTTTTGTAGTCTGTAAATTCTGTAGATCGATGCAAAAGCATCATTGCTTATGAATAATTACCCCTGGAGTTGAGCGGGACTCGTGGTTACGGTAAACAATCTAGTAGCAAATTGCTGAGAAGTCATTAGGCCAACAGCATTAGCCAGAACGTTTCCCACATACTATCATCCTATTAAAACAATCACAATAATAATCAACACAAAGCGTAACCCTATTATTAGCTATTAACTGATTAAAACAGTTGAAATTTCCATGATAAGAATTTCTGTGAGTTATATTAAGAAATGTAAGTCTCAGAAGGTTATTTTCGTCTCGAGAATCTTATTAATATGGCAATTATACACATTTTCTCTGAGTCGGAATGCAGAAACATTTAGAATGAAACTTTTAATTACAAAAATATGGAAAAAAATAGTAGTTAGAAATAAGCACGTGATAACCGTTTTTCATTAAAAGGTACATTACCACATAAACAGAAAACAAACGTAAATTATGCATAAGTAACTTACGTGTGGATTAATTCAGATAACTGTCTTACTATGTATTATATAATGCCTTATTAAATTAAGGCAAAGAACAGATCTGCTATCTGCCTAAGAAAGTGGTTCTCAAACTTTTTTGCCCCATGCACCCCTTTTATCATCCCTAGACGATCATTACCCCACGAATAGAAAACCTTGACACATGCCACAACTTGAATAAAAGCAGTTTTGTATATTCATAAACTAAAACTAAATATTTAACAAGTAAATAAGACTCACCATATTCCCCCTCCCTGAAACTACGAAATTCACCTAGAGAAGGATTCTCTCATGGTGTAGATCCCTTGGCCTAAGAGGACGGATGCCATCGTGCAGAGTGGTAAAATTGCTAAACACTGGTAGTTCTGGCCTGGATTTGATTCCAGGCAAACTGGCTGGTTGCATGCGCATGGTTTTCCCCATGTGTAACAAGTGTGCGAGTCAGTTTCGGTTTAAAACTCCTGCACGAAGGCATCCCTTCACTTAGATAAACTAAAACCAAACTAAACACGTAACCAAAGTAAAAAAAAATTGTGGAGAACGTTTTAAGCCAGTCCTTTCGTCGAAATCTGAACCCTAGAACCCTTGAACTACCAATATTCAGAAGGTTTTCCGCTCGCCCTACGGTAAGCACAGAATTCGATTCCAACTATCAATGTTCAGCGATCTCATCCATAAGGCCACATTGAGGACCTTTAATTCACGTACTTTAAAACTAATTATCATTTTAGTGGTGGGGAACATAGATATTTTATCTAAAAAAGTATCTGCATAAACATCATTAAAATGAAGGAAACCAAGAAACAAATTTAATGTAATAACATTCTGTCTGGATCTTATCTATCTACAGTTTTCCATGCACATAAATCTTAAATTAAAAAGTACAACTTTCGTTAGGAGTTTTACGTCAGTTCTGATGTATAAAGGTATATCATTTTAAATATTTCAGAAATGTAATTGAATGTATTGCGCGTTAATGTGGCAACTTGAAAATTACATATTTGATATTTAACTTTGATGGCTGTCAGAAATACCTAAATATTCAATATTAAGAGTGAAGATGATCATAGTTTGTTAACATTCAGCTTATTCAACATTGAAAAATGGCTTCACAAGTTTGAACGCTGTTAACCAATTAACATTAACTGAAGCTGCATAATATTTTATGTTAAGTAGAGTTATCCTTCTTACATTAAGCTATTAATGATAAAAACATTATCACCGAATTTAGTCTTTTATTTCAATCGTAATATTTATCGTTAAAACGTAATATTTATCGTAATATTAATCATAATATTTTTCATCACACATTAAACGATTTATTTAATTTCACTAAAAGCATTTAATCTTAAAACTGAACTGGTATTAAAAAATATCGCACAAATATCCTAGACAAGTACTTGAGCCTAAAGAGCACATTACTCTTGGAAGGACGCAAAATACTAACTCTAGCAATAACAGAAGATAGTTTCTTGTAGTTTCTTCCTGGTGGTTAGAAATTGAGCTCTTTTGCTTGAATTTCGATTTGACTGTAACTAAATGCTCTTTAAAGTATATCTGAAATATTTTTATATTTGAAATTGAACCATCTTCTTGCATATTTGTAATTAAACCATAGATCGTTTCTAAATGTATAGTTTGGTTGCTCCTAAATTTTCGGGACTGATTAGCAAGGACTAATAGCAAGGAAAGACAGTCTGTCTTACATGGCTGACATTTGAAGGAACTAAATTAATTGACCTCTGCTTCATTCAATAAATAAAACATTCCATTAAAACTCATTTTAATTGCTTCTCTGAAACTGAAGTTTAATTCTGAAATAAAAAATTTTTACCAGACTATTATATATTCCAATTAAGGTTTTGCAGTTATTCGAAGTAAATAGCTTTCAAAAGAAACAATAATTTTGACGACGGGATTTCTGAAAGCCATCGCACTAAGTTATTAAGATCCTCGATACCACACTGAACAATTAAAGTCCTTACCGAAGTAACATCAATCATTCCACTGAAGTTTACCGCAAACACAATTTGATTCTCCAAACTCTTGCGTTCTGTTCGATAATGATAAGTCTTATGTACTATATCGTGTTTATTCAACCATGAGTGTTGCTGGGCATAACATCGAAGATAATTAGGTCGTGCCTCTGTAAACTAAGTTTATGGCTCCTGCATTACAATTAAAGTGCTATGAAGTGAATCGCTAGCATAAGCTTTGCAGTCTATCAAAACTGAAAAGTTATCGACAGTGGAGGAGGTAATTTTAGAGCTTCGCTGTCAGAACGGAGTTTTCCATATATGAATTATTCTTATGGCTTAATTTACTGTAACATTTGCATTAATTAGGATTTAAAAAGCAAATGCATTTGTTGCAAGCTTTCCCTAGAACTGCAGGATGATACTCGTAATTTTTCGTAACTTCGCTTCAAATAGTTTTGAAAGCGTCGGCGAATGCGGATTTATGCTATAATCCCATTTTATCTCTCATTTATCTGAAATGTAATAAATTATCTTTGTGCATAATTTACTTCATGGTGAGAAGTTACAAACATGAGCAGGTAATATTCTAAATATTTTTGTTTAAATTTTTAGTGTATTGTTAACGCAAAGCGTATAAAAGCACGAGGGCTCGCAACTAAAATATTCATGTTAACATATAAGACGTTATTAATTACTTAACTGATGATAATATAATTAACGATGATTATTAATAATCTTCCTTTTTTACTGAAAAGTAACGGATTCTAGAAACATTAAACAGTTCATAATTTTTTCTCAGTTTCTCATAATATAGATACACACACACATATATATATAACTAAATACATTGCCAACACTTTTAATTCCCTGTGCAAATGCTTTCCTGGGACAGGATAATCTTTTCTAAAAAATTAGTAAAACTAGTTCATAATTACTATAAATCTATATATGCATGTGTGTGTAATTCCATAACAATACACTATATAAAATATATTACATTACATATATACATATTTTATTTCGCTTGTAATTACTCTATTTTATTATGTAATTATTACACTCTGTCACTTTTTTTACTTTTAAATTATTGAACTGATATTATTCTTGAGTTAACATAATTTTCTGAATTGTTAAACCGGCTCGGGGTAAGGAAAGCTCATGTTAATAAACGCTTGGAGGAAAGATTTTAAGTCTTTAGTGATTATTTTACCTTGTTGGAGCTCTATGATAATTTTAAAGTCAGTTATGTAATATAATTTATCTTTCATGTTTGGGTTTCGTTTTTAAATGCGCGTGCGTGTGTGCGCCAACGTGTGTAAATGAGAAATATGTAAGATAAAATTATATTTTTAATGTGTAACAATTCATTTTCTAAATTTAGTTATTTCTCCTTTCTATCCTAAAATAAAGGCTAAAGTGCGCCATTTCAGAATTATACGCTGTGATATGATTCTTACATAACGCTAAAACAATGCATGCATTCACATAACGGCAAAAGTGAAACTGAAGACTTTTATCTAGTGGCACTGAAAAGTATCCAAACCAGAAGTTTTAGCTAACTAATAAAAATGAAGCAGTAATGTAATTTCATTAGTCTTAAACAATGAGAGTAGCTTCGTTTTTGTTAAGTTCGCTTCTCTGGTAACCTGTCTGAAGTTTCTCGAGTTTTCTTTCGTTAACTCGTTGTTCCTTTCGTTTCATCAAACGCAAATGTTGTAATTGTAAAGAAGGCTAGTGCATCCATTGCTGCGCTTGTGTATTGTTTTGATAAGCTTTATTCAAAAAAATACGCAAAAATGGAACAGAATCAGAGTATATTCGTAACTTGTCTGTTATTAAAAGAGATAATCGCTAGCAAAGCATCGAGTCTAAACATCATTATATTCTACTTCACTATGCAAAATTTCTTTTATAGCGTACTTTGCATAGAAAGCAAACGAGACAAAAATTAAAAGGAAAAAGCGAAACCAAATTTAAAAAGAAAAAAAGGAAACAAAAGTTATGTAGTACAAAACTGACTTTAAAGCGTGTATAAATGCTGCAATAATCTAAAGCATTTAGTAAAAGGTTTAAACTTCTTTTATATCAGTAAATGGATGCATTATTAATACGATCTTCACCCACAGTTAAGCTTGACAATTATAAAAGTGTGTAAACACAAAAATAAAAATAAATGTACATAAAAAGGTGCAAGGACGAAAAACATCATTAAATATGAAAATAAAAATGCACTCGAAAGAAATATTATAAACGACAAATGAAAACACATTCTCACGAATTCATATTTTTACTGTTTTAAATCACTTGTTTACATATTTTTAGAATTGCTAAACTAGCCGTGGCTGACAGAAACTCACATTATGAAAAACTTTCTATTTGTTTGAATGAATAATTTTAAAGACTCTCTCTTTCTCTTTATATGTATATACTGTACAATTAATCCTACTTTGCAAAAGTAGTGCATTCCTGTGAAACATTTCGGGAAGAAATTATCACTATTAATTTATACGGGAAAGTGGTTTAGAACTTTTAGGTCTCAGGGTATTGTTTAATCATATCAAACAACCTTTAAAACCTGAAATACTAGTAAAAGATGGATATGGTGAATCAAACTCTAGAATTGGAAAGACAACTAGCATACTAATACATTTAAAGATTAAGGTGGTAACGATGGTATGTTACAGATATTTGACAATGAGAAATATGTACAGCCAACGATGTATAGGAAAGAGAAGAAGGAAATCATCTCTTAATACTTTATCATCATTTGTATCAGTCAGGTCACCACTTCTACAGGTTCTATACTTTCCCTAATCAATTGTCGGAAATCAAAGTTTATAGAACTATTTGTGTTTTGGGAAAGAGAATGAAGATATACCTCCTCTTTGAGAGATAGTTCTTGCATTCTTTGCTGTAATTGAATAAATGAATAAATACATAATAAGTTAAAATACATGAAAACTTAAATTGCTGGAGTTCGAGGAATAGGAATAAAGGGACTTCTGTGACTGTTTAGTTCAACTAAATAATTGATTGTACACAAAGTGCTTAAGGAGGGCTGAACAGTATTCGTAGCATACATGCTTGAGACAGAGAAATAATAATATTATGTTTCGTTTACAGAGAAACAGTCATAGCTTCATTTACCAATTCTTTCAAAGTTAATTTCTTCATGTTATCGATTTTCACTTTCTTCTCTCTCCATAAATTGTGCCACAGTTCTCTCTCACAACCAAAATTTTCCAAACCGTGTAAACACTGCACCTTTTTCGCTAAACTCTTCGTCATCTATTATATAATCAAAGGAGAAATAATGATAAAGATATTACTAATAAATAGCCGCTGTAAAATATCCTCCCCCTCCGATTATATCAAGGAATCTAAATAAAAATTTAATAGAGATCTTTTCTAAAATTCCCCAACTATCAAACGCTTTCAAACCACAAAAATGATGAACACTTATTTTTCGGTTAAACTCTTCGTCTGTCATTTTTAACATAATCACAGGGTGTAATAACAGCAAATTAAAATAATTGCTAATAAATTGCGGCTGGAAAATGTTTACCTGTACTCATGATATTAACGAATCTAGATAAGAAGTTATAAGAGATCTTTTCTAAAATTCATCATTTGTATGTGTTAAAGCATTTGGGAGTTATTATTAAACTCTTACAGTCTTTGCTTATTTCTAATTCAGTATTAATACGTATATTATGAACTGTAGTACATGCGGACCATAGCATATTCCGGGATAAAATATCTCTTGCTTTACAGTATTCTTTTACGAACATTAAAAGTCTCTTTATGTAGTTCGCACATTGTAGCATATTTAGATTTCTCTATTATAAAATATTAGCTAAAGCTAATATAAACATGATACAAGTAACATTGATGTCACACCCACGGCTGAAGAATTTGAGACGCAAAAAAAGCCGATGATACATATGTTAATCACTATTCTTCGAACGGCTACTCAAATTCAAATGGTTGGCGATTATCAAAGAGAAATTTAGAAAATGTAATAAACAACTATTAAACTATTATTATTCTGTTTTAAGGCAACTTCAATTAATTTGAAATGGAAGGAATGCAAATTTTATAGAATTCGCAAATTTAATTTTTCATAAGAATTAAGTAATGGAAGATCAGGTTCAAGTATTAGTTTTATTGAAATTAGAGCAGAAAAGAGATTGTTACGTTAATTATCATTAGCTATATTATTATGCTTGTCATATATCCATGCTAAAACTTGAGTTTGTTCTTGCTTAAGAAGCTGGATACATAAATGTAAATAAACCGAGATTTAGAAAAACGCCGCAAGATACTGAAACTCTAAAAATAAAAATATGAATACACCAAATTTTGATTTTAAACCACCTCATGGTGTGAAAATTATGCAAAATCCTTCTAGTAAAAAAGGAACAAAGCATGTACAGGATTGAATTTTGACAGCATTTGATGACAGCAAAGCTCAATAGGGTTATCTGTTTATGAAGGTATGCCTTCATGAATGTCGTTTTAACGGAAACTGGCTGGCATTAACTTTACGCATGGGAAAAATCGGAAAGCATGTCTACAGCTAACTTGCCTTCTCAGATTCCAAGCTGGGTCAAACTATATATAGTTTTGTTTTACCCACTTAGCATTGTAATATCCAAGCAGATGAAGAATTTAGAGTGGTTCCGCAGTGAAAACAACGTGTAAGTAGTTTAAGAAAATCATTTCAATGCCATGGAATTCGAGACAGCCTAGCAAGCAATTCCTACAAACCGCCACTCAACCAGAACTTCTTAAGTTTTGGAGACAGCGTTTCAAGTGACTGCTCGTTTAAACGATTTAACTAAACAAATTAATGCCTTGAGAAGGAAGAACTCTTCTTTATGGAACATATCAATGGAGTTCCTTACAATATGACCATCGATACAGAAGCCAATGTTACCATCATCCAAAAAGATTTAGCTTAACAACTGGAAATTAAACTCATCTGGACGCCGCCCTGCCTTACTCTCCAGACAATGTGCGGGAATAAAATCGGCATCGGTGGAAAATTAAACGTTAACAACGCATTTGGAATTTCCGCCTACCATTATATTGCATACGTAGCAAATAAAATTTGCATAATCGGATTAGACTTTCTAAGCAAATAAAATTTTTCCTTGGTCTTTAAAAATAAAGAACTGCTTTCTTCCTCTGGGGACATAACCCTGTCTGGAATTAAAAATGAAGGAGTTAAATCCGTCCAGCCAATAATAGCTCAACACGATATCACATTACCAGCAAGAACGTAATTTTTACTTACTGGAGCCACAGCTGGAAGCAAAAATTTCAAGTAAGGCATAATGGAATATCCCAAGAGCTCTAAGAGTCTGAAACGAGGACTAGTAGCGTCGGCACTCGCCAGCTGTCGAAGACTGTCATCCCGGTGAGAGTTTCCAACGTAAGTGATAAGGCGAAAGTCATTAGGAAAGGCGAAATGCTTGAGCATGTACTCCAGCAGCCGACTTTAAACGAACCAGTAGTCCTTCAGAATCAGTGTATTCGGAGATTCTATCTTCTGATGTAGATCGAACCAGCTTGGCACAGAATTAAATTGATACAGGAGCTCATCCACCAATCAAGCAACATCCAAAGACGTCTGCCGATTGCTAAACAGAAGAGATAAGAAAAGGCCTAAAGGACATGCAAGAAAGCGACGTTACGGAGCCTTCAGCAAGTCCTTGGGAATCTCTCGTCGTCCTGGTCAAAAAGAAAGCCGATTCAATATGATTTTGATTTTAATATTACCAGCTGAAAGAGTTACGAAGAAAGACATCTACCCTCTTCTTAAAACTGACGATATTCTGGACACTTTTTTGGAAGCACCGTGGTTTTCTACGCTTAATTTAAAAAGTTAATGGTGACAGGTAGAGTTACACCCCAGTGACCACCAAAAGATGGCATTTACTACCGCACAAGGACTTTAGCAGTTCAAGATGATGCCGCTTGCATTATGTAATGCGCCGGCAGGGTCAGAAAGGCTCATGAAGAGAATGTTGAGATGTCTTTCCTACTAAGCCAGTCTGATATACCTGGATGACATCAAAATCGTCGGGAAAACATTTATTGAAGATCATCCGTCAGCTAAGATGTTTCCTGGTGCTTTGTACCTAATACAGAAGATTTCTGAAGGACTTTTCTGTCGCCTCAAAACCTGAACACAAGCTGACAGAAATCAAGCAAAAGCCCTCGTGGACAAACGAATGTGAGGGTGCATTTAAAAACCCGAAGGAAACTTTAATATCTGCGGATATTCTAACTTATCTTCAGCTCGGCAAACCATTTATTCTCCTGACGGATGTGAGCAATGTGGGTTCGGCGCTGCTTTGTCCAAGAAATAAACGGTCAAGAACGTGTCGTGGCATACTGGAGCAAGTGTAAACAGCTGGGGAATTCCTCTGTCGGCCGAAAAGTGTTGCTTACCCTATTTATAGCCGTAGAATGTTTCTATCACTTTCTCTACGGCAGAAAACTCATGCTCCACACATATCATGCATTGTTGACCCGGTTCTTAAATTTCAAATATCCCGAAGGTCATATAGACTCCGGAAATGTGGCATAGCTATCCATCATCGGAAAGAATCATCACATGGAAACCCCATTTCTAAAAAGACCCTGCCCAGAAAGCTGCCGATATTATTCCAGGTACGAAGCGAAATAAGATATGCTTAAGACGGTCGTATGTAAAGTTACGAATTCAACATCATCTGGCGCAGACCCATGAAGTGAAGACGAAGTCGGGAAAGACCAGCTGGAAGAGGGCGACATTAAACCCAAAACTTAATGGAATCTTCAAATAAGAAACCTACCTGGCAGGATCTATAGTCCTAAGATGAAACAATATCGGGCTCTCTGGGACTCACTCCATATTCGAAACGGCGTCTTGTACCGGAAGTTCGAATCGGATGCTGGAAAAGCATTCCAATCGCAGCTTCGAAGATCCCGGATCCCGGACGTCCTTAAAGGACTACTTAGCAGGCTGACAGGAGGCCACTTTGGAATAACGAATACTTTCAGAGCGCTTCTTCTGGAATAATGCAAAGGCTGACGGGCAAAAGTGGTGGCATTTTTGCGATGTCTGTGAAGGTTGGAAAGGACCGAAGAAACACAACCGAGGAAAGCTGCAACGTTAAAATGTAGGAACGCCTTTTGAAAGCAACGCCTTTTGAAAGCAACGCCTTTTGAAAGCATCGCCTTTAACATCGTGGGATGTCTGCCATGAACTAATGATGGCAACAAATGCATTGTCGTTATTACTGATTACTTCACCAAGTGGCTTGAAGCGTATCCTATTTCTGATCAAGAGGCTGTCACGGCAGCAGAGTTAATAATACAGCATTGTACAAGGGAAGGAAAGGGAAAATTCTTGGGAAGGGCGCAATGTTATTTGTATTTCCAGGTTGGGAATACCTCTTCAGTTACATTCCAGTCAAGGAAGGAATTTTATCTCGGCTGTAATTAAAGAACTCTGCAAACTACTCTGCACAGACAAAACCGAAAATACACATTTACATCCGTAATCAGCGACATGGTACAGAATTTTAATCAAACCATCCTTAATAACCTCTCGCTGGTGGTTTCCAGAAACCAAATGGACTGGGACCAGAAGTTCTCCCTGTTCTTACTGGCCTATGGCAGCGCTGTACGCGAGACTTCCGGTTATTCACCACCTCAGAGATTTTCTTGGTCGTGATCTTCATCTGCCTTGTGATCTCTTGTTTGGTCGCCCTCTTGATGCGCCTTCATCGCCTAAAGAATAATCCAAGATCTGCGGGCACGGTTTGAAATGATGCGCAGTTTTGAAAGAGACCGGATTAACTCGACGACGAAGAAGATGAAGACGAGATATGACACGAAAGCTACATCATCGATTCACCGAAGATGACAACATATGGCTATGGAATCCGATTCGACGGAAAGGGCATTTTCCTAAATTTACAGTCACCTTGGGGTGGTCCTTTCAGTCATGAACACGCTGAACAACGTCGTAGTTCGGATAAGCTTAATGTCGTTCATAACGACAGGCTATCCCCTTACTATGGCCATAGCACACAGTCCCCATAATATACGCATATAATTTGTATGATGTAAATGGTATACTAAGACCATGGTCCTATTTGTATATAAACTTTTAAATTCTTGCACTTAATTATTGTTTAGTATATGAGTTGTTGTATGTTAGTTATTGAAGTTATTGTTCAGTACTGCATTAATTTTCCTTAGTTGTTAGTCTGGCTTCCTGTCCAGGGACTGTACTGCCCGCGACGTGAGGTCCTTGGGAAGGGCGCAATGTTTTTGAGCATATGACGCAATAAATTTTGTACATATGTAAATTATATGTCAAATTGTAGTATTTCTTTATATTACGCAACATGAAAATCTAAACGAGCGAAGCTCTGCCGGAAGAGTAAGAGTACAGGGACAAATCTATTTAACATTAAGTAAATGACTCTCTCGCTAAATTGGCGAAATACCGCCAAGGTGGTGAAGCTTTTGGCGACTAAATTTAGTCGACAATTTTGGCAAGAAATCGCGAAAACTCGCCAAAGTTGGTGACCACTTGGTCCTGTCCCTGTATAACTTAATGGTTACTGTAACTGAATAACCGTAATTGATGCTATATGTAGCTGTAACTGTATCCGGTCCTCATATGCCTTCCAGTAATTTCGAGAAGTTGAAGGTGCTAGAAATCTCTCGCCGGCAAGACCGTGGAGAACATCTGTTTCTAAACAGTAATTGTTTAGGTTAAAATGATTTGCACTTTAAATTTAATTTAATTTTGCACTTCAGTGGCTGAGAATGATGGTTCGGTAAAACCATTGAAACTAGACCTGCGAAAATTTGCAAAAATAACGCTGATTTTTGTTATTTGACTTCTAAATTAACAGTAGTTGTTTAGTTTAGCTCGGAGTGCTGAGATATCTCCGTGTTAGCTTCGCTCTTTATATGCGCTCTACATTGTGTTGTGTTCAACGTTCTTACTAGTTTCAACAGCAGCTTGAAGTATAACTACTGACTGTACTCTGTGATACTGTGAAGAGCTGTACGTGTACTTTTGTGGAAAGTTCCGTAACTGTAAAGTGTTTCTTTTGGTAAAATGAATTTTATCAAGCTATCATCGGTTCTGTGAACATTCAGGATTACGGACCAATAAACACGCAATACATGGAATAACAGTTTTCTCTTCCAAGATTTGCTTTGAAGAAGAACAAACGCAGCATTTGATCAAAATTGTGTCTTTCGGCGAACTTGGTTCTCGTAAGTTCGGCCAGTCGTTGACAGATTTGTCGTTCCATCAATGAGAAAATCCAGACGGACTCTGAACTTCTCTTTCCATGCAGTTATATGAATAGTTAAAACTTTAGTCAAAACATTCTCTGTGTAAAAGAGGAAATGGTATGCGGAGAACATGCGAGAAGCTATAGGCAACAGTCATTTTCTGGTTTCGTGACTGTTAAAAATTTCGTTAAGAATCAATAGTTCAGCAAAATATGTATATAAAATTTTGTAAATATTAGTCATATGTATTCCAGAAATATCAACTTGTTTCCCTCTCCAGCTACATAACAATGCTCATTTGTGGATGCTTAAAGATATATGAATATGCCCATTTGAACATTTAGGAGAGTAGTTAGGGAATGTAAGCATATTTCATCACAAGCCACTTTATTGCTTAGCGGTAAGCAGACTATCACTAAACTGTTTCTCTTCGATCCTCCTGTGGGATACTGTTAAACTGATCGCGTCATTCTGAGCCATGCGTGATGGTTTTCACTTGGCACACTCGCCCTCTAGAGATGGAGCACCTAGTTGACGGAAGACCTCTATCTTAAGACCATTATCTCCCATGCCGGAAATGAGTATTCGGGAACTGTTTTCTATGAACGCCAGCCGGTCCTCGTGTCCACCTATAAGAAGTTTGCATTCCGCCACTAGTTTTATTTTTATTTATTGATTTATTTATTACTATTTCCCTCACACCAACCTGAGGCCATTTTCAAATAGGTCCATGCCCGGCCACACACGGCACTGCTCTCTTAAGTCTGTTGCCATAGGTCACACTATAATTTATTTGAGCTAATAGAGATATCTGGTTCAACCGATGCTGCTCCATGGGGTCTCAAAAACCAGTTTTTTTTTCAATGAAAAATGTGAGCTTCATATAATTGACATATGGAACCGACTCCGTGGCATAAATAAATCGCAGTCTAAACGACCCTTTATGACTAACCTATTCTCCAAACCTTTCTCTGCTTAAGTAAGATTTGAATATTATGTGATGCATCTACACCAATTTCAGAATGTGAGGAAATGATTAATAAAATTGCCCATAAATTGGCATATTACACTGGTGTGCAAAAATTAAGAACGAGACGGTTTTTTCAATATAACTTTGTACAAAAGCTTTCCAAATCAACACATTTAATACCGTAGGATCCCCAATACGTAAGGACAAGAGTAATGTAAGCAACACTTACTAAAAGAGAAATCAGAGGGATAAAAAGAAGCTTTATTGAAAAAGTAGCATGGAGCGCAATGCGACTGAAGGCCGAAACATCCCTGTGATGGGTGTCCAGCAAGAAACATCCGGTCTTTAATAGGGGATATGATCTTCCCTGACTGCTAAGCAGGTTTCACATCATTTGTGCATGCTGGATATGTGGTTGTTAATGAGCTGTTGAGACACTGCTGCTCGTTCCTCTTGTAGCACCAATCGCAGTTTCGGAATCGTTACTGGCGATAAGTTACGTGCTGCCACGGGTCTCCCTAGTAAGTTCCGTACATGCTTGACGGGATTTAGATCCAGAGACCTTGCCGACCAATCCATGTGTTCAATATCTTCACTCTCCAACAGCTCTTCGACAGTAACTGTGCGATGAGGTGGAGCGTTGTCGTCCATGAAGAGGAACTGAGGACCCATAGCCCTTGTGAAAAGACGCATGTAAGGAAGAAGAACCTCGTTACAATAGCAGTCCCAGGTGACGAACCTCCTTGGGAGATATGAAGGTCGGTCCGGCTACCAAGCATTATGTCTGCTCGAACGAGAACTCCGCGACCTCCAAAACAGTCCCTTTTGATGATGTTGAAGGGGTTATTGCGTGTTCCCCGCTCTGTCCAGATGTGTATGTGTCTAGAATCGCAACTCAGACTAAATCTGCTCTCATCTGTAAAGAGTACTCGTCCCCATTCATTGTCTCTCCAATTCCGGTGTTCCCGGCACCACAGAGAACGCCTTCTCCGATGGGCAGGCGTTAGAGGTACACACCGTACAGGGCGTCGTGCAAACAGACCACCACCGTGCAGTCTTCTGGCCACGGTAAAACGCGATATCGGTCGTCCAGTCGCCTGTGTCGTGTGTCTAGCGATTTCTCCCGCTGTCTGCCGCCTGTTTCTTCTGGCCTGTAAGGCAATATACCGGTCATCTGCGGGTGTGGTTCCTCGTGGACGACCACTACTAAACCCCCGGATAGCTGTTCCTGTAGTTTGAAATTGTCTCCAAAGTCGTGAAACGATGCTGTGAGCAATTCCGAACTCTGCAGCCACACTTGTCACACTGCGGCCTTCCTCCAACTTCCCAATGATTCGACCTCGGGTAAAAGCATCCAGATGTCGTCTAACAGATTGATTATTCGCCATTTGTCGCTGAGGCAGCAACTCGGTGTGATTTTAACTGCTATACGGCGTGCAATCTCTTTGCCAGAAATACTGATCTTACACCGACAACATGCTTTATACTACTCAGACACTCCCCCATTACGTCTACCTGCATATCTGCGCATGTGCTACCGTACATCACCTTACTTAATCTCCTGATTGGTCTTTCTGTCCGCTCTGCCTCTTCGTTCAGCTGATATGCTAATTTTTCGACTTCGTCCTTAATTTTTGCACACCAGTGTTTTCTCAAGACTTTATTCATGTATTCAACTGGTTTATGCCTTTAAATCACGGCAGATTATATTTCATATCCAGGCCTGACACATTACAGCAACATACTGAATTGTTCCCCTTTTGTAGTTGATTTATCTAAATAAATGGCTTTCTTAGCCTGCAGATGATCTTCCGTGTGCTTCTGTTCCCCATTTGGTTTTTATGCGTGTATGTGTGTGCGTGAGTGGTGCATAGTAGTTAAAACAGCATAAATGATAACTTTGATGATTTGATCAAGCATTTACGATCTGAGAAAACCGAAACGTACACATTGGAGCTTTTCCTTTACCCACACATTGTTTAAGTGTGCAAGTACTGGAAACATAACTTCTGAATTGGGATATGTAATTAAAATATAACTGATATTTGAAACAATGCATCATGGTATATATCGAATTATTTTACATAATTATATGTTACTAGTAATACTTAGATTATTCTCATTGTTAGTATTTCTGAATATGCAATTAGTAAAAGAGGTATACATCAGTAAAAGCTGTATTTTATTTAAAATTAGGAAAAAAAATCGCTTGGTTTGAAAAATGGCTAATTGGCTTTATATAAATTTTAAAACAGCGTAAATTAGCAAAGTACTCGAATGAGACTTAAAAGTGAATAACACGAAATGGGTCTACGTACGTGAATATAGCGCAGAATTTTAAATCTGAAGATTAACATTTAATCCTGATAGTTAGTTGAAGTGCTTGTAAAGAGTCTCTTTCGCTTGTGACTTGTTTAGGTCAAAACCTTTACTTAAACCTAGTTAACTGCAGTGCTGGGAAGTACCGGTACGAAGCAAACAGCGTTACGGCAAGCAATCGATTAGTTTAGAGAGCTGCCCAAAATTGTGTCAAGGTGAAGATGGGATGGTAAGGTCGATATTCTCGAGTGAGGTGATCGGCAGCACACCCCAGCTGCGATTTCCGAATTCGAAGTCACATTTTCACTTCTTCAAGTACAGATGTGAGAAATTTCGTTACCTAAGAGAGAAAAAGTAAAAATGTTTTCCAGCTTCAAAATTATTACATAACGGTAAATAGCTTAATTATTATTCACTATAATGTTATGTGACTAATTATTTTAAGTAATCAGATATCATTAAATTAATTAATCAAATGTTTTCTAAATTCAAAAAGAAGTTTAATTTGCTCTTAGACAAAGTGTCTTTCGAGCTGCATGTTCAGGAAGGACGTGCTTTTGGACAATGAGAAAATGTAAGGGCTTCGTTATTTACAACAATGCACTATTCGAGAGTTCTCTGCCTGAGCTGAGATACCGTCGTGGAGGAATTTCTAATGAAAATTGCCTCATATTTCACGTTACACATTCTACTTGAGAGGCACGGGGAATCCAGTTGATAACTGGAAGTTTTCCCCACCAAACGCTGATAGTTCGTCTCATATTGCACTCCGCAGTTTTATTGTCTTATGACGCAGATTCTCGGTAATTCATTGATCAGGGCAAAGTCCGCAGGAATACGCCAGGGAAGAGGTGCCTGCATGGAGGACTTTTTAAACGAAAGAACTCGTGTTTACTTTGCGCAAACAAAATGTACACATAGCCAGCTCGTTCATTCTCCTTGAACCGAATTCGGACGAGCTATCAGAATTCAGTGGTCTTAACTACTCTTCTTTTGGAGGATATCAAAAACGCTGTGACACGTTATGCATTATTTGACCTAACAAAGAAAAAATTATGTTTTTATTTCTTGACAGTATGTAATTAAAAACATTCAATTTAAATGTTAACATGTTTCAGGTGTAAAAGTATTTTTCCTGCAAATTCGAAGCGAAAGCTCATTTACAAAATTATTACTTTCAGAGTATCGAAGTATTAAATGCTCTATATTTTTCCTAAATAAAGATTTTATTTAAAGTTTATTTACCTCGGAAAAAAATTAGCTTAATGTATGTAAGAGCTGTCCAATTTAAACATTTGACTATATTGAGGAAAATGTTTTTCTTTTAGGACAAGATTTTATAATTTTACAGTCGAAGACAGAATATATTTTTTAGATGAAGCAAGCATAAGAATAGCATTAGAGAGGTGATTGCTTCATAATCAGCAATGAAGTACCGAAGTACTGAATTAGTAAGTATCACATGGTCTTCGAAAAAAATCTTTATTTGTACCCAAAAGTCTAATTCTAAGGTGCGATAATAAGGTTTCCAAGTATCGCTCGCATTACAGTTCTCTGGTTTGGATGTATTTCTTCGACAGTTATAAGGTATTTCTCCCGTCTTCTTGGCATGCCTTCGTGGTGTAATGGTCAGCACACTCGACACGTATTCGAGAGATCCCACGTTCGAGTCCCGGCGAGGGCATTGCTCATTTTTCACGTCTCCTGCATCAAAATAACGTAATGACTATATTTTATATTGTCGTACGAAACAGTAGTTAGTTGACTAAGCCATTAAGGCAAATTATGAGAGGGTTGTCGGCATAAGGGAAGGAATGCTGGCATGGAGAACTCACTGAAGGAACATGGCTTCTACTTATTTTCCCTATGATGAAATCAATAAAAGTACCCAAGCAGTCAGTCCGTTACCCGAAATTTGAATTCTAGTCGAACTACCAGTATTCAGCGGTCTCACCCTTTGCACCGCCATTGATGGGCTTACTATATAAAGGCTTTCCCATCTTAAAAGTCCATATCTTTTAAAACTCTTTCGGTCTGAGGTCATTACGGTGAAGTCTATTTATTCAAATGGACTGTTAGCGATTAGCATTTCGTCTGAAAAATTGGTTTTTTGTATGCATTATTTAATTAACTCATTTATTCAAAGGAAGAGGACCTATAACTTGTTAAAAAAGTCTTGACGTATTCCTGATTTCTAGAATTATAATAGACGTAGGCATGAATTCCATACAAAGACTAGAAAAGCGTATTTAAAGGGACTTATTGATACTTTAATAAATTAAAAAATGGCTGATAGTTTCACCTTCCGACATGAAAATACTCGTATGCATGAACATTCTTAAACTGTTACCAAACAGTAGCCGAACGTTTAAGACCGCTGAATGCTGGTAATTCGACCCGGGTTCGAACTCAGGCAAGCAAGCGGCTTGCGAGTTGTTTTTCGTGGTTTTCTCGTGCTTAACATAAATTCGTTCTACTTATCCTTGGAAATTATGTTAATATGGGCTGAAATGGATCGAGAAAGATAGCATCGAGTTAGAAAATTGAAAAATTCGCTTAAACCAAATACAACTGTGAATATTTTTGTTCGGTAAGCAGCACAGCAGTATTCTTAATAGAGAATAAATGTGAATTCAAGAAGCAGTTTGTTGAGTACAAAGTAATTGCAGATGCAAGATTTTAAGTTAGAAGTAAATGAAAATCTTCATTTATTTTCTGAAATTTAAGAAACCAGACGTGATTTAGGAACGTTTTATTCGTACGCATACTGAAACGTATTCCCTTGTCTAATTAGAAGGAACGTAAAACCTGGGCCTCGGTTGGATATAGATCCTAAGAACCTCCATCTCAGGAGATAGGCGATAAGCTACCGGCTTATCTATCCTGCGTCAATAACCATCACTGAATAATTTTCTTTCAGTCAGGAGGCAGGATACTTTTACTTGATTAATCTATCCCAATATGTTATGACACAGTGTTTTAATCCCCGTCTGTCATCTTTTCATTTGAAGCGGGACAGATCCCGGGCAGGTGATTTGACGTTTGAGGGTGCAGAGGATCCCTATTTCTCTAAGAGTTAATCTTTATTTGGGAGCCATTGTAAATAATTTTTCTTTTTCCCAGCAGCGCGGTGGTCGATTACTCGGGCATTAGCCTAATTATAAAAAACTGTACTTCATTTAGAGATCGAACCTGAATCCTTTTGTCTGTAGACAAGTTCTTTTTCCAGCTTAGATATTCCTAGTTGTGGTCCAGTCATGTTTGATGAGACCAGGTTTACTTCTCGTAATAACATTCTATGTTGTTAAAAAAGAGATCACTTATCTGAAAAACCTTCGTTATAATTACTGGTTTTTAATCAGATGAAACTGTTTTATTATTTCTAGTAAAGCAGATACTATGCAGTGGTGAATAAAAAATGGAGACATTCATAGGTTGTAGAGCCTTTAGGGTTTTCTTTAATGCTGGAGACGTGAAAAAGGAGCAATGCCTTCGCCGGGAGTCGAACCTTAGTCCTCTCGTATACGCGGCGAGTGCGCTAAGGTTGCACCACGAAGGTATGCAGAAAGGAGGGAGAAAATATATTACATACTTCCCCTTTTAAATGGGGCTGTGATTAGGGGACCCAATCACCAAATCCTGGAGGTGAAGAATCATCAACAACTTTTAGTTCAGGAGCCATTGTAGAGACATTAGGGTTTTTTAATACTGGAGAAGTGAAAAATAAGCAATGCCCATGCTCTCACCGGGACTCGAATACGCGTCAAGTGTGCTACCGTAGCACCACAAAGGCACACAGGAAGAAGGAAAAAAAATACCTTATGAGGTCAGTAAAAGAAATTTACGGATCTTATAAAAAAAGGATTGAAAATATTTCGATTCTTACTTCTTTCGATCCACATCCATTTCAAAAACTAAACCTTTAACTGGAAGTATTGTAAACTATATTCTACGAATCTTAGACAAGGTATAGAAGTACTTCAAAAGCAAATTTTAAAGAGAATTCAGGGATCTCGTGATAAGTGAATTTTAGTGGAAAAAGACGACATATGCACTTCAGTTTCCCCGTACGTACTGCACGGATCTCTTTTCGAAGATCGAAGGAATAATGAGTCACCACAACGGACCAGGTGACTGAAATCGATTCGAGAGCTAACAGTAACACGATACTCGCAATCACTGTACACTAGACCTACTTGCATGTACTCATTTCTATCGACTCAAGCTTCAGCGAAACTTGGAATGTTAAGCTCCATGGAGATCGTCTCACGAAGCTGCACTAAAACTGGTACGTGGATTTAAAATATCTCAGATAAAGCTTCGTCAGTTTTCGATCAGTTCTAGATTCCAGGCCTATTTATAAGAGTTAAACACTCGTGTTGAGTCAATCTGGTGTTCCAAAAGTTTGGAATGCAGAACATGGGAAAAGCTTCAAAACGTTAAGATTTTGAAAAACTGGTTATAATTGAAGAATTTTAAAATCAGAGGAATTTACCTGTCTAACAGATAATCAAATAAAAATACCAAATAATAATAATACTTTAATAATTTCACTTTAATAATTAATTAAAGTGTATTGGCGTTAAAGATAACTTTCTAACAAATACTAACGCGTAGCGACTACGCAACTATATAGTTATATTATAAGGTATTTCTCCCATATTCTTAGCATGCCTTCGTGGTGCAGTGGTCAGCCCACTCGACGCGTATTCGAGAGGTCCGTGGTTCCAGTACCGGCGACACCATTTCTCATTTTTCAAGTCTCTTGCTTCGAAATAATCCTAACGTCTCTACAGTGGCGCCCGAGCTAGAAAAGGTGGTGGATGATGATTCTCCACCACCAGGCTACTGGGTCCTCTAATTTCCATTCGCCCTTTATAAAGGGAAGTATATAAGGTATTTCTTCCGCCTCCTTAGCATGACTTCGTGGTGTAGCGGTCAGCATGATCGGCGCGTATTCGAAAGGTCCTTGGTTCCAGTCCCGGCGAAGTCATTACTCATTTTTCATCTCTCCTGCTTTCAAAAAATACCTAATGTCTTTACAGTGGCGAACGAACTAGAAAAGGCGGTGAATGATGATTCTTCAGCACCAGGATTTGGCGATTGGGTCCCCTAAAACCCCAGTCGACCTTTAAAAGGGGGAGTATATAAGTTATTTCTCCCACCTTCTTAGCATGCGTTCGTGGTGTGGTAGTCAGCACGCTCGGCGCGTATTCGAGAAGTTCGTGGTTCGAGTCCCGGCGAGGGGCATTGCTCATTGTTCACATCTCCTGCTTCAGAATAACCTAATGTCTAGTAGTAACAACACAGTAACAGTCTTTTATTTTAATGTAAATGTTATTTAATAAGAGCAAAGCAGGCAAAAGCTATATACTGTATATGTAAATTAAAAACTATGTAAATATAAATTATACTTTAAATTAGCAACAGCCCTTTAATTCCACGCTTTAGTTTGGGTATTTTCTCTCTATATTCTAAAAACTGTAATAAGTTTTCCCAAACTTAGTCACTTACATTTGTAATGATCCGCAATGCCTCTCTTGGCCAATCACTGTTACACTCTTTATCATTTATAGGCCCTGCTAAAGTGCATATTCACTTTTTCTACTTTCTCTTGCCCCTACCGGTCTACCTATCGGTCTCGTCGATCTGCTGCTTTCATTTATTGTTTAAAGATGTGATAAGCATATATAAAATTGTGGGTCTCTTATAACACCCACAGTGTTGTGTAAACCAAGAAAAGATGTCTTAAGATATGTCCAAGACATTATTTGCCAAAAGAAAAAGAATAAAGTGATGACAGAAATGTCAAGCTAGATGCGCTTTCCAAAGTTCTGGTTATCTAATACGCAACCTGTATCTACACTACGAAAAAAAAAAGAGTGGGACAGTTCTATATCTCCCGTTCTATTGGCTCCATTAACGAAATTCAACTTGCGTTTTTCATGTCTCGAAATCGCGACTTAGGATATGTATTAGATTTATATGTAGCATTGTTCTAATACAGGTATTTTACACAAAATCGTACTTTTTCTGAAATGACATGCCAATTTTTTTTAAATATCTCGATTCTACGACTCAAATTGTGCCAAACTGCCAAGTTTTGTAAAAATAGCACGAGTAGTTTTTAAAAAATTAGCTCTCGAAATTTTATCTGCTCAATGCTAATTTAATTTCGTATATATTTGTTAATACTTCTTTTTTTATTAAACTTCTTTGGTTCTCTCTTTCACATTTCGAAATTTAGGTTCATTCCAAATAAAATTCGCCTATCTTTAATTTGGATTATAACCTATAAAAATTTTAACATCATCTTAAAGTAGACGTAATTCTAGACACACCTGTAAAAACTTAAAAATTTTTATTCAAAATTTTCTAAGATACAGAGGCTGTTCGCATATTTTTTAGACGCTGTATATTGTATTCACAAAACTAAATTACATAAAATTCTTGCGTTTTAAATGTACTATTTGACATCCCTTATTCTGAACTATCTTTTGACACCGCAATTTCCAGGATAATAATGCCTTTTGAAGTGTCAGAACAGGTATTCTATCCCATTCTTCCCGAACAGCTTTCCAGAGTCCTGTTGGAGTTTTGGGACAGCGTTTGGATAATGCAGTTTTTAATAGTCCGAAAGCACAAAAATCCATAGGTGACACATTGGGAGATTTAGTAGGGATATCAGTGAAAAGTATGGCCTTGATACTAGTTTTTTGTTCCATTTCGCTTAGGAAATTTACAGTGGATTTTGATGTGTGACTGCTAGCTTTGTCCTGATGGAGTCTCACAGATGGATGGCACTGTGGGTAAAGCGATGGTATTTCATTCAGAAAAATTGGCGATAAAATATGTTTCTGATAGTATTTGGAGTTAATCTTGACATTTTTTTTGCACTCTCTTTATTTTTAACTTGCTACTATAAGAAAAACCAGCAACAATCATGAATCCCTTAGATAAACTTTCTTTCGATTCTTTGAACCATGTACTTAAATTTTTTCTCCCCTTTTATGATAACAAATGGCTCATTTTTTGTTACAATTATTTAAATACACCCATGCTTCATCTATTGTGACAATTACTTTCCATTTTTCTTTGGATAAGTGTTTCTCATATAGAATTCTGTAGCGTGTCCTGCGTTGAGCGATATGCTTTGGAAGAAGACGATGCACATTGCGTTTTTCTCTTTCTTAAGATTTAGATCAACGTTTATCATTTTGTTTACAGTGGATACCGAGCATTTTAATGATTTTTCAACTGTCCTTTGATTAGGAGGATTTTTCTTTTAACATTAAACAACGTATCTTTGCAATAGTTGAAGATGTCCGTTTATTCCTTGGATACTTGTTTGGAATTTTTGTCCCACTTGAGGCTCCTATTTGACGTTTTTGCCCTTTCTTCTTGATGATATTACCTATCGACGCTTTAGATATCCCAAAACCATGACTCTCACATCGCTTTTGGATAACGGAGTATGCATATTTCTCTTCGGAAAGAGCGTAAATGTAGCCTTCGAACCACTGCTTTGTGAAATTCACCATTTTGAATGAAAGCAAAACTTTCAAGGCACAGACGATAATTTTGACTTTTAAAAACATAGTACAATTGCAATTACTTCTTTTGCAGCAAACGATATTTTATTACCGCTTACCAAAATCGTCTAAAAAATGTTCGAACAGCCTCTGTATACCTGAATTTATATATTGACGCGTTTTGAAATTTGGCATATTTGTTATAAGCGATTATAATGTCAAATGTGGTTTACGCACTTTGTCAAAATTATTTGAAAGTATGATACACTCATATCCAAAAATTAAGGATAATTCGGAGTCACGCGGAATTCGAACTCTAAAACAAATATATCACCTGTAAAATCACTACACACATCTTCAAGAATCATATGCAAATTTCACGAAGTAACCCGATGGCACCGATGGTACGTCACAATGACGAGAGTGTAAGAGAGTGATATATAAGGAATACAGGCAAAGAAGTAAAATTTTTCGCAGGCGCTTATAAGCATTTCAGTGCAATAACCGAATAGTTATGACACAAAGGACGCATTTGGATGATTTTTTACGTGGTAGAATTATCGGCCGTCTGGAATGTGGGCGTCCCCAACTGGAAGTATCAGACGAACTTGAATTGCGCAGAGTGGCTTAGGCAACAATTCCAAGATGATGGTAATGTGAGTAGACGTTACAGTACAGGTCGCCCCAGAGTTACAACGCCGAATGAGGTCCGGTATTTGGCAGTTACTGCCAAAAGAAGCAGGCGGAGCAAAGCCTCAGACCTGTCTCGTCAGCTCTCTTCAGCCACTGGTGCGACAATTTCAAGGCAGACCGTGTACAGACGCTTAGGGCAGATTGGTCTATATGCTCGTAGACCTGTCAGATGCGTTCCACTTACTGCAACTCACTGTCGCCTGCGGTTAGCCTGGAGTAGAGAGCATGCATTGTGGACACCGCAACAGTGGGCTTGTGTGATGTTTTCCGACGAGTCCAGGTTTAGCTTGCAGTCTGATTCTCGCCGGACTTTCATATGGAGAGCTCCAGGTACCCGTTACCACCAAGAAAACATCATTGAACGACACCGTTACGGTGGTGCAGGAGTGCTCGTTTGGGGTGGAAATATTCTGGGTTCCAGAACTGACCTGCATGTTCAAATTGGAACCATGACAAGCCAAATCTATCGGGACGTCATTCTGGAACAACATGTACGTTTGTTTCGGGGCGCCATGGGCGCACAATTTGTGTTTATGGATGACAACGCCCGTCCTCACCGTGCAAACATCGTAAGCGAATGCCTTCAGTCGGAGGATATCACCCGTATGGACTGGCCAGCATTCTCACCGGACTTGAATCCAGTAGAGCACGTTGCAGCCCGTCACGAGTTCCAGCCCGTCAACCTCCTCCTACAAGTCTACCGGAACTTTGGAGAGCATTGCGTTTTGAGTGGTGTAACATCCCCCAAGATCAGATCGATAATTTGATACTCAGCATGCCTAGGCGTTATACGGACTGTATTGCATCTTCTGGGAGACATACAATGTATTAACAATCATACCAACCATGTAATATTGGTTTTTTGTAAATAGGTTTTTTTGTAATTTGCTCCAGGGAGAAAAAATCGCTAATTTTTTTAATAATATCAAACATATAGCATCTTTTTTTGCTCTTTACCTTTTGTTTAATAAAAAAGCTTTACAAATAAGTCAAATTTGTTTTGCTTGTAACTCTTCCTTTGCCTGATTTTGCATTATCCTTAATTTATGGACATGAGTGTAGATGAACTTTTTTTTTGTGTTCGTCTGCAATGAAGAAGAGGAAAGGAAAATAGGTTGCTATAAATTAAGAAGTTCGCCAAGTGAATTATTCTTGGCGCAAACTTAAAAAAATACGCCAAGATAAATTTTTGAGTTTCGCCGTACATTTTGCACCAAATTTTACAAAATTTAATATTTAGGCATAATTTGAGACGTAGAATCGAAATATGGAGAAAAATTGGCATGTTATTTCAGAAAAAGACCCATTTTGTGTCAAAATGCGTGTGTTAAAACAATGCTATATAGAAATCTAATATGTAGCCTAAGTCGCGCTTTCGAGACATGGAGAACGCAATTTGAATTCCGTCAATCGTCCCAGTAGAACGGGAGAAATAGAACTGTTTTTTTTTCTCCCCCTCGCAGTGGATTGCAAAATTATGGCTTACTCCATAAAACATCCATTTTATTTTATTCTACATTTTAATCAGTTAACTAATCTAGAATTTTTTGGCCTCATGCAATGATTTTGCTGTGATATTTCTGTGCCCTGGCAGAAATTGCGAAAAAATATTAAACTGAGTTTGGATACTTCAATTACTTTTCATAATTTTTCACAGTAAAGCAATTTAATAAATTTAAGGTAATTACTAGATCGGGAGATATAAAAACTTTTTTTTACGCAGTGTACATAAAATATAATAATCCATATTATAGTTATTAGTTTGTCACGCTGTCTTTAGAAAAGCAAGGCAAATAGTGCAAAATACTAAAAATGTCTTAAAAAAGCAGAAGAAAAACAGGGACGATCTTAAAAGTCTAAAGATGATGAATAGTAACAAAACAATATAAAGATTTTCAGTGAAAGAAAAGGTATGATAAACTGAGTAATTGCGTTAAAATGAGCAGCTAAGGGTGATTAATTAAAAAAAAGACATTCCAGTAAACCTTAATAAAACTGAAAAGGAAATTAAAAATATCACTTGGTTTCGTCTTCAAGAAACAAGAAAAGAAGAAACAATTAAAAAAAATTCAAGGAAAATGAATTAACATTGGCTACCCTTCAGGTCTACTCTTCTGTAGGAAAATTTCCGTTTTTCAGTTTAATTTTGGTAGCATTGTTTTCCTTGCATATTGATCTAATGACATTTTTGTGGGACTTTCTCTCCTATTTATTTATCTTATAAGCTATTTTTCGCGCTTTCTTAGCATGTTTTCGTGGTGTAGTGGTCACCACACTCGGCGCGTATTCGAGAGGTCAGTGGTTCGAGTTCCGGCGAGGGCATCGCTCACATTTTATCTCTCCTGCTTTCAAAAATACCTAATGCCCCTACAATAGTGCCATAACTAAAAGGTAGCGAATGATGATTCTTCACCACCAGAATTTGGCGAATGGGTCCCCTAAACACCTGTCACTCTTTCAAAGGGGGAGTGTATAAGGTATTTTTCTCGTCTTCTTGGCATGCCTTCGTGGTGTAGTGGTCATCACGCTCGACGCGTATTCGAGAGGTCCATGGTTCGAGTTCCGGCGAGGACATTGCTAATTTTTCACCTCTCCTGCTTTTAAATAACCTAATGTCTCTACAGTGGCACCCGAACCAAAAAAGGTGGAAAGGTGGTGGATGATGATTTTCCACCACCAGGATTTGACGATTGGGCCCCTTAATCCCCAGTCACCCTTTAAAAGGGGAAGTATATAAGGTATTTCTCCCGCCTTCTTGGCATGCCTTCGTGATGTAGTGATCGGCACGCTCGGCGCATATTCGAGAGATCCGTGGTTCGAGTCCCAACGAGGGCATTGCTCGTTTTTTGTCTCCTCTGCTTTCAAAAATATACTTTATACCTCTACAATCTTAAAACAATTACTATACCTTTTAGCCAAAAAAAATTTACTTTACTTAATAATCTAAAATTGGGTTTATTTGTCTTCTTTTCCTCCTTTCAGAAAACTTTGAAGATTAACTATTATAACGTGGGTAATTGTTCGTAATTTCATAGTATATGTATGTTTTTGTTACATATATTCATCTTACTAATTACGTTTTTGTTACTGTCATACATTATTTGCTGATTATCGTTTATTATACTGCAACAAATTATCTAGACTACATTCTTAAAAGCGTCTTCCCAAAATTTACTGATACAACGTAAGTTGAGTCTAAATGACAGTTAATTTAATTAGACATTTTTGGCAGCGTAATAAATTACAATGTAGCCTTCCACAGCTATATTCAGGTTTTCATGCCTTGAAATCGCCCCACCACTCTGGAATGATTCGCGGCTGTTAGCCACGTCGGTAACGCACGCACAGTCTTCACCTACATCGAAAGGACACACAATCTTCACCTCCATTTATTGGATTCTACTGTAGTATTATATAACTTACCTTATTCGGCTCAGAGGAGCCGCAAAGGAAGAACGCAGATTTCCAAAATTAGTAAAAGTATTTCCTAAGAGAAAAAGATTACCATTTTCCTTAAGAAGAAAAACAAAACCAAGGGGTCAGTTTTTGTCAGCCAGAATCGTACGTGATGTGAAATTATCACTGTTTATTGGTTTTATCTTTTCAGTCACTTGCAAGTTTTTAGATAAATGCAATGAAGGTGTAGACTTGTTTCCTATTAGCGAATGTTTTAGCTAATAGTAATGAGAAAAATTTACTAAAATTCCATTTAAATTGAACCCTTAAGGAAACAGTAATAATATTAGGTCATTGGCTATCACATTAGTATTTAGCTTTTACTTAATTCTTTTCTTTGAATCATTTTATGATGAAAAAGAAATATTGACTGTAAGTACTTTTAAGGAAAAGTGAAAACAATCCGATACCACCAGCTCTTTCAACCGACAGTGGAACCAGCATGTAACTATCAATAACCTTCGTTTTAAGCACACTTTACAACTTCTTAAAACTATTTTAAAGTTTCTAACCTGACGTGTGAGTGTAGCTTATTGTCATAATCACAATCCGTTTGTAGTAAATTTAGGAATTTGAAGTTGTTCAAAAAAAAACAGCTATAAATATGTTGCTCAATCGCCGTAGAAGTTTTAATGAATTTAATAATTTTTCATAAATTTTAATAAGTAGTAGTTCTAAGTATTTATAACTATCATCGTATTGCAATAACTGCTGACATTGACAATAATTGCTGACATAACAATTTCATAAGTAATAATTTTTCGATAAAGTTTCTTGTCCAGTCGCCTATAAAAGTTTCATACGTAATTCTTCCTCATTGAATGATTTAAATCGAAAGTAACTAAAAATGTAAGGAAGCTAAAATACTAATAGTAATTGAAAAAGAGGCTTTCTTAAATATCGTATCCATATTTTTCTAAATGAAGAGCAAAACTTCACGTGGGCGTGTTGTTGAAACTGGCCCAAAAAGATTTGAAGTTGAGAAAAGTATCAAACTTAAAAGTAAATAGATATTATTTTTCAAATGCCGTATTAGTATTAATATTTTTAAAACATTTATCACCTTAGTAAATTAATAAAATTCCCATTTCAGAAGACTATTATTACGCATTAAATTCTGAATTACTAGTTGAATTTTAGAGAATCCTATTTCGATGTATATAATTCAAGAGTTATCTCCAGAATAGACATCCAATTTCTACCCATTCAGGAAACATTAAAAAATTTAGAAAGGTATAACAATTCCAGTATTTTTTAATGCTTTTTAGTGTATATAAATGCACAAATTGCAACAGTAAAGGAAAGTTTTTGTAATGAACTTCTAAAACATCATCGCAGTATTTTTTATAAATGAAGAAAAAATCAGAAAATAAGTTTTTAAGGCAATGTTTTATATTAAAAACTAAATGTATGTTGGGAAAATACTAATAATTACTGTTAAGGTGTGTAATAAATAGAATTAAGATTTACATTTGTATGCTTTAAATTTTCCAAAAAAGATAACTAAAAGGATACAATTTACTTTGAAAGTTTAATCTTAAACCTATATCGTGCAATTCTAAAAGACTAGTCGAGAAATAATAGCTCATAAAAATTTTGGCCATCAGCTGCTGCACGGAAAAACTAATTTGTATTCCTGTACGGCAGTTAGTGACATAACTAACTCGGCAGTTGATTGTCTAACTAGAACTGTGGTTAACTGTCATCTTGTGCGCATATTATATGAAACAAATTTTTTAAAATCAAATTTATTTAAATACAACTTAAAATCTAACAAGATATTATTTAAAAATAGCTCTAAAATGTAACCTTACTGCACAAATTTGTTGTAGTCACATATTGAAGTAATCCGAAGTTTCTTGCGCTTGAGTAATTGAATCTTTTAGAGTATATATGCGGAAGATACCCCACATTCTAACCTAAAATGCGGCTATTAAACCAAGAAAAAATTGGCTGACATTAAATACTAAAAACTAAATTTATTTACCAAAAACTAAAAACTACTTAAAAAACTAAGTTTCAGCTTAAATATTTCTTTGGCACATTTTCCCTCAGTGAAGAAAGTCTTGCTCAATGTTCCTTTTATATCGCTTTAAACTCTTACATAAACCCAGTTTTGAACAGCTTCGAAAGGAATTTCTCTGGCATTAAAGTTTTACTTCAAGAAATGCGTTGCGTACGACATAAACTTGCGTTAGAAAATTTCCCGAAATATCCGAATGTAACATTAATCCTTACGTAAAAACATTCGCATTTTTTGGTCGTAAAAGAGAAGTGGTTGCAATGATATATGATTGGTACACATGAAGTGCATCAAATATTTATCCCAATATCGCTAAAACGTGTTTGGTTCCAGCGGTTCAAGGCTTTGAGCTTTCTTAGATGTTGAAATATAATATTCTGTACTGTTAAATCTTATTATTTCGATAAAACATTCTGTGATATAATGATGTATCTTTGGGTCAAAGCATAGCTAAATTACTGTCATGAAAGGGCAATTTTTGAAACGTGCTTATTACACTGTTTTCTCGCTGAAGGACTCATTTTTGTATTGGAGAAAATGGCCTCTCTGAATTTTTTCTTTGCTATCATTAAATTCTCTTGTTACTTCCAACAAAAGTATAACTTACTGTGGAAGCTCAGTAATAATATCAAGTATCTTTTGAACACAAATGAAGTTTTTTTTATTTAAGATTACATAAAATCCATAAGAGATTGAAATATAGGAATATATTTCTCATTTTCGATCAAATATAGCTTTTTCCTTTCAGATTGTAGATTTCTCTTTTGGCACCCATTAGCTATACAAGTGTATCTTCCAGTCTGCTGCCTTACAGTTTTGTAAAAAATATCCATGTCAGGCACATTAGAAGTAGTATCTCAGTCCTCGTATTTGTTTCAGAAATGTTAGTTCAGTAAAATATTTTGTTTTGTACTTCATAAAGGGAGAAAAATATTTTTTTCATTCTTCCATTTTGGTTCACCTATGAGATATTTTGATTTTAATGTTATGAATCAAAATGAAAAACGAGAGTATATTCTAAGGGAAGAAGCTATAATAAATCCACCTGAATACATTAATTTTTATTTTACTGAAAGGAGAATAAGTTTTGCGTGTCATTAATAAGATCAAAATCAAAATGATAGACTATTTCAAAAGAAGTTTTCAAACATACAACATGAGCAAAAAAAGCTTAGAATGATCTGACCTTAGGAAAGCGATAACACATAAGCAAAAAATTATCAGGATAATGCACGTCTCCTTTAAATTTTATAAAACATATGATATGACATTACAAATGCGAAAACGCAATGAAACGTATAGAGCACTGTAACAGGTCTCGGAGCTATAAGAAAAACTGGCTATGTCTTCTAAGGGATTGAGTATTTTCTATTTTTCGCAAACATCTTTTAACTCCCATTATCGTTCTTCTTTAATAAAAAAGGGAAAATTCATAACATTCACATCTTAAGGGGTACAGTCCTTCAAAAAAGTAATACGTAACGCCTTTGTGTCTTTGGCAATAAGCATTTCATTCATTTTTGCTATATGTAAGTAAGGTTAATTGAATATGATAATCAAATTACTTATTTTACACTTGTTCTCAACTCTATATTTGTAGTTAGGTTGCTATAAAATATTTCTCACAGCTTGTCTTAATGCATTTTTGGTTTATAAAATAAATGATAATTTCACTTCTTAAACTGTATAACTGTAGCTGGTTCTGTAATTACAACAAAATAATAGCTTTATATTCTTTGTTCTCTTACTCAGTCTTCCGTTCTGATGAACTTAAGATTTGCTTTTCTTACTCGACGAATGATGTTCAACGCCTTTCATCAGAATATGTTGTATTCTTGTTTCTTCTCTTTCTTTTAAATTTAGAATTCTTACAACACTGTACCACATTTTCTACCAAGTGCCCAGCCTCAGCTTTTCGCATGGTAGACTGAAGCCCATAAATACAAGTGACTTCAGTATTATTAGGTATGCACTTTTTTCGACTTACAATCAGTCTCTCGAACAGGAAGCGCCACAATATTACAATATTACTTTTATTTTAAGTACTAATTATCCGCATCTCTTACTCTTTGATCGACACTGTAATTTTTTTTATCACCTGCCGCTGCGTCTGACAAAGACACAAGTCCTGTGAAGCACGGGTGTCACAGTACACGTGCATGGACTTCAGAAGTCATTAGCTTCATGCTGAAATTGTTCTGTTTATACTTTTACTGCCAAAAGTTTTTCTCCAATCCCTTTTGATTGACAAATATTTTTCTGTCTCTTTTTTTTACTTGTACGTTGAGCATGTGAGATTAATGCTACATAAATGTAGTTTTACTTTTCTAAAAGTGCTTTGAGACAGTATCAAGTAACCTAAAATATCATCTTGATATTCTGCTTTTAAACATAGAAAATAATTGTCATAATTTCGGCAGTGCATGTCTAGAAGATTATTGTGGATAAGATTCAGTTCAAAATTCTATTATATTTACAAGAGTCTTTCAATTTATAATTTATTTATTTATTTTACCATAATTATTAAGCCTTTCAATTTTTAACCACTATTTTTTATCATCAGGAGTAAAAAACTGCTGAGTGATCAGAACATTTTTCTTTAACAAAATCAAAGTCCCCACCTTTTTTTTAGGTAAATTGAAAATATTTTAAATAAATTTTAAATTTCGCTTACTAAATTATTTGTTAAAATATCTATAAATAACAAACCATATGTAACAAAGGAAAAAATTCAAATTTATATAAATTTCCTATTAAAATCTAAAGTTTGATATCTACTAGGACATTTTGGTTAGTTACACCTTATTATTCATATATATTGATAGCTAAATATTAAATTTTCGGACTGGCATTTGTAAGGATTTTAAGTTCTAACGTTTATTTTATTTTAAAACTTTGCTATTTTCTCTTATTTTCCGTTTCCGGCAAGAATAAGCGCCAAAGAGAACTGGTTATGTAAAGGAGGTTACACACTGTATAAGTATTTAAGACATGGCTTTTAGCCAAAAGAGAGAGAGACTTCTCGCTACTGTACCACGCGCGTGTTTTTCATGTCTGTCTTTAAGACCAAAACTTAGTTCTTGCTGATAATTGAAGACGTATTGTAGTTTTTGCATTCCGCTTATTACATACGTAGTGTTAAAAGGCCAATCTTTGCTTTACTACTATCGGTAAAGCATCTAAGTTTAGTTCTTATCTAGTTAAGTTAGTTTAATTCTCATTTTCTAAGTTTTAGGGAAAAGAAGTCCTGACACATTTATTAAAATAATTCTAACATGTTTAACTTATTTTAATTTAAATCAAAACTCAACAAATTATAAAAACTTTCCAAGTTGTTGAACAAAATTTTCTAAGTGCCACAAAATTTGAAAATAAATACTGATAATTACTGATAAATACTAATAATACTAATAAATACTGATTCTCTTTCTCTTATTTTTTAAAATTTTCCTGCCAGCGTAAATAAAAACACACTTTACTGTGGGAATAATTGTAAATTTCTTCATTTTCTACTACAGCTTGATATTTGATTGCGTTTAAATTATGATAAATTTGTAAACTTAGAGAGAAATTATTGGAAATTAACTTCATCACGGACTGTGGATGCTCATTAGTCCATCGGATTCCTTTCTTATAATTGGATGCTTTCTTTCTTCTTCGAAATAAAAGCTGTTCATATATAAACGTATTCCCAAACAAAGCGATTACTTTTAGCGAAAAAAAATTATAACTGTGTCTGTTTGTTTTTTGACCAGTACGAATAAAAGTTAATTAAAATCTGTATCTTCAAATCTTTGAATAAGGTTTATATTACTTTAAATTAATTAGCTCCATTTACAGATTTTTTTGGTGCTTTATTTATATTCGTTTTCAATGGAAAGGAAAATAATGTAAACTCTGACTTAACTAAGCAAAATCTTGAATTTTAGTTTAATATTATGTGTTCGTTAATTCCTGCTACGCGTTAAGATCTTTACCATACGTGTATCATGGACAAGTAATTTTGAACATGCGTAAACGGTTTTTACAAATGGAACATGGTCAGGTGGGTTTGTAAATAAATGGGACTTCCAAGTTTACAATGCCATGTGAATGCAGACACGTTAGAAAAAGCATACTGATTAGATTAATGATCTTGGCCCATGTGTTTTTAGATACTTAGTCGTATATAGTTTCGTTAATGGGTGTTAAGTCGTGTACTTTTAGATACTCAGTTGCATATGATTTCATTAGTAAGTATTAATCCATGTCTTTTTAAATAATCAATCGTGCATAATTTCATTAGTAGATGTTGAGTTATACCATTTTAGAAACTCATTCGTACCTCGGCTATTACTTAAAGAATATATCAAAGCTTAAAATACCATCTTGTCACCAAAATGCTCAAAAAGGAAGTTTCCTGCTCAGCATCAAAGACTGGGTTGTTAAAAATTTTACTGTTATTATTTAGAAAGAGTAATTCCTGCGAAGTTCAAGTGAAAAGGTTTCATACGAAAATTTACTGTGCGTACATAGTTTTCATTTAAAATTTCTTACTCTATGGCATAGTGTTTTAATATGAACAAAATTTGGTTGGAAGCAATTTATCTTCAATGACATAAGGCTGCTGTGGTCAAAATGTCTTTTAATATATTAATGCAGAAATTAGATGATCAAGTTCATAAAAAATATTAAGTAGACACAATTATTTAGAAGGAAAAGTACGGAATGATTAATTTAGCGAAACAAAATCCATGATAGCTTTGAGTTTTGAACAGAAATATTTAGTTACTTTCATTATATATTCTAAATCTAACATATAAATAATCATTGTGGTAATTTGGTTTCCCTGAAAGCCTAGATCTGTTCAAAAAACATTCCACCCCCCATAAATATCACATTATTGCACATAAAATAAAAGATTTTTTTTCAGTTTTCTGTCTTTTTCCGCTATCTCTGTCTCCGTCCCAAAGTGTGTAAAAATCCATTAAATAGCTGACGCAACTTGTGCACTGAAGGGGGTTAATATTCTTAGCAATCTTTTACAGAGACGTTTCAAAGGAAGACCATTTTCTAGCACTGAGATTTTGCATTACCATCACGTTCCCATCGTTCCTGACTCAAAGCAGCCATTGCAAACTTTGTTAAGCATTAAGAAGTTTTGAGAGAATACCAAGCAGGAGGTAATGGAGGACTACGTCATCACTTGAGACATCATCAGTAACATTTACTGGAGGTGGCTCAACGAATGAATACATTCCACAGACAAACAGAGAAACTGAAAATTGAAATTTAGCTTAAACTGCGTAACACGCATACACAAACACAATGATTCGTCTCAATGGAGTCATAAATTGTTTCCAATTCTAATCCAGTATAGTTATAGAAATTGCCAATGGGGGGAGGTATGGATTATTGCCAAATATAATTAAACTGTAATTTAAGCAAATGAAGTAAATATAAGTAACATTTTCGAAAGCGTAAAAAGGATATGTATACTAGCATATGAATGTGAAATAAGAAATAAGATCAAATTAAGCAAAATGTAATTCTTACGAAAATGATTAAAAATATTCACAGTAATTCTGTATACCAAAAGTTTAAAGATATGCAAAACGCTTAGGGTAACTAAGCTTACAGGTGGAAATGAAACGATGGTAGATGAAACGATAACGATATGAAACAAAGGAACGTATGAAAGGTTTAGTTTTACCTTAACAGAAATTACGCAATTGGACAAAATTACATATTACACAAAAAGAATGTTAACAAATTTGTTTTATTATAGGAGTAGAAACTAGCCAATAGCAAACCAAAAGTTAAACAGATATTACATTGTTTTGCAGTTTCAAATTAATACTGAGCATTGTTCTCGGGAGTCAGAATTCATTATTTCATAAATCAGGAAAGTAATTCATAATTAAATGAGTTGTCCTCATTTATAACAAACGTCTTCTAATAAATCCGAACCATGCCTTTCAGTTTGCGAAGGAAAGGCGATATTTCCAATTTTTATCTTTTTCTCTGCACAATATAATTTCTTGAATTAGTTATTAAGCCTTAATGTAATTTCGAAACGTTGTTGTACGGCATAAATATAAGATACAGTACTTTTCGTAATTCCTATTTGTCAAATATGAACTACATGTTACTCATTTATCTGAAAGAGTCTCATGGGATTGAATTGATCTCGATAAACAGATCATATCTGAGAGGTTTTAAGTAGTTTCCGAAGGAAATTATGCATGCCATTGGAACGGAAGGAAAACGAGTCATCTGTAAAGCATTGAAACTGATGTATTCGCACAGTTGAATGCAGCAAATCTTACAGAAAATTTAGTTTGTTCTTTCTTTTATTATTATTAATTTATTATTAATTCCTTATTATTCCAAAAAAAAGCACTTGACTCGTTAAGAACTGTGTCAGCAATGAGTTGCTGATAAATAGCTCCATTTTTACTTTTGGTCAGAACTGAAAGGCACGTCTGTCCGTGTTTCCAAATGACCACAGATACTGCCGTTCACTCATAAGGGACACATTTGTAATGTGCTTGAGATAGGACAATGGGAATAGTGTTGCATTTTCTGTCATAGATGCATAATTGGCGACTTGCTTCACAAGCTCATCAACAAGTTCATTCCCCTATTTTCGAATGTAATAATTTTGTGTAATGTTGTAATTGAAATGTTTTTTGTAATTGAATGTAATGTTTTTAAATGAGGCGAATCATCCGATTTTTATCCAGATGTGCTACTACTTACATGAGTAAGGCACGCAGTGAAGTGGAAAATATTTCTTATACTCTTCCCCATTTGAAGAAAGAGTATAAGGAAGTTCGGAGTTTGAATCCTGGAAAAAGCATACCTGAACGTTCATGTTCCTTGCTCCGGGAAAAATGACGACATACAAATTTTATATTTTCACGAGCAATGCTTACAGATGAAAAGTTAGTGCTGAAGATACACTGCTGGCCACCGTAAATGCAACACCCTGAAGGAAGCATGCAAATAACATGAAATTTACAACATGCATCAGCGGAGGGGAGATATGCAAATGATTAGAATTTCAACGCAGATGCACATCACGCGCGCCTGTGGCGCCACTTCAAAGCACTACTTAAGGCTTGTAGTTTTCGACGATTTTAAGTTCGGCAGTTGTATTTTTCTTGTGGTTTTTTCAAAAAAAAGATCAATTATGCAATTTAGTAAACAGCCATCATCGTTTGATCAAGTATCCGAGTTCCACAGAGGAAGGATAGTGGCCTACCGAGAGTGTGGATTATCTCTCAGGGAACTCGGTAGTCGTGTTGGACGAAACCAAACAACTGAAATGCGGATATGTGACCGTTAGACGCAGGGGAGTACGAACGGACCGACGTGTTCGATCGCATCCACCTCAGTGCGCCACTTCACGTGATGACAGGAACATTCTGCGCATGGCAGTGACGGATCGCTGAGTCACAGCATGAACCATAGCACAGTACATTCAGTCTGAAACGCATCATCCAGCGTCTGCGCGTACCGTTCGACACCGTTTACAGCAGAGTGGTCAGTCCGCAAGACGTCTATTGCTTCGTCTACCCTTGACGCAGAACCACAGACATCTCCGCCGCCGATGGTGCGATGAAAGAAAGATGTGGACGGCAGAATGGAATGAAATTGTCTTTACTGACGAGTCGCACTTCTGTCTGCAATACCATGATGTTCGGATGCGAGTTTGGAGATACCGTGGAGAGAGGATGCTAAACAGCTGCGTTATGCGCCACCAAACTGGTCCTGCAACGGGTATTATGGTATAGGGTGGTATTGGATATCACTCTCGCACTCCTCTAGTACGCATTGATGGTACTTTAAACAGCCAGCGCTACATCTCTGAGGTGTTGGAGCCAGTTGTCCTCTCTTACCTTCAGAGCTTGCCCACAGCCATATTTCAACAGGATAATGCGCGACCACACGTGGCACGCATTGTTCAAGGGTTCTTCGTCATCGCCAGATTGAATTGCTTCCCTGGCCAACTCGCTTTCCGGATCTTTTGCCGGTAGAAAACATGTGGTCCATGGTTGCTGAACGATTGACCCAAATTACATTCCAAGCTTCCACACAAAATCAACTTTGGCAACGTGTGGAAGCTGCTTGGTACCCCAAGAAAATATCCAAAGCCTCTTTGAATCAATGCCGAGGCGTGCGGCAGCGATGATCTTTAACAATGGCGGCTACTCTGGCTACTGATTCTGGAAGGAACCACACTTCACAGAAGTCTATAAATTTAATCATTTGATACTTGGTCAACATTTTATCTACTAAATAAATTTTGTTGTGGTTTCTCTTGTCTTTCTTGTTGCAATTTGGGTGGCCAGCAGTGTATTTTAGTATGAAATAAAACTAAATTAATGGAAATGTACCAGCCTAATATACATGTTTGCTTTTAACAGAAAAATAAGTTACGCAGCAACAAAAGTTAAACGTAATATTTGGCCCAAATAAAACTGTTATTTCGTTGGAGCTTAGTCCAACATTATCAAAGCATTATTGTTATGGTGGTTAACGCAATAAAAGATGCAGTGCTTGGTTTGTAAGTTGTAGTGCTTTATAAGAACAAGACTCATAAAATGTTTCTTCACCCCTGTGAAGGGAATAAAGTGGAAATTTCGCCGTTAATGAGATAAGTTTGCAGAAAAATTCTGAAAGATTTAAGGAATCACCCCTCCCAATAATAATAATAATAATAAATCTGGAAGGTTTCAGATTTTTTTAGGGTTTGTTAAGGTTTCTTGTGCTTTCCCTGAACTCACAGTCTACTAGTCTGCTCTTGCATCCACTCCTGCCAAACCATTTTTTCCCCTTTTTATCTTCATTATTACGCATCGTTTTCTTCGCACTTACACGTACAGTTAGTTCAACAACAAAAATCAGAAAATTTTTAAAAGCTGCATAGCAGTGCATATTTAGAATTCCCGATGTAGTGTTAATGTTGGCATACACTTTTCTAATTTTTTCAGTCTTTCCTCACTTTACCACATCAGTATTCAATTTCCTTAGTAAGATAGCTAACAGAAGATTTTTTTTGGTCTTTTTATCATTGATTTTTATGTGTTAAATTTATTATTAAATATCACCTTCTTCGCTTTTAAAGCCACACAAAAGGCAATTCAACAGCAAAATCACGAAATATTTAAAAATAGCATATCTTTAGGATTCCTGAGAGCGTGTTAGAAATTGCCGTACATTAGGTATCTTACGATTTTAATACATGTTTATTTAAATCAGTCCCACTAAAAAGTAGAAAAAATATTCTTAAAAACCGTATTTAATGTTTTTAAATCATTTAGTTTGTTAATGAAAAACGTTTTGAATTCAATTTAAAAGTAGCTTATGCTTTACTGAATGCCAATACGCTGTCGCTTGGAAGATGAAAGTATTTTATTTCCGACCGTGACAACACATTGCTTTCATAAAGCCGAGTTTGTAAATTAAAATTGAAAGATATAGTGATCTTACACTTTCACGAATAGCAACAGTCTGGCGCGTTGGAAATAAAAATGTTTTATTTCGAATAGTGTTGCCACTGCTCGCTTTCAAATCGTTGAGCATATTAATCAAAAATTCATTAAATTTTTGCAGAATATAAAATAAATAAGGAAAATAATTCTAAATTCAAAACAATTTAACACTCAAAATCAACTCTGTCTGCATACCATAGTTCAGAATTCCTATATAATTTGATTCTACAAATCTTAGTAATTGCCAGGCCATCAGGTCAAATATTCATAGTGCTTTCAATATATCGATCATCAGTCATCCTCAAGTCACATCAGTCTTTCAACAGCAAACATTTTCAACTTATTAACGAACTATTTTATTGTTCTTGAATTAACAATAAAAGTATTTATATTATAAACGAAAGATTTTAGAAGCCTAAAATTTGTACTTTTATCTCTGACTATTAATTTATGTCAAAGTATTTTGCTATCAAAGAATATCCGAACACGCAAGACGATACGAAAATTTTAATCTATTTCTAACAACACATTGTAAGAATAGCGGCAAAAATATTACGGATGAATACATCGCGGAGAAAACATTGTCGAGCAACAATATGTCGTGGCAGAAAAGAAAGCAAGGAAAAAGCTTCCTAATTTTAAAGCATTGTGGTATTAAATGAAACAAAAATAAATCTTTCAGTGTTTTTAAAACATCCCCTTACAACATATCCTGGTAAGAAAAGAAGTTCTTTCCAACTACCTCAGATATGATTCTATTATAAGTTCACTACTGCAATATATAATGTTTTGTGGGCACAGGAAGAAATTAGGAAATTTTTTCACCCTTATTTTAGACTTTTGAATTAACTAACACATTTTGCTGAAAAGTAAAGAAGGAAAGTTAAGCCTTCTTAATTTGAAAATTAATGAAAGTTACAGCTGGGTATAGCTATTAATAGAATTTCAAATTTATGTAATTAGTGATTGAGGATCATTATTGAATTAATGCTTGTTATAAAGATGTATTAGCAGCTTTTCATTAAAAAAAGAGTATAAAAAGTTTTTTAAAAGAAGTTGAATTGTATAAGATTATTTTTACTAAAATTGTTCATTTAATTATCAAATTATAAGATCCTTTTTCCTTTCGCGCTTGTTAGTTTGATATTCCTTTTGTAAAGAGGGCATTTAATTATGTTTATTCATCTTGTGTCAGTTTGAATGCCTAGCTCGTGTCTCAGCCGTAATTTAATTAATCATTCATCATGAGCGTTTTCATTACAGCGCGCAGCTGATAGTTTGCTTATTTATTTGTTAATTATGGCGAAAAATTTCTACTCGTCTTGCTAGTACTTCAATAGGTATATTATAAGGGAAACAGGTTCTATTTGCATCATGCATTGAAAAAAAATAATGCTTAAGTATTCCCAGAAATTTTACAAATTTTTACAAAAATAATTAAATTTCCAGAAAGATAATATTTTTTAATATCCACATTCAGTAATGTTTTTTATTTAAGTTTATTAAGTATTATTTAATTCTTTTCGAAATATTTTCCTAGAAAATTACTGCTAAATTATTGAAAACTATTTGAAACTACTTGAATTAGTGAAAGTCTGCGACTCCCCCAGGATAATTGTCTGATAGGAAAGCAGAAATTAAGACTCTTGAAGTGTGCGCGAATGCTTATATGTTCAAAACTACAAATGTTACAATCAATTTAAATACACCATTAGGTATATGAAAGAGCACATTAGCAAGCACATACTTTTTTTAATTTGACAAAAGGTATATGCATAGTAATGCGCCAAATATAGTGAATTTTGGTGAAGTCAAAGCTACGTGAGCATGCGTGACCACGTGTGAGTGGCAAGGTTGTCTGATAGAAAGGCAATGTGTTCGGGTGGTATTTGCTGTACTTTATTTTATTAATATTTAATAAGAATAACTGCAGACAAATTATGTATATTATTTCTCATATCATGGACCAGTTTCACATAGGGTCGTTTTGAAGAAATAAATGTAATAAATAAAAGATAAAATAAAATAATATAAATATATATATATATGTGTGT